>BSBK01006848.1:5915000-6235000 GCA_027943335.1 Chamaecyparis obtusa
AAAGTAGAGGTGGCAAGGGAATATGTTGGATCCAAGACCCAAATAACAAAATGAGATCAAGTCAACAAGCTTCTTCAATACCCAATCTTAATGATCCTAAGATAGCTTCAATAGATGAAATATCAAAGAACACTCAAAACAAGACTCAAAGTATGGTCCAATGGATTAAAAACATGTAATTCAAAATTTTATAAAGGTTTACAAACTTCTTTCCAAGTTTTCATACTCAAATCTCCAAAATTCACCAAACTAGGCCTAATAACCTGCCTCATAGCCCTGCAACAACACTCACAAGGATTTTTCTTCAACTTTTCCCAAAACACCAGGAAAATAAATCATATATTTGAGTACCCTTTATACATACCTTAGCATACCAAAAGGATAGGGTAGATTTTTTTGGAAAGTATATGACTGTCCTCACTATGTGACCCCAAAATGCCTAAAAAATGGGTGATTTAACAAAGCAACACCTAGTTATATGTACCCCCAAGACTCCAAACTTACATTGGTGTTTCAATATGTTACAAAACCTCTAAATCCAAGTGAAATTTAACCCATCACCCTAGAAACATCAAAAGCCCCAAATTTATCACTTATACACACTCAATCCAAGGGTTTCCTCAATGTCTCACTTCCCAAGGTTTTTAGACCCAAAAAATGGATGGATCACCTTGTCCTTGACTCCCTTAAAGACCTCCAATAATAAAAATTGTTGGATACAATTTTATGAAGGAGTTTGCTGGATTAATTATGTGTTGTCTTTGATGGCACACAAATGTCATATCACTTATCATGCTCAGTCGGTTAGCAAAGTAGTTCCCAGTGATTACCAAGCTTAGCCAGTCAGCTAAGTGATTCTCAGTGTTTACCAAGCTCAATCGGTTAGTGAGGTGATTTTCTATGATTACCAAGATCTCTTGGTCTTCAAAGGATGTTGTAGAATTTGTAGTGGTAACCGAGTTCACTCGGTCACCAAAGGAAATCTTTTTAGGATTAGTGTTTACCGAGCAAGGTCGGCCCAGTAAAGAATTTTTTTGAGGAATAAAGTTTGTTTATTCAGTCGACTATTGTAATGAGTGTTAATGTTTGTAATGATTATTAGTGCTGACTTGACAATGTGAATGGACAATCCGAATGATATATATAGAAGGTCAAGTTGTGAATTAAAAGTGTACAAGTGAAAAAGAAAGTGAGAGTGTGAATTTTGAAGGATGATTAGATATCCTTGAGGAGTAGAAAAGATATATTTGATTAGGAAGGATCTAGTGAAGCAGAATAGAGATCTGTAATCAACAATTCAATTGCATCTTATTTAGGTCACTTCATTGTTACTTTCTGACCATTGTAGCAGTGATTTCAAAATCTCTTAATAGAGTTGGTTTAACAACCATTTTGTAAATCCTCTAACAAGGTGACATTTCTATCAAATTGTTTCAAAGACCTCTTACAAGGCCACTCCTAACAGGGTGATTAAATCCTCTAACAAGGTCACACATAACAGTGTGTTTTGTAACCTTTAACCGGGTTGGCTCCTAACAGGGCTCACTTCAGAAGAGTGAAAAATAGTAACTAGTTACATTGGTGGTTTTTCCCATATTGGGTTTCCATGTTAAATCTAGTGTCTCTTGTGTTCAT
Source organism: Chamaecyparis obtusa (assembly GCA_027943335.1). Lineage (NCBI taxonomy): Eukaryota > Viridiplantae > Streptophyta > Pinopsida > Cupressales > Cupressaceae > Chamaecyparis > Chamaecyparis obtusa. The sequence continues at coordinate 5,916,636 of BSBK01006848.1, forward strand.
GTTATTTTCTTTATGCATGCATGTTAATCACTGATGAATACTTAAGAACAGTTATAATTAATACTCACTGCAATAACTGAGTTTCAACATTTCTCTGTATATTTACCGAGTGATAGTAGTAAATGAATTATTAAGACATCTAAGGGATCTATGGTAATATTTTTGTGATTAACTGATTCACCCCCCCTCTCAGTTACTCCATCTATATTTCCAACAATTGGTATCAGAGCTTTTGGTGCTTGCAGGAAGGGTTTCAAGGACCTAAGCTAAAGATCAAGATGTCTTACAAGAGAGAAATTCCAAGGCTTAACAGAGATAACTTTTTAGCATGGCAAGGTCTCATGAGACTTCATCTAGCTTCCATTGGTGATTCAGGATGCAAATATCTTGATGGAGAATATACAACTCCTGCTGGCACATTAACTATTGAAGACATTGAAGAGAAAAAGAACCATAACACCATGATGATAGACATTGCATCAGCTCTCAGCTATGGAGAATTTGATGAGATCAAAGACTGCACAACTACTTATGCAATGTGGAACAAGTTGAAGAAAATTTATGGTGGTGATGACAATGTGAAGAGAGCCAAAGTAGAAAGCCTAAGAGGACAGTTTGATCAAATGAAAATGAGAGAAGATGAAAACATTGCAAAATATGTTGAAAGGATCAAGGAAAGTGTTAGTGCAATTAGAGCTTCTCGAGGAAAAATTGATGATGAAACTGTTATAAGTAAGGTTCTCAGAACATTACTTCCTATCTATGCAATAAGAATATTTTCTATTCAAGAAAGAAGATGTGAAGAAAATCACAATATAACTTTGGATGTTTTAGTGGGAAGATTGACAGCCTTTGAGTTGGATAACTATGACAACTATGTTCCAACTTCCAAAAATATTGAATCAGCATTTGAGGCCAAACTTTCACTTAAGAAGGGCAAGAAAATAAAGGACACCCAGTCAGAGAGTGAAGAAGAATCAAAGGAAATTTCTGATAGTGATCTTGAAGTTATTGAAGCATTACTTGCAAAGAAATATACTAGAGGCAGAGGTAAATACAAAGGTAAAACTTCCTTAATCTATTTTTCATGTGAATAAATTGGTCATATTATAGCTAGGTGCCCAAACAAGCAAAGCAAGGATGAGAAGAAAGGTCACAAGTACAATGGCAAGAAGAATTTCAAATCATTCAAGGATAAAGGTAAGAAAACATGTTTTATGGCTAAGGATTCTGATAACAATGAAGATGAAATTGTCTACATTGTTGTAAAAGATGAATCTGATGATGATGAAGATAAAATGACACTTATCTCTCATGTAAGCAAAAATGATACATGGATCATAGACAGTAGATGTTCACATCATATGACTGGTGACAGAACAAAGTTTGAACACCTTGAAGACTATGATGGTGGTAATGTAAGGTTTGGAAACAATGAACCTTGTTGCATAAAAGGAAAAGGACAAATCTCATTAACCAAAGAACTTATATGTGATAATGCATATTGGGTTGAAGGACTAAAGCATAATCTTCTAAGTGTAGCTCAACATTGGATTCAAGGTTGAATTCATGCATGGAAAAGCAAGACTACTGGATGACAAGGGAAAATTGATTGGATCAGGAAAACAAACCAAAGGTAACTTGTTTTATCTTGATCTTGGTGAATTCTCATGTTTTATTTCTCAAATTGAAGAAAGTTGGTTATGGCACAAAAGGTTATGTCATGTAAATTTTGATAACATGGTGAAAATAAGCAAATTCAAGAAAGTAAGAGGCATTCCTACTTTGAAGAAACCTGATATTGGTCTATGCAAGAATTGTCAGATTGGTAAAATGGGAAAGTCTAGTTTTAAAATTAAAAACTATTAGTCTGAAGATATTTTGGAAATTGTGCATACTGATTTATGTGGACCTATTGGAATTGAGAGCTATACTGGAGAAAAATTCTTTATTCTCTTTGTTGATGACTACTCTAGAATGATGACTGTTATGTATCTAAGAGAAAAGTCAGAAGCATTTGAGAAATTCAAATGGTATTTGGCAAGAGTAGAAAAGGAAATAGGGAAAAGAATGAAGTGCTTGAGATCAGACAGAGGTGGTGAATTCATCTCCCATGAATTCAATAATTTTTGCATTGAAAGAGGAATCATAAGACAGGTATCAGCCCCAAGAACTCCTGAGCAGAATGGAATAGCTGAAAGGAGGAATAGATCTATCATGGATTGTGCAAGGACTCTAATGATTGAAAAGAACATTGCTATGAAATACTAGAAGGAAGCTATCAGCAATACAGTTCATACCTTAAACCAAGTACAATTGAAGAAAGACACATTCAAAACTCCTTATGAGTTATGGTATGGCTATAAACCCAATGTAAGTTATCTGAAAGTATTTGGTAGTAAGTGTTACATCTTAAAAGAATCTAGAAAAGGCAAATTTGATGTGAAAAGTGATGAAGGAATATTCTTGGGATATTCTTGCAAAAGTAAGGCATATAGATGTTTGAATTTGTCTACTCACAAAATCATAGAAAGTGCACATGTGAAAGTTGATGAGTTTGCAGAAAAGACTGAAGAAGAAAGAAAAAAGGAACCAGAGGATTATAGGAGATTTGTTTACATTGAACCTGATACATTACCAGACACATCTGTCAATAAGGAGACTGCATCTACCGAGCCCAGTACAGTAACTGAGTCACAAGAAAAAGTTCAAACCGAGTCACAAGAAGAAGTTCAAACCAAGTCACAAGAAGAAGTTCAAACTGAGTCACAAGGACCCGAGTCTTAGTCTGAAGCTACCGAGCCAATATCTACCGAGCCTAAGCAACCAAAACCTAAAGATGAAATTCAAGAAGATGACAATGTAACTCATTCAAGAGGTAAGGAACCTGTATTGGCCAAGTATGTCAGGAGACATCATACACCAGATCAGATTATTGGAAACAAATCAGAAGGTACTATGAAAAGAAGTAAAGTAAAAGGTACATGTTTACTTGTTGATTTTGAACCTAGAAATGTCAAAGATGCATTGGAAAATGAAAGTTGGATTGAGGCTATGAATGAAGAAATAAAACAAATAGAGAAGAACAAAAAATGGACTCTTGTACCTAGAACTAAAGATAAAAATGTAATTGGAACAAAATGGGTATTCAAGAATAAGTTGAATGAAGATGGTCAAGTATCAAGAAATAAAGCTAGATTGGTGTGTAAAGGATATTCTCAAGAAGAGGGCATAGATTATGGTAAGACATTTTCTCCTGTTGCAAGATTAGAAGGTGTAAGAACTCTACTTGCATATGTAGCACATAAAGGATTTAAGGTATATCAGATGGATGTAAAATTTGCATTTCTCAATGGTATTCTTGATGAAGAAGTCCACATTGAGCAACCTGAAGGTTTTATTGATCCATACAAAAGGAATATGGTCTGCAAGTTACACAAAGCATTGTATGGTCTAAAACAAGCCCCTAGAGCATGGTATGAAAGATTACATAACTATCTTATTTAGATTGGTTTCAAAAGAAATAATGATAATAGTAGTTTGTACATCAAGGAAGGACTAGATAACAAAGTTGTTTTGGCAGAAATATTTGTGGATGATACTATGTTTACAGGTAATGATGATCAATGCAAAGAATTTTTAGAGAAAATGAACAAAGAATTTGAAATGTCTATCTTTGGTCAAATAAAGTTCTTTGTTGGTCTTCAGATTCAGTAGAGCAAGAACGGTATCTACATTACTCAGTCTAAATACATCAAGGAAATACTTAAGAAGTTTGGTATGGAAGATGCAAAACCAGTTGGTACCCCCATGTGTACTGGATTGAAGCTTACCAAAGATGATGATTCAAAAGAAGTAGATCAGACTTTATACAGATCAATGATTGGAAAATTACAGTATGTAGTTCATACAAGGCCTGATATTGCCTTAGTAGTTGGTATAGTAGCAAGATTCTTAGCAAAACCTAGAGAAAATCATATGATGGCAATCAAAAGAATCTTGAGATACTTGAAAGGAACTGAAGATTATGGCTTGTGGTATAAATTTGGAGGTAATCTAAACTTAAAAGTGTTTAATAATGCCGATTGGGTAGGAAACATTGATGACAGAAAGAGTACAAGTGGTGGAGCATTCTTTCTTGGCAAGAGGTTGGTATCTTGGACTAGTAAAAAGAAAAATTGCACATCCCAATCCATAGCAGAAGCAGAATATGTTGCTGCAGTAGTAAATTTCTCTAATATTTTTTGGTTTAAATAGTTATTGGAAGGCATGAAGGTTGAGATCAAAGAACCAGTTGTTATATTTTGTGATAATACAAGTGCAATAAATATTTCAAAGAATTCAGTAATGCATTCCAAAACCAAGAACATTGCTATAAAATATCACTTTGTCAGAGAATTGGTGCAAGACAAGGAAATCAGATTGGAATATATTCATACAAAAGAACAGATTGTAGATATATTCAACAAACCACTATCTAAGGATGCATTCTTGTATCTAAGAGGTAAGTTAGGGGTCATTCCCCTATCCGAGGCTCACTAAATAAAGTTCTAGTGATGCATCAACCAGAGCATATTGAAGATCAGTTAGTTGATGTAGCTTAGTCAAAGAATCATTGCATATGAATCAGTACTCAAGGCACATTGCTATTCACCTGATATGTGTTGTCTTTGGCATGTTTTGTCAAAGAGGGAGAGTTTTCTGTCATATTTCAAGAAATTTCTTAAGATTTCTAAGAGGGAGAGTTTTCTTAGAGAGTTTGAGAAGTTAAGAAGGAGAGTTTTCAGTCAGAAAGAGAAGTTTGCTAACAGAGGGAGTTCTCATAGATGAGAATCAGAATGAAGCTAAGGATATGTTCCTTAATCTATGTTTTCTATGAAATTTCATTGTGCTATGACATGTTGTGTTGCCATTAATGCTAAAGAGGGAGATTGTTGGATACAATTATCTAAAGGAGTTTGTTGGATTAATTATGTGATGTCTTTGATGTCACACAAATGTCATATCACTTATCATGCTCAGTTGGCCAACAAAGCAGTTCCCAATGATTACCGAGCTCAGTTAGTCAGCTAAGTGATTCTCAGTGTTTACCAACCTCAGTCGGTCAGCAAGGCAGTTTTTTGTGTTTATCGAGATCTCTCGGTCTTCAAAGGATGTTGTAGAATTTGCAATGGTAACCGAGTTCACTTGGTCACCAAATGAAATCTTTTTAGGATTAGTGTTTACTGAGCAAGGTCGGCCCAGTAAAGAATTTTTTTGAGAAATAAAGTTTTTTTATTCAGCCGACTGTTGTAATGAGTGTTAATGTTTGTAATGATTATTAGTGCTAACTTGACAATGTGAATGGACAATCTGAATGATATATATAGAAGGTCAATTTGTAAATTAAAAGTGTACAAGTGAAAAAGAAAGTGAGAGTGTGAATTTTGAAGGATGATTAGATATCCTTGAGGAGTAGCAGAGATATATTTGATCAGGAAGGATCTAGTGAAGCAGAACAGAGATCTGTAATCAGAAATTCAGTTGCATCTTATTCAGGTCACTTCATTGTTACTTTCTTACCATTGTAGCAGTGATTTCAAAATCTCTTAACAGAGTTGGTTTAACAGCCATTTTGTAAATCCTCTAACAAGGTGACAGTTCTATCGAATTGTTTCAAAGACCTCTTACAAGGCCACTCCTAACAGGGTGATTAAATCCTCTAACAAGGTCACACCTAACAGTGTGTTTTGTAACCTTTAACCGGGTTGGCTCCTAATAGGGCTCACTTCAGAAGAGTGAAAAATAGTAACTAGTTACATTGGTGGTTTTTCCCATATTGGGTTTCCATGTTAAATCTAGTGTCTCTTGTGTTCATGTTATTTTCTTTATGCATGCATGTTAATCATTAATGAATACTTAAGAATAGTTATAATTAATACTCACTGCAATAACTGAGTTTCAGCATTTCTTTGTATGTTTACTGAGTGACAACAGTAAATGAATTATTAAGACATCTAAGGGATCTGTGGTAATATTTTTGTGGTTAACTGATTCACCCCCCCTCTTAGTTACTCCATCTATATTTCCAACAAAAAATACCTTCTCATTGAGGTGGATTTTCTACTGTTGTAGCATACCAAGCAACTTTCCTTAGTTTCCCTTCACAAAATTTGGTGATCACCAAGAGATTATTATATCACTACATCAAATCATGTTAGTGGAATATAATACATGTTATTTCAATGTCATTCCATAAATTATAGTGCCCATGGGTCATGGAATGACCATAGAAAATTGGAAATTAACAAAATTGTTAAAGGAATTGCTACAACAACACTGCCAGTTAGAATTGATGGAATAAAATTACAAATATAGAATTCACAAAAGCATGGATGAGATATATGATCAGTGCCTAATCATTCCAATGCATCAAAACACAAAACTAGTTGCAAATATGTTCAAAACAATTTCAAGAAATCAAGAAATAGCATTTGAAAGAGGTTTTTCTTCTCCAAAACTAGCATAGTCCATACAATAGCCTCCTCTACCCATACAATGGGACTTTGGAATATTTAATAAACTCCTATCAACTACCCCAATTGAACCAAATTGGTTGGATGGCTTAATTTGTCCTAAAACAAAACAAAAACTAATTCCCTCCTAAATGTCCATGACCTTTATAATTTGAAAATTCAAATTTATAACTTTGTAACTTTACAATATTTGAAATTACTAAGTATTGAAACTTTACCAAATCATGTAAATGGACTTATTGACCATTATTAAAACTAATTTAACCTATTTGAAACTTGTAACACCTAATTCTAGTCTAGACTCCTAAATTTGGTCCTAAGGCTTATGAGGCCTTTTAGGACTGATTACACATTTGCCATTCTTATTACATGAAATGACCTCATAGGCCATTATAGGTGCCAAAATCCTCCAATTGATGTATTTGGATGTCTTTATATTCTCTAATGGATCCAAGTGTGTCTTCATAGATATTTGGGTTTCTTTATGTCTTCTAGGTGCCCGTGCACCATGTTCTCCATCTTTGAAAAGATTCTTGTCCCAAGAATCAGTCTTTGCAATGGATGGTTGAGTCTGAACCGTTACTCCAAGGATATGGTGCCTTGGGGAAGGGATGAAGTCCCCTAAGGTCACTGCCCTCTTCTTTCCATACCTTGCATTTTCATAAACACATTTTTTAGAACAAAAAGTTTTAGAGAACAGTCCTCTCTCATAATCTTGTTGTTTTTTTGTTGGAGGTTTCTATCCACTATCTTCCCACATTTGAATATGTTTGTTTACTATCTACCCCTCAATATGAAATTTGACTAAGCCTATTTGAACATAATTTAAATCCCAAATGTCCTCCTTTCTAGTACTATTCAGCACTGTCTTATATAGTCCCTGTTTGGGTGCTTGCCAACCGGTAACATTTTCAATGTTTCCTTGCTTATTAAGAGGAATATTATCACCAAAACACATCAGTACCTTATCTTTATCCCTACAAGTCAGTGGATTTAATATAAAATTATATTTTCCTTTATGAACAATATAAGTATTAGTTTAACCATTATGGATTGTCTTCCTCACACATTTCCATGGTCTACCTAATATCATGTGTCCACAATTCATAGAGATTACATCACACCAAACCTGATCATGATATGGCCCTATTGAAAAATTTACAAGAGCCTTCTGAATAACCTTCACATTCAACTCTTGGGTTACCCAAGTGGCACTGTAAGGGTTAGGATGTTCTACCAATTCCAATCCCAACTTAGAAACCATATCAACTAAAACCAAATTGCTATGTGCCCCTAAATCAATGATTAGAGTACATACCTTGCCTTGGACTAAACATCTTGATTTAAATATACCTTGTTGTGCTGATGTTGGTAATGGTCTTCCTATCCTCATGAGTAGAAATTATCCTACCTCAGGGTTTGCTACTTTAGGTTCATGAGTTTCCTCCTCTTCAATCAGATGTACCCTCCTTTCCTTGCCTTGATCAGAGTCTATCTGTTTAGGGCATCTAAAAGATTGATGTCTAACTTCATTGTAATGAAAGCACCTACCTATGAAAATGCCACTTCCTCTTCCTCCTCCAAATCTTCCACCTCTTTGGGTGTGTCCTCCTCTTGCCTTAGAAGTAGTTCCTTTGTCCTTCTCTTCCCAAACCTGATTTGTCCTTCCTCCTCTTCCCCTCATAAAGAGCCTCCTCTATTGCTGTTATTCCACCTTTCACTCTTCCTTTTCAATTTCTCCTCTATTCTAAGAGCCAACTAGTAACATTCATTCACACTTCTAGGGTTAGAAGCCACAAATTCATCTTGAATGCTAAATCTTAAACCACCTAGATACCTAGCAACCTTAACAACTTCATCTTCTTCCAATCTAGATCTTATACCTAGTTTATAAAATTCATCAGTATATGCTTTAACATCTAAGTCTTTTTGTCTTAAACCTTGCATTTTCTTATGCATTTGTACATCAAAATCTTTTGGAAGAAAGTTACCTTTTAGTTTTTCTATCATCCTATCCCAAGAGACAATCTTTGGCTTACCTCTTCAACTTCTATCTACCTCCTCATGATCCCACCGTAGGAGTGCATGCCCTTTGAGCTTTGTCTTTGCCAATCTGACCCTCTGTTCATCTGGTACCTCTTCACTTTCAAAGTAGTCATCCATTGATGCTATCCAGTCCAAAAGCTCTTCTTCTTTCAGACTTCCATCATACACAGGGATATCTCCCCTCATCTTATGTTGCTCATTCTTCACAACCTTCAATATCTTGATTTTCCTTTTCTCTTCAAGATCTATATGTTCCTCTTCTTCTTCTTCTTCCCCTTCCTTATGGGTTTCTTCCTCTTCTTCACTATCAACACCTTCCTCTACTACTCTTCTTTGATTGGATTCCAATGCTTCAAGTCTATCAAAAAGTGTATTGTAAGACTCCTACAACCTTTTGTTCTTCTCCTTCAACTCTTGGATCTCCTTGGCAATACCTGCATTCCTTGGGGCCATTTTCACAAACAATAGTCAAACTTCTTTATATTCCTCTATCCCTTTAAGGATCTACTAGTGTGCTTTGATACCACTTGATGCAAAGGTGGTAGGGGAATATGGTGGATCCAAGGCCCAAATAACAAAATGAGATCAAGTCAACAAGCTTCTTCAATACCCAATCTTAATGATCCTAAGATAGCTTCAATAGGTGAAATATCAAAAAACACACAAACAAGACTCAAAGTATGGTCTGATGGATTCAACACATGTAATTCAAAATTTTATAAAGGTTTACAAAATTCTGTCCAAGGTTTCATAGTCAAATCTCCAAAATTCACCAAACTAGCCCTAATAGCCTGCCTTGTAGCCTTCCAGCAGCACTCACAAGGATTTTTCTTCAAATTTTCCCAAAACACTAGGAAAATAAATCATATATTTGAGTACCCTTTATGTTAATTAACTTAACATACCAAAAGGATAGGGTAGGTTGTTTTGGAAAGTATATGACTGTCCTCACTATGTGACCCCAAAATGCCTAAAAAATGGGTGATTTAACAAAGCAACACCTAGTTATATATAACCCCAAGACTCCAAACTTATATTAGTCTTTCAATATGTTACAAAACCTCTAAATCCAAGAGAAATTTAACCCATCACCTCAGAAACATCAAAAGCCCCAAATTTATCACTTCTAAACCCTCAATCCAAGGGTTTCCCTCAATGTCTCACTTCCCAAGGTTTCTAGACCCAAACAATGGATGGATAAAATTTTCCTTGACTCCCTCAAACACCTCCAATCATAAAAATACCTTCTCATTAAGGTGGATTTTCTACTATTGTAGCATACCATGCAACTTTCCTTAGTTTCCCTTCACAAAATTTGGTGATCACCAAGAGATTAGTATATCACTACATCAAATCATGTTAGTGGACTATAATAAATGTTATTTCAATGTCATTCCATGAGTTAAAGTTCCTAGAGGTCATGGAATGACCATAGCAAATTGGAAATTAACAAAACTGTTAAAGGAATTGCTACAATAGCATTGCCAGTCAGAATTGATGGAATAAAATTGCAAATAAAGAATTCACAAAAGCATGGATGAGATATATGATCAATGCCTAATCATTCCAATGCATCAAAACACAAAAATAGTTTCAAATATGTTCAAAATAGTTTCAAGAAATCAAGAAATAACATTTGAAAGAGGTTTTTCTTCTCCAAAACTGGCACAATCCATACAATAGCCTCCTTTGCCTGTACAATGGGACTTTGGAATATTTAATAAACTCCTATCAACTACCCCAACCAATCCAAATTGGTTGGATGGCTTAATTTTGCCTCAAAAAAAACAAAAACTAATTCCCTCCTAAATTTTCATGTCCATTATAATTTGAAAATTCAAATTTATAATTTTGTAACTTTAGAATATTTGAAATTACTAAGTATTGAAACTTTACCAAATCACCTAAATGGACTTATTGACCATTATTAAAACTAATTTAACCTATTTGAAACTTGTAACACCTAATTCTAGTCTAGACTCCTAAATTTGGTCCTAAGGCTTATGAGGCCTTTTAGGACTGATTACACATTTGCCATTCTTATTACATGAAATGACCTCATAGGCCATTATATGTGCCAAAATCCTCCAGTTGATGTCTTTGGATGTCTTTATATTCTCTGATGGATCCAAGTGTGTCTTCATAGGTATTTGGGTTTCTTTATGTCTTCTAGGTGCCCCTGCACCATATGACCCTGTAAAGATCATCGATTTCATGCTGTGTGCACCTTGAGGGACACTTCAGCTTGGAGTGGTTGGTAGCGTTTGAGAAACTTTGTGTGCCAAACAAGGTAGCCACTAGCATTTACTTAGCCATTCAGAGCTATTGGCATAGACGGTTTGATGCTACGACTGATGGTTTGAAAGATACACAATATTTCTCATTTCAACTAAGGAACACTTCAAGTTTTGACATCAACCGAGAATGTGGTGCCAAATATAAATGAAATTGAATCTTTGAAAACTGAGATAAGTTATTGTAGGCCTCAGAAACATAGTTCTATAGAACCTAATAGTTTTATGCTACCTTGTATGAGCTCTGAGATATGACACCATAAAGATCATTAATTTCATGTTGAAGGGACCTTAGGGACACTTCAACCTAGAGTGGTCGGCAATGTTCAAGAAACTTTGTGTGCCAAACCAGGTTGCCACTAGCATTTACCCAACCATTTAGAGCTTTTGGTGCAAATAGTTTGATGCTATGATTGATGGTTTGAAAGATACACAATGTTTCTCATTTCAACTAAGGAACACTTCAAGTTTTGACATCAACCGAGAATGTGGTGCCAAATATAAATGAACTTGAATCTCTAAAAAATCGAGATAGATTATTATTGACCTCGGCAACATGGTCCTATAGCACTTGATGGTTCGATGCTACCTCTCATGAGCTTTGAGATATGACCCCACAAAGATCATCAATTTCATGATGAAGGGACCTTGAGGGACACTTTGGCCCAAAGTGGTTAGCAGTGTTTGAGTGACTATGTATGCTAAATGAGGTTTCCACTAGTGTTTACCTAGCCATTAGGAGTTGTTGGCACAGATGGTTCAATTCTACGACCGACAGTTTGAAAGATATGTAATGTTGCTCATTTCAACTGAGGAACACTTCAAGTTTTGACATCAATCAAGAATGTGGCACCAAATATAAACAAACATGAATCTCTAAAAATTGAGATAGGTTATTATAGGCCTTGGAAATATGGTTTTGTAGCATCTAACGGTTTGATGCTACCTTGCACAAGCTCTGAGATATCACCCCATAAAGATCCTCGAATTCATGCTGAGTGCACCTTGAGGGACACTTTGACCTAGAGTGGTTGGCAGTGTTTGAGTGACGTTGTGTGCCAAATGAGGTTGCCACTAGCATTTACCCAACCATTCAGAGTTGTTGGCGTAGATGGTTTGATGCTACAACTGATGGTTTGAAAGATACACAATGTTGCTCATTTCAACTTAGGAACACTTTGAGTTTTGACATCAACCGAGAGTGTGGTGTCAAATATAAACAAACTTGAATCTCTGAAAAATGAGATAGGTTATTGGTGCAAGAGAACCAAGGTCAACTCCAGAGAAATGGAAGTACACCAGGTTCATTGTTGATCCTTGGGTGATGGGACAAGACTATTTAAGTTCATTTGATATTGTAATGAACCACAATTGGTTGTTTTATGTTGTTTTGATCATATTTTGTAATGATGTTGATCATTTGGTGATATGGTCACAAAAGATGTAATGTAAGCCATTGAATGGCATAGGGGTTTAAGGATGTAACCTTGGGGTCACTTGGTTGATCCAAGGACATATGTAAAGGGCAAGGACCTAGAAGGATACCTATGTTTGGGGTCACTTTTTTGGGTAGTTAAATAGTTATATTCAATTTTTTGGGTGTTTGAGTCTATTTTAAGATTGATCCATGTGAGTGGAAGAGGAGAAGTGGAGTTGGGAATGGACTAAAGGAGCATTGTAATAGTTTTCAATCAATAAACAATAATATTCTTTGCATACTGTGACATTGTCTCATGGTACATTCTAAGATCAATGAATTAAAATGTTTGCATAAAACATGATTTGGATTGTTCTATGATGTAAGGACATTTCCTTGGTTGTTATTTATCTTTCCATGCATTCATTTTAGTGTTTTTATTGCATTTAAGATAGAGGAAATTACCGGTGTTCTTGACAATGACTAGATTTGGTGTCACAGTTAATGATTGGGATTGAGGTCTCCTTATGAGGATTGACTCTCCCACCCCTTGTGATCACTATGACTAGCAGGAGGGTTTGAATGTGTATTATATCATTGTAATATAATGGTTGGCGTAGGGATATGGTGGATTATGTTGGCAGAGATCACTGAATGAAGGAGTTTGTTGTGTGAGGAGTGCCCTGTTTTGGGACCAGTCATTTTGGTGAGTGTAAATCCTTAAGAGTGGATGTTTTTATGGTGGATTATGGATTTTGGGATCCATACTGATGTGTTTGATCAACTGGTTTGGTCTAGAAGAAGTTGTGTGACCCTAGAAACAAGGGTTTGGTGGCTAGAAGAATGGGTAGGTGTTGAGACCTTAAAAACTTGAAAATATTTTTTTTTAAACCTTATGAAACACTATTTCTTGGTTGGGAGGTTGGGGAGTGAATATTTCTATGAGTTGCTTTGTAATGGGGATGGAATTAGGCCTAGTTGGTGACTGCTAGGGTATTGGAACTACTAGATGGTCCAAAGGATTCTATCTTGGGGTTTGGGTAGGATTTATAGAACCCAAAAGGGTATCTCAAACAATCAAAAGTTCCTTTAGTTGTTTGGGAGGATTGGAAGAAAAAGGCTGATTTGTGACTAGTGAGGGCTACTAGCGTAGAAGGCTAATGGAGTGGATTGGGTTGAAGATCACTTGACTAGACTTGGAGGGCTGGTGAAACATGGAATATGGACCATGTTAAGGTGTTCTAAGAAGTTAGAACTAGGGTGGGAGACTTGTTGGAAGATTTGACATATTGGAGGCTCTAGGTGCATTGGGAGAAGGCCTAGATTGTGATCATTGGTTAATGGGATCACCAATTATGTCATGTAAGCCATTAAATGGCATGAGGGGGAGATAAAGATGTAACCTTGGAGTCACTTGAGTGATCCAAGGAATTATGTGAAGGTTAATAACCTATAAGGTTTGTAACTATTATTAGATAGTTTTAGAGTTAGTCATATGGTTGTTGTCAGTTTATTTTGGATTTTAAGTCTATTTCATGGTGGGTCCATGAGTTTGGAGATAGTTATGTGGATTTTTTGTGTGTAAATAACCATTTTTCAAATGGTGTTCATTGAATAAACAAATATTCTCTGCAAACTATGTAGTGTCCCATGGGTACAGTCATCCTTAGTAGTGTTTTCAAATGTGTTTTGGTGATGTGTAAGGATTGGATTATGATGTGAGGAAATTGCCTTGGTTTTTATTTACCTTTCCATGAAATTTTTTAGTATTTTATTTTTTAATAAGCCAAAGTAATTAATTGGTGTTCTTGACACAAACTAGGTTTTGTGTAGGACCTACATAAATGACCCTAGAAGTAAGGGTTTGGTGACTAGAAGAATGGGTAGGGGTTGAGACCTTAAAAAATTGAGAATTTTTTATTTTGAATCCTTAGAGAAGACCTTTTCTTTCTTTGGGGTCAAGAGAGTAAGTACATTTATAAGTTGTTTTATAAATGAGGGTGAATTATGCCTAGTTTGGGATTGCTAGGTTATTGGATCTTGTATATGGTCCAAAAGATTGTACCTTAAGACTTGGGGAGGATTTAGAGAACCCAAAAGGGTATCTAAAAAAATTAATATTTTTTGGATTTGTTTGGGAAGTTTGAGAGAAAAATGTTGATTTGTGACTGGTGAAGGCTAATAGCCTAAAGGGCTGTTGGAGTGGATTGTGTTGGATAACACTTAACTAGACTTGGTGGGTTGGTGAAACATGGTACATTGACCATGTTAAGGCATTCTAAGGTGTTGGAACAAGGCTGGAAGTCTTACTTGGAGAATTGATAACTTGGAGGCTCTAGGTGCATTGGGAGAAGCCTAGATATTGCATCCTTGAATTGAGTTGGTTCCTTAAGGCTCTTCCATGGCCTTCGAATTATTATGTGCTTGCAAGTCATTGGCATAACATCATAAATTTTTTTTTATTAATAATGAAAAATATTTTTACAACTCAGCTCATTAGGAGCACCAGGAGGAAAGAGATGAGCGAACAAAACCCCTGGTATTGCCCCAAAAAATAGAAGAGAAAGGTTGTCATTAAATCTTAAAAACTTGTCATTATAGATATAGGCTAACACATGAGAAATTTACAGTCCACCCAATTTATAGTGCTATATAAATATGCATTTAATATGCACATGTATTCAAATAGATTTGACAATACAATATTTTGTATCTCCATTTAGTCCAATGAACCAATTGGATCTTCCCTACCCTTGATTGTCTCAAGTATTGCCTCGTGTTCTAACTCACGAACCTTCCAAAGAGTTTTATTATGTGGTCTTCCCCATATTTTATCAAGTAGACATTTGATGCAACAACAAGGTTTGAATAATGAAGAATCTTTCTGTGTCTCTCCCAATCCTCGAACAACTACAACCTAGGGTTCTTCATAGCATACTATGTAAGCCATGTACTAGTTACAACCACTTCTCCTATAGGGTATTTTAATTATTCAACATCAATAACTGAGTGATCTAATTTCTTTTTTTCCTCAACACAATGAAACAAATAATAATTTGTCCCTTCTTCATTGTCTTCAGGTGTAATAACAACAAAAACATGGTTTGTAATGATATAAATATTATGAGGACATTAGTTTACTAAATATTTATGATAAAGTACTAAATTTGAGATTATTTGTATGTGGAAAATTTACCTAGTTGTACTAGATTAGATAAGTGCTCAAAGTCAATGGATGATTCTATTTATGTTAGTTGTAGTGATTCATGGGGATGATAGGAGGCAAGTGGGCTTAAAATACATGTATACCATTCATCCACCCATTCCTTTGATTCACACCCATCCCAATCTTCATCTACACATGATGAATAAAAGCACACCATATGTCGTGCATGGAAACTCCATGAACCTGCATTACAACTTCTAAAAGAGTGTAGCTCACTTGATCCTTTTAGTGTATAACAATCCTCATATGGTGCAATGTTAGTTTCATCCATCAACCAAAAAATATCTATGAACCATAAACTCACCTTCATTACTTGAACCCATTGTAGCATTACACCATTGGACAATACATCTCGCATCTAAAAATGTTGCTTGCTCTTTGTACTTTAATTCTTCACATGCTAAAGCCCTTTTAATACATGCACTTGCACCATCATGCTCCACCTTTCCATGATTGGCCTTTGTGAAATTCCGCATATATTGAATTCCAGTAATCTTATGCATCCTGCACAACCAATAAAACATTCAAGAATTATTGAATTGTGATGCACAATTATCTAACCATATTATATGTTGATGATATGATATGCCTCTTTTAGCCAAATCACCATAAAATAGTTAAAATAAATCATGTAAAAACTCTATAGAATGTAAGCGATCATTGCTGATATAAAAATAATACTCCCTCAATATCTTCTTGTTGTCCTCTATACTATCAGGTGAATGCATGAATGCTATATGAAAAAATATAGAAACCTATTGAGAGTTGTAATACTTTTCTTGTACCTCATTCTGTGGTTGTAGTGTGTAGTTCTCTGCAAAGTCCACAATTGAAACAATAGTATCAAGTGGGAATGTGTCCTTGCATAACTTGAATTGCATATCTAACTATCACACTCTATGTGTATGCCTTGCATACTCATAAATAGTTTTTTTATGAAAAAATGTCCATGAACTAATACACTAGAATTTTTTCAATTACTAAATCACATCTTTTAGCCTATTTTCCATCTTTTAGATTGTATGTCACGGTCTTATATTTTCCAAATTCCACTATTTCATTACTGATTGCATGCGTACTCTCCATATGTTGACAAATTAGCAAATATCACAAACCTCCTCAATCTATGCATGTACCTTTCAAGCATGAGAGCTTGTAAAATTGTTGACCATCTACTCTTTCACATAAAATGGTAGATATCAATTCCCTTGAAGATCTAGATGGGACATTTATGTTACAATCTTGCAAAACATTGTTAGAGTGCAAATCTACACATATATTCCTATAAACATCAAAATGGTTTGAAAATTCAATATGTACCCTACAACAAGTTGTGCTTGTGTGATTTATCTTCACATAAAAGGTTTACCCATTTCAAAATATCTCTGACTAATTTTATTTTGAGGATACATATGTATAAATTTTGCAAAGAATTGTGTTTGAGTTGAATCCAAAAAATATTCTGGATGTGGAACATGAATTCAACTACCAATCCTCCTTCTTACAACATCTCTTTGATTAGGAGATACCCGTATGTTATTCTTCCAAAATTCTTCAATCAATGATTTCAAAGCTTCAACAATTGCTTTATCTTTTCACGGTAGTCTACCAGAAAATGCCCATAACTCATTTCTATTTGGATCTTCCACTCTTTGACACCTTCCCAAGGCTCTCATTAGAGACTTTCTACTTATTTTTAATATTTTTCTTGTCTTTCTAATGAGTCAAGATTTCTTCATTTGAGTGCTTACTATTGTTGATGTAAGTACAAATTGTGTAACATTACTATCTTTCATGTGTGATGTAGAACCCACACTCTCATATGCAGTCATCATATTATTTATAATAGATTTTTCACTTGACTCATCCATCGTTCTTAGCCCAAGAATCTTCACGATGGGCCTAAATTTCATATTTCTCATCATTTCAACAAATAGTTTACATCTTCTTGTCACATTTCAATTCTCAAAAAATGATCTCCAAATACGATTATCATTTCTTTGACAAGTACGCTTGGGAATCTTGTCAGACATTGCTTGCAAAATTTTAGTATCAATATCAATCAAATATTTTTGGTTTCTATAAATAGTTTTAGGAGCATCACAAACATTATGTATGAATTGTGTACCATCTTGAGTGCCTTCAACATGACATGATGTTGTGCCTACACCTTGGGATGTAGATAATGGTGTGCCTTCAACATGATACAATTGTGTGCCTCCACTTTGCGATGTAGACAATGGCATGTCTTCAACCTGATACAAGGGGGTGCATACACCTTGGGATGTAGACAATGGTGTGCCCACACCTTCAGAAGTAGACAATGGTGTGCCTTAAACATGATACAATGGTGTGCCTCCAACATTGGATGATGATGTACCCACATCTTCATAATCAATTATCTTGTTTTGCGCAAGTTTCTCATTCATTGTCTTTTTGTTTCCAATTCCAATTCTCTCTTAGATTCTATTAATGTTTCATGTTCCTCATCCAAATAAAAATCTTCTTCTATGGCATGTAATTTTTTGTGTTCATGAAGTTGTCTCATTCTTTCTCTTTTCTTATCTTTATCTCTTGCATGCTCTTCTGGTGTTAAAGTATTTTCTCGTTTCCTTGGCATGATGATGATTTCTACATATGAATTGATTACAATTTTAAAAATATAATATAAATCTATTATAATAAGTCAAATTATAGTATAAATCTCTTACAATATGAAAAATTATAATATAAATCTATTACAATTATATCAAATTATGTATTGAACAAGTCTATATCATACCAATTATAAACCAAAACACTCTTTATTCACATTTCACATGTAAAAAATTAAAAAAACTTACCTCAATCGATAAATTTTGGTGAAGAATGATTGGATTTCACAATTTGATGTTGATTTTTAAACAAAAAGGTGGTGCAAATTGATAGAATATGCTTCTATGTCACCTTCAACACCATGAAAATTGAATATTTGTTGGATAAAATGCAAAAATTAGACAATTTACAGAAAAAATGGGCCTCTTTCATGAGATCTCTAACATATAAGACCGTTTATTTTAGTCTTGCATAGCGTGAGCCCACTATAGCGCATGTGCCCTATGCAAAAACTAGAAAAGTGTAATGCATAGTCTTGCATAGCGTGAGTGCTTTATAGCACATGCGCCCTATGAAAGAAACATAAAAGTGATGAGAGAGAGAGGGGGGAGAGAGAGGGTGATAAGAGAGAAGAGATAAGGGGGAGAGAGAGGGTGATGTGTATGTGTGTGTGAGAGAGAGAGAGGGGGTAGGAAGGTGGGAGAGAGTGTGAGAGAGGGTGAGAACCTGGGAGACATAGAGGGAGAGAGGGTAGGAAGGTGGGAGAGAGCGTGAGAGAGAGACTGAGAGAGGGTGATAAGAGTCTCTCTCTCTCTCACCTTCTCACTCTCTCTCTTCCTCTCTTGGCCCCTTCCACCTTCTTACTCTTTATCTCTCACTATTCAAATCTATGACTTGGATAGGACACACATGCTATAGCGCACATGCCCTATAGCGCATGCACCCTATGCAAGTCATACATTTGAATAGCACACACACACTATAGCGTGCATGCTCTTTGTAAGACATTGGAATCCACCAAGCCTAAGGCTTGAATTTACCTTGGACATCCAACCCAAAGGCTTGGAGGATTCAAATAGGCCCGAGACATGTTTTCCAATAGACATACAAAAAAATGACCTTTTTTGTGTGCTTCTCATCAGGTTTACTCATGGTTCAATAACATTAAAATTAGATGATGTGATATTGTAGATCTCTTTGTTAGCTATATAGCCATATAATTTATTTTGAATTCTGATTATGTTAAGTTTTTCATATCTAATTTCTTTTGTATGTATGTCTAATTTTGTCAAAAACCAATGTGTAGTATTTTGGACATATAGTTTGGCTCGTTTGTCAAATTTTACAATAAGTTACATTTTTAGAAACTAGACTCCATTATACACACTTTGAAAGAAAAAGAAAATATGATTTTGTGTTAGTTTTAAATGATTTCTAGGGGGAGCACATAGAAATTTCATGCTTTTAGGATGTGTGCACTTTGTAAATTCATAAAAAATTATACATTCATTCAAAAATTAGCAAAGAAATCTGGGATAAATTAGGTGGTGTTAGCTAACTCCTCACCAGATCGATTAAAGAAATTAAAAAAAAAGTTAACATTTTAGGGGGAGCACACCAGACACCATGTTATGTTTTTTCACAAAAAACATGACCACTTTTTGTGCTCCCCCTTTTTGAGGGCCTTAATCTACACCATTTTCAAAATAAATTAGTAGTTTAGGAACTAGAATCAGAGTATTACAACTCTTGTTCTTGTCGCATCTTAAAATTTTGAGTCTAACTATCTTCAATTTCTTGTTGAAGTTCAAAGTTTTATAATTTCAAGGAAAAAGTGGCATCTTATACCCCCTTTTTGGTCCCCCATCTTTGTCCACTTACCCCTATATATATAGACTCAACTTTGAAACACATGTGACAGGTATAATGTAATTTTTAGAATTTGAGTTTGAAAAATGAAAGTTTTAAATACCTATCACTTCCCAAAACTAATGTTTTTTGTATTTTGTGTCTCGAGTAGAGAAATGATTTTGACACCATTCAACAATTTTCTTTGAATTCTCTATCATGTTACCTAGATATATTTAACAATTTAGTATATATATATAATTAGTTTATTTCTAGAAAATGAAGATTAAAGAATGTGCACATGCTATACTACAAATAAGTTGAATATCAAACGTATGTGCCTTGAAGTTCATTTTGTCAGAGTGCACGCTTCACACATGCTTTTGCTCCATCATGCTCTCCTTTTCCATGTCCACTTTCAAAGAAGATCCAAAGAAACTTAACATTGTGTCGAGCATGTTGCATGGCTAACCAATTAAAGGCTTTTGCAGACTTAAATTGACCTGCAATTTAAAGTTACAAAAATGTACACACATGAATATTTAAATTATATATATATATATATATATATATATATATATATATATATATATATATATATATATATATATATATATATATATATATATATATATATATAAATATAATTTAAAAGACTTTAAAAACATATATAATGTACTTACCCACACACCCATCAGACCAGATCTAGTGTTGTGAAGCATTTATCCTACGATTCACAATATTGTTGAAAAACATGCCAAAATAATGAGCCACCTAGCTCCTATCATGATCGCTGATATGGAAATGAACCTCCTTTATGATAATGTGTTCATTTTGATCTATACTTTCTATCTCATCCAAATCAAATTGTTCATGTCTATAGGTCACATGCACAAATATTGCATCTTGATCAGAATGATAATATTGAGTTTGGAGCTCTGATTGAGGGGAAAATGTATAGTTCTCCACAAAATCTACAACTGAAAGAATACAACTAGGTGGGAAACAATTTTTGGAATCACGAAATTGTTTAGCTTGTCATCGTGCAACATGACAATGTTGGATATGTGGATAAACCATAGATCAAAATCTATCCAGGAACTAAAGGTACGGTAATTCACTCTCCTTCAATGCAATTTTTTTTATTCTTGTCATGTCTTTGTTTGGTATGTCTCATATTCAAATATCTTCCACTAGACTAGTGTTGTGACATCAATATTATCAAATTGTAAAGGAAATTTCTATAAATTTCCACAATCATTGAATTAATTTGTTATACATTGGACAATGAATTCATTCGAGTCTTCTAATTTATCACATAAAATGGACTTTACAATTTTTGTTGTACTTCCAGGAACCATATCTAGATTAAGTACTACCATAACCTTTTTATATGATTGCAAGTATAAGAGAAACTCAACATGATTTCGACAACATGTTTCACGAACCTTATTAATGCATACGAAGAAAGGGCACAATGTCTCAAACATTCTCTAACCTATTTCCACATCTAAAATTTTTTGTTTGAATGCTTTAAACAATTCACTTTGTGTAGTATCAAAAAAATGTTTTGGATGTGAAATATTCATATTGGTCTCTTCATCTTTCATATGTATAGTGTCCCTTCTATTGGAAGAAACACGAGAGTGCTCGGTCCAAAATTCAATGACCAATCTTCTTACATCTTTAGAAATTATATCTTTACAAGGAACTCTACAAATCTGTACCCAATTCTTTTCAATGTCCATGTCAAACATATTTCTCTTCATAATATATCTCTAAATAGTTCTTCAAGATATACCTTGAGTAAACCAGAAATTGCTCAATCTTGATTTCTACGTGTCAATCTCTTACTAGAAATCGTAGTCATCAACACTCTTCTAGTAGCATTTGAATTCGATTCTCCATGATCTACCCTATTAACAATGTTCAATGCATTTTGTAAATTTTGAAATTATTGTTTCTTTTACTTGACCTCCTACAATTTTCCTATTATCAATACCCAACTACTCCAAAATTGGAGTCATTTCTCTTTTCCTGAATAACTTTGCAAACAATTGTGCTTTTCCCACAAAAGATTTATCCTCAAAATATTCCTTTCACATTTTTTTGAGATGCAATTTAATAGTGCTTTCAAGTACCAAGTTCTCTAGTACAATTTGATTGATAAGTGATTCCTCATTCATCTCCATCAAATTTTTCATTATTGGATAAAAATGTCTACCTCGACTACTACCAATATCCTCCCCTAGTTTATTTGTAGCTTCTTCAACATCAATCGATTTCTCTTTGACAAGTTTTGTATGACCTTTCATTTGTTCATCCCTTTTATGATCATATTTCCTTGTTCTAGTCCTTTTATTTTCCATTTCTCAATTATCCAAGAAAGAAATTATTTTATGCTTTAATCCTTCTTGACCAAAAAACTTGCCTTCACACTCCTCTAGAAACAAAATGCCTTTATAGCTTCCTCGAAAAAAATGCCTCCTAGCTTTAAAAAAAACCCTTACATTCTAAAATAAAAAATGAAATTCGTAATTGATATATTTTATTTTTAAAAAACAACTTATATATATATATATATATATATATATATACCCTTCTATTTGAAAGGGTGGGTCTCCCACGCAACTTCTTGTGAGGGACCGAACCCTAAGGTTACTCAGAATACTAGGACTTGGCCTAGTCCTACTTGACCGAGTTAGCCTCAGTTGATGATGCCTACGTGGCATGCCATGTTGGCAGCCAAACCTCCAAAAACATAAAAAATCCATAAGTTTGCACTTCTGTTGTTCCTTTCTCTGCTGAAAATAGAAAATGTCAAAAAACTAAAAGTACCCTTTTCTAGATCTTGGAACTACGATTCTGGACATATAAATTTTATATTATTTCAACTACAAAATGTTAAACACATATGCTAAAAAATACATGTAGGTATATTAAGCTTTGAGAAGTCATTGATTTGAAAAATATAAAAAAAATGGTAAATCAATTCAAAAAATTTTAAAAATCATAGTAAACACTAGAGAAGAGAATCCTCTTCAAAAATATGTAATTTATTTGGTTTTTTGTATAGTTTTGATAGGGGAAAAGTGGCGGTAGACAAAAAATGTTGATTTTAGGTAAGTTCAACTTTGAATACTTATAACTGGAAAACTATAGATCAAAAACACTTCTTTCTTTTTTTTTCCACTAGATATACATGTGACATCTAAAACATATTCTAAAATCAAAGGAAAAACAATATTTTACTTATAATGATTTGACAGGAATTAAACTCCCCGATTCATAGTATTTTTCAAGAAATGAAAAATAGACCTAAAAAATTAAAATTTAACATATTATTTTTTGTTCAAATTAATTTTTAGAAGTTATAGGAATAAAATTCATCTTATTTCACACATTTCGTCAGTTTACATCATCTTCAAATTCTCAAGAAAAATGTGACTTTTATGCCCTTGAAGTTTTTCAGTTTTGGTGTTGTTAGCCTTTTCCTTTGTAAATGGGTGACAACTTATTGTGCTTTTACCCTAATATTTAAAAATTATTTTGACAGATCATCATTTGTGGATCCAAATATAATGACATCAACATATATTTCAACTACTAAGATATCATCACCTACTACTTTGGTATATAAGGTGTTGTCTACTCCACCTTCGGTAAAACCATTTCCAAGTAAGTGTTTATCCAATTGAGAATACCAAGCTCTAGGAGCTTGTTTAAGCAATATAATGCCTTTTTAAGACGACATAAAAAGTCTATTTTTTCAAAAGACTCAAAGGCTTCTAGTTATTCTATGTATACTTCCTCCTCAAGATATCAATTTAGAAATGTTATTTTGACATCCATTTGATAAACAATAAAAATTTTATAACTGACATATGCTAGAAAAATTCTAATAGATTTCATTCCAGCTACCCAGTGCAAAAGTTTCACAAAAGTCAATACCTTCCTATTTTGCATACCCTTTACAAACAAATCTAGCCTTATTCCTCACTACTTTACCAGTTTCATCAAGTTTATTTTGGAAGACCCATTTTCCTCCTATCACATTCTTATCATTAGGTCTAGGTACTAGCTCTCATGTTTGATTTTTCTCAATTTGGTTTATTTCATCTTGCATAGAATTCAACCAACAAAAATCATTTAGTGCTTCAACCATAGTTTTAGGTTCAAATTCAAATATTAAATAGAAATGTTCAACAATTTGTGCTTTCTCTTCATTTATTTCTTTCCTTCTAGTTAAAATGCATGCATCTTTATCTCTTATGACCAAGGATTTAAGATTTCTCTTAGTAATAATTCTAGAAGGTTTCTTTAAGTTAGTATTAACTTTTGGAATTGAACAAATTTATTGATCATTGCAATCTGGTGTTGTTGTATCCAATTCAGCATCACCATATTTCTAATCATCAAAAACCTGTTCAATTCTTTTAGTGGATACTTCTTCAGCATCCTTCTCATGGTTTTTGTTTAACAAAACATTCTCATCAAAAATCACTTTTGTAGCCTCTACAATTTTGTTTAGCCTTTTATTAAAGAATTTGAAAGCGTTACTATGTGTAGAGTAACCCAAGAAAATACCTTCATTAGACTTTGAGATAAACCCTTCCAAAGAATCATCATCCTTTTTAATAAAATACTTGTAGCCAAATTTTTTGAAATGTTTTACATTTGCAGTTTTACCATACCAAAATTCATAAGAGGTATAAGTAGTTCTAACCCTTATTTGAGCTTGGTTTAGTATATAGACTGTTGTATGAACATCCTCTTTCCAAAACTTATTTTTTAATTTGGCTTGATTTAGCATTGTTAGAGCCATTTCTTTGATTGTCCTATTTTTCCTTTCCATAACACCCTTCCTTATATACAAGTTACAAATAATAATTCATTTAGACGTCATCCATTATAGGACCTCATTACAAACAATTACATTAGCCAAGGAAATGACACACACATCATCCATAATCATGTTACAACAATTATAATTAACCCAAGGTCAACTCCATCAATGATCCAATCATAAATCAATCATAAGGTATATCTTGTGCAGAGCTGCTATTTATGGAAACTTACTATTTTTAGTAAGCCATTCATATGAGCTCAAACTATTTTTTTCTAACAAGTGGAGGTTCATCTTAGTCATATCAGCCTACCAGTTGAGTTTCATTACCATATCATCTATATTGGTGAAGTTATTGAGGTTTTTGGGTACGAAATCTTTGAGCTCAATTTTGAAGGCCTTAGAGGCTCTGGATCATGATAGACCCCTGGATGATTGGAGCTTGCACCAATTATGCACTATAGATTAGGTCCTTCCATTTTCAAAAAGTGGTTATAATAGCCAAATGAAGATACAGTTAAAAATTGATGGCCTCCGAAAGTTGGGCTACCTAAAAATAAAATTTGTAATTATTTTGACCTGACCCTAATGTAATAATTATGAAAAATAAAATAATTTTAGGGTAGTCAGCCTTAATGGCTAAGTTTTTGGAACCTTCTCAGGTGGTGGAAAATTGCCTATATAAGGAAGGCTCATAGTGTTGTCTAAGGCAATTCGGAGCATTTCTGGGTAGATCTGGGTAATGATTCGAGGCTTTGTCCTACAGAATATTGTAAGGGAAAATGCTCATGTGGCTTTGCATATTATAATTCTAAAATTTGTAATTCCACAGTTGTGGAGATAATAAGAAGCCCATTTTATGTTTTTGCAAATTGTTGTTATTTCTCTATTTTTGTTATGTGTTTGTGGTATTAAGGGGAGTACCCTTCATCAAGTAGTATCAAAGCAGGAGTTCTTGAGTGTGTAGAAAGATCACTAACTATGAGGCACTTTGCACTAGCACCGTGGTTTAGGGTTTCAATGTTAAGAATGAAAATGCCTCCACCAAGGGAGCGAGGCAGAAGAGCCAGAGGTGTGTCACCTGAGGTTAGAGCCCTCCAGAGACAAGTGCGAGCATTGTTGGTGTAGGAGAACCCCCTCCACTCTTCACAATATCCACATTTATATGGTCTTCAAAGGATTCATCCAAAGGTATTCATGCCTAAGGGACTTTTTAGAAATTTTAAATTTTGTTTAGCAAGCCAAATCGTAAGACCTAGTCACCCTCGACGTGGTTATAAACCATGGGTTTTTTACTATGCTCCAAAGGAAATTTTAGGTGTTTTGTTTATTTTATGTTTTTTTAATGTTTTGGATCATTAGGATCCATGGCTTAGGCCTATAGGCTCATTAGGAGCAAGAATGCAATATTTTGCAAAAGTTGCAAAATGCAAGAAATGTTGCTTGACAACTTCTTTGGAAAGTTTCTATCAACTTGTAAAACCACCTCCCAAAGGTCACAACCATTGAAAAATGGTTGGATCCATTAGGGAAGGTCTTCAAATAACCCTTACAAGCAGGTGGAAGATAGACAATGGTGGAAGGTGATGAAACTTATGTAATTTTGAGATCAATCAATAAAAATCCTTGTTTTTCTCTACATTTTGGACTGTAAAACAATACGTGTATGGATTGGTACAGATGTGAAAAGAAGGAAATTTTTCAATCTAACCTCTAAAATGTATTAGGACTCCAATTCTTTTGATCTAAATCATTTTGGACATTGGAGTCGAGAGTTAGAAGAATTTGTGTTTCAAATTTTTTAGGAAACCCTCCTGAACCAAGGTTTCAAGAAAATAATGCCTTAACTTGCCTTTCCTTCCTGGGATTCTCATGTGAAGTGGGGAAATGTAAGTAGGGTCAATGTACTCTAAATCCTTAGGAGTGCAAGAGATATTGTTAGGAATGGGAACACTGAGAGGGGGGGTGAATCAATGTTCACTTATATTTAATCTTTTTTACTTTACTCTTGAAACATATCTTATTGCTTAAGTACTAAAATAAAATTCAATGTAAACAAGATAAACATTCAAAACACATAACACCAATATGGTTATGGGGAAACCCAAATAGGTAAAAACCCTAGTGGGAATTGACACCCACTAAGAACTGCACTAGTGTTTTATGATCCTTGTTAGAAGATCTACAATCTTGTTAGGAGTTGTTCTTTACAATGCTTTTAGTATAGTGACCTGGTCAAAGGTAAGACCCTGTTAGGAGTCTTTTATGATTGACCCTATTAGGGGTGAGGGTGCACTATCTGAGAGCTCACTACCCAAATGGTGAAGGCTACAACCTTCTGCATATTAGATGCACACTATATCTGCAAGGTGAACTGCTATTGTGACTCTGCTTTTTAGATCAGTTCCTTTGATGTGCTAATGCTCCAACCTCTTGTGAAGATTTACAACATACTAACTACTCTTCACACACTTCTACACTACTCTTCTTAACTTTTTCTCTCATGACATTCTAAATTACCAAGGCACATCTTATATTTATATGCACTAACAAAACAATTAACTAGGTCGGCCTATAACCGAAAGCATACAATACTTCCAAGTGAATTGGCTCAAGTGTGTTTACAAAAAAAGATTTTTACATGTCTAAAACCTAATTGCAATAGGTGCATAGCCTTTACAAAACATTATTATAACCGCTAACCAAATTACTAACAGTTAGCTGCATACTCTATTTTGTTCTGGCATTCACTGTCTGTACCACTTCAACTGTCTATATCTTCATCATACTATGTCATCTAATTATGCACTCTTAGACTTAGCATGATTACACACTTACCATCCTAAGTTCAAGGGTGCATACCATAACTCGGTCATATGCACGTGCGCCGATGCTCTAACCTTCTGATACTCTGCTAACTATCTAGTCTTCTACACTTAGCCATATTCTAACCTTTTGATAATATGCGCTAACTCCAAACACTATATGACTTTGTTGTCATAATGAAACATTATATTTATTCATATACAATAGTATAGTCAACTTTCCAAAAATCTCCCCCTTTGTCATTAATGGCAATAAAGGAATATGGAAAAGTTACTAACTGTTCCCTTATACAAAATTCTCTAACTTATATCTCCCTTATATTTTGTACTATACTTCTTCTTTACATCATGTATAACACTCCATATTCTATATACAATACTCCCCCTTTGACATTAATGGCAAAGGTGCTCAAAAAAGTATATCTACAAGTACTTAAAAGGAAAGTACATTCGGCTAAGCAATCTTCAAGTTTTGGATCTCTTGTTTCCAAAATGCTATCAATGCATTGACAGTTTGTAGATGGGCGCATAAGGCATATGTTAGCTTCTCCACCTTTCCAAGTCTATACTCAGACCTTGATCATATGTCACCATAGTGGCATCAATCTCCTTGATATTCTGATTAAGTACATCTAGAGAGGGCACAAGATCATTTCTAAGTTGTGTTTGTCTTTCCCTTATTTTAGACATCTCCTTTTCAGCCTGTTCTATCTTGTCTACTTGTACATGATATACATTGTTACACATGTTAATGTCTAAAGTGGGATCTTCTATTGATTTTCTGACTTGATCTATCATGGCCTCTGCCTCTTGGATTTTCTTGTAAAGATCTATAGTTAATTTATCTTGGTTCATGTAGTCTACAATGATCTTCCTTCCCTTGGATGTGAACTCCTTCAAGGATTCTTGACCTACCTTTAATGTACTGAGGTCAAGTGCAAAGTTTCCAACTAGTTCACTTAATCTTTTCTTCATATATTTCTCTTCTGCAACTTGGGATGTAGATTCTTCCAAGCTAGAAAAGTTTTTCTTGGAGCTTGTCAGAATGTTGCTAACATCATCAATTGAATGAATCTTTTGTACCTTGTTTTTTGTTGGCAATAGATTATTCAGAATGTCTACTGACTCAACAAATAGAGGGTTCCTCATTAACTACTTCTCTTTTTCTTTTTCTATAGATAGGACACTGATCTTAATCAGGTCTTCTTCTCCCCAAGAGTCCAAGCTAGTAGTGTCTGGTGTCAAACTTGACAAAAATGATGTTGAGGGTCTAGGAGTGTTGTCCATCACTTCTTGCTTCATTCTGATTTGCATTTCAATAGATGGCTCATCTGTTGGTTCACTATTTTTCCTTTTCTCCTCTTCTACCTTTTCTTTTCCTTTTTCTATCTCCTCTTCTTCTTCTTTTTTCTTCTCCTCTTCATGTCCCTATCCTGTTATGTCTTCTATTGTCATTTCTTCTTGTATCTTAGGTGAATTGTCACCACATAGAATTTTTTCTTCCTCAGTGCTCACAAATACTTCTTCGAACTTATCCAAGTCATTGTCTATGGCTACCATTTCTATCTCCACATTATCAATAAAGATAGTGTCATCTTTTTGTGTCTTAGTCATGGGCGTAAACTTCACTACCTATGTAGGTGTTACCACTATAGGTGCTAAATCCTAAGGACCTGTCACTGGTATATTGGTGGTCTTTACAACTTTGTCTTGCTCACTAGGTGCTTGAGTGATGGGTGTAGATGTAGGTTGCATGTGTTACTCTAAGAATACCTTCTCAAAGGCCTTCTCTATTTTCTTTGTTATCAACTCATAGTCTTTGTTCATAATGTGTAGTGTTCTCATCTTTTTCCTTAGGTGCGGCTTCACAAAATTCAATAACAATGTCTTTTCTTCAACAAAACATACTGGAAGATTGTCATCTAGTGTTTGTTCTCTAATTCTAAAGTCTTCTTCAGTGGCATGTCTCTTTAAAGTATCCAAAATCTCCCATACTTTATCTGGGATAACTATCTTCTTGAATTTTATCATGTGTTTGATCAGCATCTCATGAATCTCAGACTTATCAATTTCATGATATTTTTCATAAAACTTGGCTATTTGATCTAGCCTTCCTTCCTCTACTACTCTAGTCCTTAACAATTGAAGACTAGGTAGGAATCCTACATGCAGAGGTGGCTGCACATTTTTCACTTTGCTTCTTGTGGCTCTAGCTGAAGGGTGGCTTGTGGTAGTTTGTTTTCTCCTCTTAGGCATCTTAGGAGATCCATTTTTGGACTCAATATAAACTGTATTAGTCGGCATAGGACTGATATCATCAATTTTACCCTTTTTATCCTTTGGATCATCAGTCTTCTCAATCTTGACTTTCTTCAATTTAGGATCATCCATTTTGGCTTCCATTGTGGATGTGCTCTCAATCTCCAATGCTATATTTTCTTCCCTTGCTTTGTCTAGGTCTGCCTATGTTACTCCATGAATTCTAAGTATCTCAGATGTAATCTTAGAGTTTTTCCTCTTAGTTGTTGCATTGTTTATAACTACATCAACTTCTCTTGTTTTTTTCTTCATAAGCTCCCCATCTAGGTTCATTAGGGTCCTTAGGTGCTGAAAATAATGCTTGTGTATAAGCTTTTGTAAGAATTTGCAAATATAAAATATTGAACCAAAGATCTAGAGATTTAAGAAAAGCACAAGAGAGAAAATATGAATGCAAGGATGGATTGAATAGATCCAATGAATTTCTCAATGCTCAATGAGTGTATAATATTTACAAAATAGGCCTCCTTATATAGGAAAGGCGATATGAGAGAATGATAAGGAGCTAATAAGCTATCACCTATGCTAGGTGTAATCACATGTCCACCAAATGTGGATCATCCTCCAATATGCAATAAAGTATGTGCATTGGATTAGGATGATAATGTGATAAGAGCACAAAAGGTGGATCTCACACACAATGAGGTATGTGAAGACAACTATCACACCAAAAGTGAAATATCTCCGACACCATGTGCTTAATAGATGTGCACACTCCTAGGTGTCTCAATCACAAATTACTATGCAATGCATTAACCTAAGTAAAATTAAGTAAAGTGTAATTAGGAATAATTAATTACACCAACACCCCCCCTTAAGTGCAACTTAGGTGAATGCACTTAAACTCACAATGCAAGATGGGTCCCAGATACTAGGCCATGTTAGGTACCCATGTACAAATGCAATACATGAAATGCAAAACTCTCATAAAGTGGACAAAAAGGGAAAACCTCATGGGAAAAACCCTCCCCCAAAAAGAGAGAAGAAAACAAGATGCATGGATGGATGGAGTGATCAAGACCCCCCAAGAACTGCATACATCATGTATATACAAAGAAGTATCCCCCCATAAGAAGGATAGTTGGAGACATGATATCCCCCCCATAATGTAGAAGCTCCCATGTTAATGAAGAGTACCTGCAAACAATAGTTCAACCAATGCTTACAAGAAACATGTCTCCCCTGATGAAGAAGCCAATCCTTGGGCAAATGGAAGGAGGAGGAAGATGTAGGTCTCCATGAATGAATCTTTGAAGACTAAGTAGGAATCTCCAAGCTCAAGGAATCTATCACTTCATGTGACAAATCAAGTGAAGAAGGAGAAGAATCAAGTACACCAATCTCCAAAGTAGGTGAAGAAGTATCCCCAACTATGATGAAATTGTCATCAAGGGAAAGAGAAACTCCCTCGTGTATGTCTTCCAAATCTGCATCATGAGAATCAACAAATGCTGAAGATGCATCCAATAAATTATCACATTTTGCAAGATCTAAAACACTATGAACATCCTACTGAATAGTAGAGCCCATGTCTAAAGAAGCAGGAGGTGGAGGAGTAGGAAGATCAACACTTGTCTCAACAACAAAATGATTCAAGTGCCCAAAATTCTCCTCATAATTATCCCTTGGCAAAGGGATGGGTACATCATGAATATCATCATCATTATCAACAAAATTAGAAAAAGAATACAAGCATGATGTATGATCAACAACTCCCATAGCTATGACATTTCTATTCTCCATGTCCCTAATGTAGACATAATCAGGAGTGAACTCAACAATTTTACCTTGTGCCCCATGTGTAATTTGGTAAATATACAAGAGATTAGTGGTCAAGGATGGTACATAAAGAGCATCATTAAATGTCCCTTCTCCCATAGGAATAGAACCTTTCCCATAATCTCTCATGAATGTGTTGTTACCCATCAAAATATTAGGAGAATTACAAGGCTCAATAGAAGAAAACATATCCATAGAAGATGCAATATGATGTGATGCACCTGAATCAAGAAGCCATTTACCTTGCTCAGGATGTATGGAAGCCATGAGTGCTTGTCTTTTACCTTTATCTTTGGATGATGATGTAGATGTAGAAGCTATGAAATGTGTAGAAGAAGGAGTAGACACTGATGAGGGCAACTTAATGTTGTGTATCTGAATAATGTGAGTTAGCTCATCAATCTTCTTTTGAAAACACTTATGCTCATCATGTCCTAACTTTTAAAAATATGCACATTTATCTCTCTTTCTTCTAGATGATTCCTCTCTTGAAGAGGACTTGGATTCAGTACTTTTTGGTGAAGAAGATTCATTACCTTTGTCATGAGGCTTAAGATCCTTATTGTGTTTCTTTCCTTTGCCATTAGAAACCTTTGAAGTAGATTCACTTGCAATCAATGCTTGATGTGTGGAAGGCTTCAACTGACCCATGTGTGCCAACTTTTCTTGTTCCCTTGTGAGCTACACTGCAAATTCATCAAGAGAGGACAATTTGTATGCACTACCAAGAGCATCCATAGTAGCATAGAATGTAGAGACAAAGATAGAATAATCAGGACCAAGCTTGGAAAGAATAGAAAAGATCAATTGTTCATCCCCTTTAACAATGCCACATGAAGAAAGCTCCAATCTAATAGTATTGAACTTAGAGAAAAAGTCTTGAATATTGTCAAAATCCCTAGGATTGAGACCTATGAGATCATTCTCTAATCTGAATTTTCTCATTCTATCAGGTTTACGAAAGAGTCCTTCCAATGTGATCCAAGCATCATGAGGATGTGTGCAAGATGCAATATGAAAGAGCATGTCATGAGAGATGGATGATCTAAGAGAGCCAAGTGCTTTATCCCTTTGATCAAACCATTTTCACCTTTCTATAGCACCTGTTTGAGGTTCTTGATCCTGCCCAAGAATCATTCTAAGAAATCCAAGACTCAATAAATGATCACTTAAAGATACTTTCCATTCATGGTAGTTATATGGAGTGAGGATTTTAACCTTTGAATTATCCATATTAACACTAAATAATGACTGATAACTATTGATAACTCCTTCAAATGATAGATGCAAATCAGAAAATTGAAATCCAAGGATTAACCAAGTGCAAATATAGCCCCAAAATGACCTATTTCTAAAAGTGATATTTCTACCCAAAATCACTCAAATCTGATTGTATATTTGGAAAGTAGATGAAAAATAATGCACTTTCAAAAAAACTTTCACCTCAAAATGTTACTGTATGTGCCCAAACGAAGCCCTGGAAGTTGCAGAAATCAAGAATAGATAGGAATAGTCAACAAGATCAAATTTTTTGACAAATCTGGCCACCAAAATGAAAAATCAACACCACCACTAGAAAATTCAGGAAATTCTACCCAATTTCAAAAAAAATTGCACTCGATTTGGAGCCCGGATGACCAAGTTATGGCCTCTCAAAGTTAGACTACCAATTCCAAAATGCAAACGGTGAGGGCAAAGAATTTTCAAACCCTGATGACGTCAAAAATTCATAGGGTTAAATTTGATGATCATACGACCATCAAAAAGACCCAATTTTGCTCTGCTACGATGGCTAGATGACCGTCAATTTTAGGCTTGCAAAAAGGTGACATCAGCAAAATTTTGAGTCGCTGGCTGACGTGTTTGATGATGTGGCCAGCCATACTGGTCTCTACAGTGACATGTCTAGTGTGATGTGGCAGAATGGCCACATGTCTCGCTGTGGTTGGTGGACAAGGTGTTGATTGTGTCCCACGGGGCAGTGATGTGGCTACAGGACGGCTTCTGTGTCAACTTGTGCAGGGGTCCGCGTGGCACAGGGGAGAGGCCTCCATGTGGATCGGAGTAGAGGGCAGAGGACTAGGGTGGCAGAAGAGCCACTGGGAGTGGCAGAGGTGAGTTCCACTACGTAGGCCCACGGTGGCAGGAGGCCCGCTAGTGGCGGGATCTAGGAGCATTGCCAGAGGAGGAGGCCGAGCTTCGGCAGTCTGATGAGCAGCGGGATCGACGCTTGGGAGCCACTGTAGAGGGTGGAGGTGGATGATCTGGTGGTGGGGTGGTGAGGAGTTTTGAAAATGTCATTGGTTGAAACTGCCGCTAGGCTGAGGTGAGCGCAGCAGTGGCTATGGATCTGGGTGACTGCCAAAGGCTTAAAGCCTTTTTAATATATAGTTTTTTAAAAAAAAATTAATATAAATAGGGGCCATACCAACCCCTTAATTCAATTTTTTGCAAAATAATTAAAAAAAATTCTGAAAAATACAGAATTAAAAAAATAATTTATTTTTTTAACAAAATACTACAGAGGTGTAGATCGGGCAATGGTTCGATATGCAAAATTGTTTTGCCTCAGATTGGACTTTCACCAGATATGGGTGAGTTTATAGTCGATTTTAACCAAAACAACCTCGTAGATGCAATGATGAGGTTAGATCTACTCCAAGATACCTATATTGCACACTGGTTGCCAGATCTAAGATTTGGACCCTCAAAGCTTGCATCAAGCTCTCTTCAAATCGGCTGATCTAAACACTCCAATGGCTCTGATACCTTGTACGAATTTGCAAATAGAAAATATTGAACCAAGGATCTAGAGATTTAAGAAAACCACAAGAGAGAAAATATGAATGCAAGGATGGATTGTATAGATCCAATGAATTGCTCAATGCTCAATGAGTGTATAATATTTACAAAATAGGCCTCCTTATATAGGAAAGGTGATATGAGAGAATGATAAGGAGCTGATAAGCTATCACCTATGCTAGGTGTAATCACATGTCCACCAAATGTGGATCATCCTCCAATATGCAATAAAGTATGTGCATTGGATTAGGATGATAATGTGATAAGAGCACAAAAGGTGGATCTCACACACAACGAGGTATGTGAAGACAACTATCACACCAAAAGTGGAATATCTCCTACACCATGTGCTTAATAGATGTGCACACTCCTAGGTGTCCCAATCACAAATTACTATGCAATGCATTAACCTAATTAAGATTAAGTAAAGTGTAATTAGGAATAATTAATTACACCAACAACTTCCAATACTGATTCTTCTACCTCATAACCAAGTTGATGAATCCACTTTGTTCTAGGCTCAACTGCTTCCATGCATGTTATGTCAATTTCTACCATGAAGCAAATGTTGTCTTTGTATTTCTCAACAATACTCTTTGGTATCATGTACCTCATCTGCATTTTGATCCTGAATGTCTTCAATTCAAGCTCAATGTAATCCTTTGATGTGCTCTCAGTAGCTGCCTTAAAGGATATTTGTGGCATACTTTTGTCTAAGTACAAATCTGATACCTTTCCAACTATATGGAAGTACATGTAAATGATTAAAGACCTAAACCTAAATATTTTGGTCTTATCATGCTTTATTTCTCTAATGTTATCTATAAATTGTACACGCTAGATCTCACAAAGATTGAACTCTCCATTTTCTCTGACCAATCTTATTACTGCAAGAATAGTGGCTGCGGACACACTATTCACCCTATTGGTGTGATGCAACCTATAACCTAATATCATAGACATCAATTTGATGTCTTTCTCTTCAATAGGCTCTATTGTCATTTCATGCCTATCACTTCTGGACTTGCATGCCTACTCAACAGAGTTCCTCACATCCTTTCCCACTGGAAGAATGGTGCCTATCTTAGAGAGGCCTGTCATCTCATGAATTAGATCTCCTATGATTCTAACTGGCATTTCACCTATCTAGAATAGGTAATCATGAATCCTACTGAGAAATATCTTGATCCATTTTGATTCATAGAACACATATGCCATAGCATTTTCAACAATGGGATGGTTTTCTAAGTGTTCAAACTCATCTAGGAATGTTTTGTCTGGTTTCATCATGGTCTCAAGGTGCACTCTTATCCTGTCAAGTCTATCTGGCTCTTTCTTACAGTAGATATATGCATGAATGTCCTCAACATGCATGATGCCCATAGGGGTTTTTGAGAATGCACCTTCTAGGTCATCTAAGGTAGAATTAAAAGGATGCCTCTTGAAAACATATCTCTTTCTCTCAGAAACATCAAATAGTACAAGAGTAGCCATGACTTACTTGGTTAT
This sequence comes from Chamaecyparis obtusa, assembly GCA_027943335.1. Taxonomy (NCBI): domain Eukaryota; kingdom Viridiplantae; phylum Streptophyta; class Pinopsida; order Cupressales; family Cupressaceae; genus Chamaecyparis; species Chamaecyparis obtusa. The sequence goes on from BSBK01006848.1 coordinate 5,952,657, forward strand.
TACTTTAAATTAGTTTCCAAAAGACTTCTAAATTGTTGCGATGGATTAGGGCTTCGCAACTAATCAATTACACTCTTTCAATAGTGAATTAAGCTTCAATACTTCTCAATCAATGGTTAGGGCTTCTATGATCTCCAATCGCTCCAACTTGAATGCAGTGAGTGATTTGCAAGTCTCTGTGTACTTTTAAAGTGAAAATTCTACCATTAATGTTTTCCACATAAACCTAAATTTTGCTGAGAATTTCCAACTTTCATTCTACAATCGATTAGGTAGTGTGCTCTTGCACATAGCCTCAAATAATCTCAAAAAGGTTAAATCCAAAGGCGCATACTCTGAGGGCGAGTATACCAATTGCGCAGGGGTCTAGAGCTAAATTAGGTCCCTCTATGACCTTGAGGGCCATTCATCCAGATGTAGAGGGTGCGTCCATTATGGATGCATCCAATACATGTTCATCAACTTTATCCTTCTTTTCCTTTGTCCAAATCATGCCCACATTCTCTGTATCTTTCACAAACTTGACTTCTCCTTCAGTATCCAATATTGAAATTTCTAGCTTTTTTAGGCTTTCTTGACTTTGCCTTCTAGATCTACAGAATTTTGAGATGTGTCCAACCTTGTTACAAGAGTGATGAATAAATGGAGGCCTAAAATTCCTTGGTGCATTGATGTGGGTTACCATTTTACATTTTCTTAATGAATGACCATTATAATTACAAATTTGACATATAACATTCTGAGAACTTTTTGCATTTTGTTGATTTTGATTTCTCTGATTATGCTAAGTCTTGTTCTTCTGACTTGTTTTACAATTCATAGCTCTATGACCAAATTTATTGCATGAATAACAGTAATCATTGAAAGGTTTTACCTCTTTACAATACCTTGCTATATGTCCATGCTTGTTACATGCATAACAAGTTTGGTCTACTAGCTTGCGCTCATTCTTAGGTGGTTCAACATTGTCTTTAGTCTAATTTTTAGTTTCCTTAGTATTTGTAATGTCTTTTGGTTCTTTCATTCTTGCTCGCATGTCATCAATCTGATTTTGTGCTTCATTACATCTCATATCACCGATGTCTCCTTTAAGCTTTTGTGCATATAATTGTGATTCAATCAAATCAGAACTGGGTTTTAATTTTTCAATGTGATTCTTTGCCTCTTTTAACTCAGATTCCAACTTTTCTTTGCTATTTCTTAGCTCCAAGATTTCCATGTTTTCTTGCCTCAATTCTTCATTCAGCTTCTTAACCATTGTTCCGAAATCATTGTTTGTGCAATTTTTCAAATCTTGTCTCAGTTTCCTAATGAATACTTGTGCACCACTATCTTTCAATTTTAGTTCTTCAACTTCTTTCTCAAATCCATCAAGGTCTTCAAGAGCTACCATAAGATTCTTTTTTAGATTATTTTCTTCTTCTAAACCCATTGATCTCCTCAAGTGGTTTAACTTCTCTTCAGAGGACCAGAGCTCTGATACCAATTGTTAGGAATGGGAACACTGAGAGGCAGGGGGGTGAATCAGTGTTCACTTATATTTAATCTTTTTTACTTTACTCTTGAAACTTATCTTATTGCTTAAGTACTGAAATAAACTTCAATGTAAACAAGATAAACATTCACAACACATAACACCAATATAGTTACGGGGAAATCCAAATAGGTAAAAATCCCAGTGGGAATTGACACCCACTAAGAACTTCACTAGTGTTTTATGATCCTTGTTAGAAGATCTACAACCCTATTAGGAGTTGTTCTTTACAATGCTTTTAGTACAATGACCTGGTCAAAGCTTAGACCCTATTAGGAGTCTTTTATGATTGACCCTGTTAGGGGTGAGGATGCACTATCTAAGAGCTCACTGCTCAAATAGTGAAGGCTACAACCTTCTGGATATCAAATACACACTATATTTGCAAGGTGAATTGTTGCTATGACACTTCTTGTCAAATCATTTCCTTTGATGTGCTAATGTTCCAACCTCTTGTGAAGCTTTACAACATACTGACTGCTCTTCACACACTTCTTCTCTACTCTGCTTAACTCTATCTCTCATCACATTCTAAATTACCAAGGCACATCTTATATGTATATGCGCTAAACAAAATAATTAACTAGGTTTACAAGAGTGTTTACAAAAATAGATGTTTACATATCTAAAACCTAATTACAATAGGCACATAGCCTTTACACAACATTATTATAACTACTAATCAAATTACTAATAGTTGGCTGCATACTCTATTATATTCTGGCATTCACTGTTTGTACCACTTCAACTGTCTGTATCTTCATCATACTATCTCATTTGATCATGTTCTCTTATACTTAGCATGACTACACACTTACCATCTTAACTTCAAGGGCTCATACCATAACATGGTCATACGCACGTGCATTAATGCTTTGACCATCTGGTACTCTGCTAACTATCTAGTCTTCTACACTTAGCCATATTTTGACCTTCTGATAATATGAGCTGACTCCAAAACACTATATGACTTTTTTTCCATAATGACAACACTATATTTAGTAATATACAATAGTATAGTCAACTTGCCAACAAGGGGATTGTTTTGAGAATTATGTTTGCAGGCTATAGGTCAAGCATCTCTATGTGCTTGGTGCAGGAAATAAAAGAGTGAAGTGATAGAAACACTTTGTGGGTGGATAAATGCAATCTGATAGTAGATTGTTGTCCCCTTGGGATTCATAACATCAGTGCAATCAGTGGTTTTCCTTGGATAATTGACTGGTGAGTTTTTTTTAAGCAACCAAGTCAATTGACCCTAGTAGGACTAGTGGGTCAAGGATTGTTTGACACTATCTGAGTTGTTTGAGATTTTGGGGTCTGGAGGCTAGACTAAAGTCAAAATAGGGTATCCAAATCTACAATTTATTTTTTAGTCTCTTTGTAAGAATTTTGAACTAAGTTGATAGAACCCTGTTCAAAAGGCTACAAGCCAACAGGCCTAAATCAAGCACTAGATGTCCTAACACATGTAAGTTGTGGAAATAGTTCCCATAGGAGACATATAGAAAACATGGAACCTTTCCATCCCCTTTCCAATACAAAGATTCACATTCCAAGTTTGAATTAGTAATTATACTTCATAGTAGGATTACTGAGCGTTAGTAATGTACTCGATGAAGCTATCAAGCCACTCAGTTATCAAAGGAATTGAGTACTAACTGAGCATCAGTCAAATAGGGGAGTAAAATTTGGTCAAAGATAATGAATCCTCTAATGAGGAAAGTGTATTTGTGATTGTTATAGGATCTTCTAAAGGTGTAGAGCACTCTTCTAAGGCCAGTTTGGGTTTAGAGAAACACCGAAGGTCTCACCATTTACCGAGCTACCTAAATAGGGGAGAGCTCTATGTCAATTGGAAGAAGAGATTCATAGAGGAATGAATCTTACAATGAGAGATGAAAGAGAGGATGAAGCCAAAGATGAAGGAAATTTTGATCTAGGAGGAAAAATTCTGAACCAAGAGGAAGAAAGACTTTTTCGAGCCATTTCCAAGATCGGGAAAAGACCTAAGATTGAGGTTCCTATATTTTCAAGAAATCTTAACCCAGAGGATTTGACTGAATGGATCAATAATTAAAAGAATATTTTGAGTATGAAGATATTGAGGATCCTGATAGGGTCAAATTTGTGAAGGCCAGACTGAAGGTTCATGGAAAGATCTAGTGGCAAGAGATTCAGTTGGAGGAAATAGAAGAGGAAAGGAGAAAATCACAAGATGGGATCTAATGGTAGATAAATTTAAGAAAAAGTTCATTCCTATTGATTATGAGATTGATCTAATAAAGAAAATGAAAGGTTTGAAGCAAGTAGGGAGATTTGTTCAGGAGTATATGAAAGAGTTCTATCGAATCCTCATCAGAATAGGCCATGCAAAAGATGATAAGGAGATAGTTGCTTGTTAACTCAATGGGTTGAGGCCGAGCATTCAGGAGGAGTTGAATTTGGTTTGAATGAACATTATTGAAGAGGCACACCAAGTTTCCCTAAAAGTAGAGGAAAAGTTGACAAGAAGCTTGAAAGAAGACAAAGTGAAAGAGGTCGTGGCGGAAGATCTAGTGGACGATATTATGGAGGCCGAAATGAAGATCAAAAAAATAAGGATGAGAATAGTAGTAGTGAAAATTAGAGAGGAAACAAACTCAATCATTTCCATAATTGGAATAATAGAGATCATAGAGGAAGAGGAAGAGGACAAGGATCTGGAAGAGGAGGCTTCTATGGAACTTTTTTTCACTATGGAGAGGAAGGTCATAGGGCATTTGAATGTCCTTAATGCCAAGGAAGGATATATAGGAGAAATAAGGGTTAGGCTAGAGTTACACATGTAGATGAAGATATCAGATCATCACATTTAGAAGATGCTAAAAGAGGAGAAGCCCTAATTAACAGAAGAGTCCTGCTAAGTGGTGAGAATGAACCTGAGAAAATGAGGAGCTTGTTCCACACTAGATGCAAGTGTGAGGATAAATGTTGTGATGTGATTATCAATAGTGGAAGCATTGATAATTTGGTGTCAAAAGAGATGGTCACAAAGTTAAAGCTCAAGAGGCAGAAAAACCCACATCCATATAGGATTTCCTGGGTGTAGGATGCCCACAAGGTCATGGTCAATGAACAGTACCTAGTGAAGTTCAAAATTGGAGGATACCATGATGAGGTACTATGTGATATCATACCTATGGATGCATGTCATATGTTGTTGGGTAGGCTGTGGTAGTTTGACTGGCATGTTGTACATGATGGTCATGTCAATACCTATTCCTTGACAAAGGAGAGAGTGTGAAATAAGCTAAAGCCATTAAAGGACACAGAAGAAAATGTATGTAGTGTTGCAAGAATAAGTTTTTTTGATGGAAGAAAATTCCTAGAGGGTATGAGGCATGAGCATATGTGTTCTGTTTTAATTCCAAAAGTTGGTAATGAGGAAGTAGAAGATATACCTATAGAAGTTGCAAATCTATTGAATGAGTTTTAGGATATTGTATCTGATAATGTGCTTGATGGATTACCACCAGTGAGGAAGATCATTCATCAGATGGACTTGATTCCAAGAGCTAGTTTACCAAATAAGGTAGCACACAGATTGAAACCAACAGAAAGTGAAGAGTTGAACAGACAAGTATAGGAGTTGTTGGAGAAGGGGTTAATTCATGAGAACCTGAGTCCATGTGTTGTACCAGTAATATTAGCACAAAAGAATAATGAATAATGGAGAATGTGTATAGATTCTAAGGCTATCAACAAGATCACAATCAAGTACAAATTTCTATTGCCACGGATGGATGATATTATGGATTGTTTGAGTGGAGTTGTGTATTTCTCAAAGATAGATCTAAAGAGTGGATATCATCATATTTAGATTAGAGAAGGAGATGAATGGAAGACTACCTTCAATACAAAGGGAGGGTTGTATGAGTGGTTAGTCATGCATTTTGGGGTAACCAATGCACTGAGCACTTTCATGTGGCTCATGAATGAGGTTCTCAAAGAATTTTTGGGTAAGTTTGTCATTATTTACCTACATGATATTTTTCTCTTTAGTAAGACATTAGAGGAGAATATAATGCATATTCATAGGGTGTTGGGGGAGTTAAGGGAAGATAAATTGTTGATTAATTTGAAGAAGTGCAATTTTGTGAAGAAGTAGTTAGTGTAATTGGGATTTTTAGTTTCAACAAAAGGTCTAAAAGTGGATCCAAAGAAATTGAAGGCTATCCTTGAATGGCCTACTCCAAGGAGAGCTACTGAGATAAGATATTTTCATGGTTTGGTTAGCTTTTATAGAAATTTTATCAGGATTTTTAGCAGTATTTGTGGACACTTGACTGAAACAATGAGAGGGGATAGGAAAGAATTCAAGTGGACTACTAGGGCAGAAATGAGTTTTCAACTATTGAAATAAAAAGTTACAAAACAACCTATTTTAGCACTTTCAGATTTTAATAAGGTGTTTCAAGTAGACTATGATGCTAGTGGTACTGCAATAGGAGTTGTTTTGAGCTAAGAAGGTAAACCTGTTTCTTATTTCAGTGAGAAGTTAAATGATTCCAAAAGAAAATATTATGTTTATGATCAAGAATTTTATGCTATAGTTCAAGCATTGAAGAAGTGGAGACACTATGTTATTCCTAAGGAGTTTTTTTTGTATACTAATCATAAAGCTTTATAATATTTGAATAGTCAAGGAAAGTTGAATCAAAGACATTTGAAGTGGGTTGAGTTTTTGTAGAGTTACACATTTTTTTTGAAACAGAAGAGTGGAAAGTCTAATAGATTTGAAAATGCTCTTAGAAGGAGACAAATTTTTTTGAGAGAAATATAGATTGAAGTGGTTGGGTTCAAGGAACTCAAGATTTTGTATCCAAAGGATCCTTATTTTGGTGAGGCTTGGAAAGCTTGTACAAAACCTGTTACTCTAGACAAAATGAAGTGGCTAGATTTCATCATCTAGAATAGCATGCTATTCAGGGGGAGTCCATTGTGCATTCCACAAAGTTATATGAGGGAGAATCTCATCAAGGAGAAGCACAGTGAAGGATTGGCTGGATATTTTGGTCGAGATAAAATCATTGCTCTAGCTAGTGAGAATTATTACTAGCCACAATTGCAACAATATGTCAAAAAAATTGTAAAGAGTTGCAGAGTATGTCAAATGGAAAAAGGAGTAAAGCAGAATGCAGGGTTATATCAGCCATTACCTATACCAAAGAAGCCTTGGGAGGGTATCAGTATGGATTTTGTTCTTGGTCTACCAAGGACTCAGCAGGGACGTGATTCAATTTTTGTGGTAGTTAACAGGTTTTCAAAGATGACACATTTCATTCCTTGTAAGAAGACTAATGATGATGTTCATGTAATAGAATTTTTTTTCAAAGAAGTGGCTGATGAGACATTTTAATGCCATACTTTAGACACCCTAGGATAGTTTATGTTAGGTCTTTTTCCTTGTTCTATTATATTTTCTCAAATAATTTTATACTCACTTTTGTTATTATGTGGCATGCTACTACTAGACTGCTACTATGGTTTAAACACACTTAAATATGCTACACTTGGATGAATATACTATATTACTTACTTTGAAGTTATGATTAAGTTTTTTATAAGTAAAATAGCTATTTGAACATAAATAATGCATGCATTTTTTGGTGTTTATTACCATGAATTTCTTTATCCTAACATCTAAAGTGTAGCACATCAATATAGAAAATGTAGTCTTGACCAGGTAAAGCACACTCATACACCGGATGTTCGACTCAGTCCTTTAGCAGACTCCAATAGAGAAACATTAACGTCGCACCATCAAAAGGTTTCTGGAAGATCAAGGTGGAAGTCATCAAGAAAAGAATGACAAAATGTGATGAACTCCCTGAAGAAATCTAGGAGAGAGTGGGAAGTTAGATTTGTTGTCGCAACAACTCTTTCCTCTTTTCTAGATCTATTATGTTTCCAGTTTTATAGCTTTCTCCTTTTCTGTTAGAAGTATTGTAATAAAAGATCCACCTATTTTTTTGGCATGATTAGTTAGCTATTAGAAGCTTTCCTTTTAAATAAATCCCCTCCTATGTGAGAGGGAGAGCATTATCAGTTTATTGGCAATACAATTTCATTCTATTATTTCTAGTTTATATACATCTTTATACTCAGTTATTCAATCAATGAGCATATGAAGTGTTGAGATTTAACTTTGTGTAATTGTGTGTTTGGAACTCATCCAAGGGAGCCCACTTGGTGAGAAATTTATAATTAGTTAGATTCATTCTAGCTAAATTAATTTTCCTACAATTCCATTGTTTCAAGTGTTAAGTGTTAAATTGTTCCTGTAGCCAAAGTTACAGATCAGATGAAGCATTATAGTTTAGTTTGCAAGAGTTTTCATGTTTTATTAGCATCTTCAATCCTATAATTTCCATTCTAGCACTTTCTTTTCTGTAGCTTTAGTTTAATTTCCATTCTAGTATTTTCTTCCTGCAATCGTAAAATAGTTTCCTTCCAGTATTTATTTCCTACAACAACTGTAGAATGTGTGGTTTAGTGGTACTTGGTAGATATACCTCATTAGCCTATTTCAAGTAACATGTCCTTAAGTTGACATATTAAATGATTTTTTATAAGGAGGATAAACTTCTCGATCAGAAGTCCAATCCCTAAGTTTGAAATTATGCCTAGTTTTTGAGCCTTTATAAAAAATGATCATTTTTGGCATCGTTGTCGGGGGTGGTGCCGAACCTAGTTCTCACTAAGACATTCCTAGGATTTTATTTCATTTATGCTTTCATTTCCCATTTTGAGTACAATAAAATTTATCTTGAAAATCACAACAATCTACATCACTTCACACTAGATGCATGAATGATACAAGAAGAGATGATCAAGGAAGGTACTTGCCAAATAAATTCAATCTTCCATTCGAAGAAGAAAGCCTGTTTGTTGATGCTACTGTTGAAATTCCTAAAACCACATCCTCATCCTCATCCTCTAAGGGATAAATAATCGGTTCCTTTGAAGAGCAACCTTAAATCAATGCATTTGTTAAAGCCTTCATCAAAGAAGAGAATCCTTTATAATTGTTCATCTACCATCCTAAGTATCCACCTTGACCTCATCCTCAAAATCCACCAAGGATGGAAAATCTTGCTACATTTCCTTTTCCTATTTTAGACCAACGTGATAATAAAAATCTCAAGAACATACCCTCTTCTTCTCTTCCAAAATTCTATGGTCTTGTGATAGAAGACCTAGATACCTTCCTTTTTTAGTTTGATATCCTTTTTAGGAGCTATGACTACACCACTAATGCCCACCAGATTAAACTCTTTCCTACAACTCTTAAAGAGTCTATACTAAGACGGTTCATGGGCTTAGGACAAGATGTTTGTTCACAACTAGGATGTAATGAAGAGTTCTTTCTTGTTGAAATATAAGTAATATTGTAGAGGAAATGACATGCGAGGAGATGACATTTTTAAGATGACATAGAAAGAAGATGAGAGTCTTGAGGATTATATCTCAAGGTTTATGTTCAACTTACAAAAGAGTACACAACACACACTTAATGAAGAATCCCATAAGCTTCTCTTTCTATGTGGTCTTCAAGATGGATGCACAGAGGCACTAGACCTAATGGCTAGAGGTGATATCACCCAGGCTACATGGGATGATATTAAAAGTATATATCTTAAGTACTCCAGAGCTACTAGTAAGAAAGGAAGGGTATATAGGTCCACCTTGGGAAAGTCAAATGGTTTCAGTGCTTCTAGGACATAGATAACACATCTTTTGTTTGACTTCAAGAAAGACATCATTAACAACATGGCCACACAATTGGATACCATGAAGGCTAAGAAGAAACATGAGGAAGCGGAGGCCATGCTGGCTAAATTTTTCCCCCACTATAGATAGAAGAAGAGAGATTATCATAGAAAACTGATTGCTAACATGGAGACTGCACAGATGCCAACTAATTACAAACCAATTGAACTAGTGGATGAGAAGTTGTTCTTCATCGCTCAACACAAACCATGGGTGCAAAGACAAGGTATGTATCAGGACCCACTTAAATTTAGTAATCCATTTTATAATAATCAATGGAAACCTCCCATGAATTATCAAACTCCTCCCTAGAATAATTTCTTGAATCAGTTGCAGAATTACCGCAGTCTACAATGGAAAAAACCTCAAGGGAATTGGAAACAACCCCAAGGGGCATGGTAGTTGTTGATCCCTAATTTTTGTTGTCTATTAGTTTCTTACACTTAGTCATTTGATAGGAAATGTTGGTCAGTCATCACTACGACTGAGTAATCATGTATAGGCTGAGTCATGCATATTATACATTTACCGAGTAGTAGTTACTACCAAGTAAGAAAGAGGTCACCGAGTACTTCAGTATCAGCTGAGTTAGTTCATGCCAAGTTTTTTAAAGATGTCAGTTCTAAGAAATAGGGTATGAAGAATAGTAAGTGCTGAGTGCCAGAGATATCAAATGTCGAGTAAGCCAGTTTTGACATATGTGTTTGTTATGGCACAAACACTAAGGTAAACCATTTTGGCTGACATCTACATCAAAACTATTGTTTGTTGAGGGAATCACGAAGGTGATTATGCTTTAGAATTGTAATTATTAATCCCTATGCAATGCATGGAACCAATCAAATTTAGGAAATGGTTAAGTGGAAAAAAGTAGACAATCTAGATCGTAGATCTCAAATCATGGAGGTAATCAATTATTTATATAAGATGAGATCTAAACCCTAAAATGTATTATGGGAGGAGCATGAGTATAAAGGAGATCTCATACTTGTAGAGAAAAAAAAGTTCTTAGATTATAAAAAATAGAGTTTAGTGTCTGAGCAGAGCAGTGAAGGACAAAACAAAGACATATTTGATAGAGGAGATCAAATCTATACTATAAGGAGAAGATCTGTAATCAACATCACAGTGAAAACTAAAGGATCAGGTACTGAGACATTCCAACAAGTGAGTCAAGGTAAATCTCTTAATAGAGTGGTTTTAACAAACCTTAGCAAATCTCTTAACCGAGTACTTACTTAGTTGTAAGTTTTTAAATCCTTTTGCAAGGCAGATTCTATAAGCCTAAAAGCTCTTAATAGGGAAGACCCCTCATAAGGTAGATCATCTTTTATGATCAAACTTGTAGCCCTAACAGGCAAAATTTAATACTGCAGTAGTGAAGATTTGTGGGTGTCATCCACACCCCAGTTTTACCTTTCAAGGGTTTTTGGGTAACCAAAATCATTGTGTTATGTTTATTTTCATTGATTATGAGTAGGTTGTTAGATCTGTTATAGTATTGAATTTGATGTTTATGTTATACAAACAAGTTTATGTTAAAATGGAGTATTTGGTTGATATCTAATTCACCCCCTCTCTTAGTATATCACTTTCCCATAATAGATTTCTAATAATTGGTATCAGAGCTTAGTCTCTTAAAGAAGACTAACCACTTGTGAGTCAAAGATCTTGAGATGGAGGTTTATAAGTTGGGAAAAAACATAGAGAATTAGAAGATTGACATTCAACTTGCATTACAACAACTTGAAGTAGCCAAAGGTGAACTAGAGAAATCCTTAAGAAGAAGAAGAGAAATAGCAATACAACAGAATAAAACCCAATACCAAGAAGAGGATACTAAAGGACTATTTTATAGTGGCAACTCTACTGAAAGTGACAAAGCTATCAAAGAACTGCTAGAGAAAAACAACATACTAAATGAGGATAAAAAAAAATTGAAGAGAGAACAAGAAATACAATCAGTAAGATATTGTGAAATTACTGAACAAAAAAAGATGGCTAAAGAAGACAAAAGAAAAATATCTATGAGATTGGATGAACGGATATGTAAAATGCAAAGGCTGACAAATAATCAACTAGACATGGTAAATCAATTGCTACTTGCTAATCAAGAGTTGAGCAGGAAAGATGTGGAGATCACAAGTCTGAGACTAGAAAATAGCCAACTGAAGAATGAACTAAGATATGAAAAAGAACTTAATGAAAGTTTGAATAAGCCTAATGAAGCTGTGAGATACTTTGGAGAATTTTTAAGATCACCTATAAGATCTAGTGATACATCTGGACTTGGACATGATGAGCACCTATCATCCACTAAGAAAGGAGAATCATCAAAGAGTGGAGAACAAATGAATGACAAGACAAAGAACAAAAAGCCAAAATGCCATCATTGTGGAAAGATAGGACACATAGATAACATTTATTGAAGAAAAATTCAATGGATATTGTTTTAACTATAAGAATCATGGACATCAGGCACATGAATGTAGGAAAAAGGTCAGTAATCCACCTACCTCATCTATATTTCAAGGACATTTTTTCAACTATCAGAAATAAGGACATAGATAACATGAGTGTATATCCAAAGCTAAGTGGACATCCAATCAATAGACTAAGGCATCTAAGAAAGTTAATACATACAATTAGGACTATAATATATGGTATAGTTGTCATTATTGTGAAAAATATGGTCATATTGGAGAAAAATATTTAAATACACATTTGAGAGGTAAATCTAAGAGTTGGATGAATAGAAGTATGGTATACTATAAATGCAACAAGATTGGTCACTTAAAGAAATATTGCAAAGCACATATACCAAGTAATGAATGAAGCAAGAATGAATAAACTATTGAGGAGATGAGAGATCATATTAACAAGACATGGAAGAAGAAAGAGGAAGCAAGTAGTAGTGGAGTCAATGAACCTAAGGTCACCCAATCTAATGGATCAGGTGATCACACTACTTCAAACTAAGAAAAGAAGGTATGTGTGGAGCTGAATCTTACAATACTTTATTTTACATGAGTTCCTAACATTTGATAAGATAAGGTCCATATCTACATAGACTAAGATGCATTGGGACATATTTTAGTAAAGAGATATATTGTATATTTGATAGTTGAAGATATGATGTACACCGAGTTGTAACCAAATGGTTGTATCGACCGAGCTTATGATAATCAAGTTGACATGAGATTGCCAAGATAGCTATATCTCACCTAGAAAGTGTTGTTAGAATAACTAAGAGGGGGGTGAATCAGTTATCCATAGCCCCAAATATAAAATGTATATCCAAAAACAATTTACTAAAACTTCTGCAGCTCGGTAACATAAAATAGTATTCTATCTACACTTTTACCGATTACCAATTAATAACATATAGTGATTACCGATCAAATCCAATATGCAGCATGTAAATTATGATAACAAACAATCATCACATTCAACACATAACACAAGAGATTTAATGTGGAAACCCTGTAAAGGGAAAAACCACCTGGGACTGACAACCCAAAAATTGTTCACTCTTTTGAAGTGAGGTCGGTGAAGATCCAACCCTGTTAAAGGTTACAAACACACTGTGAGGTGTGACCTTGTTAGAGGATTTAACACTAACCTTTATCATCCAACCAACATTCATTATGGGGTTGATAGGATAACAAATTTTAACTCTTTGAATGACATTACAGGACTTTCTAGTCCACTCTGTTAAGAGATTTATCTGTTTATAATGGTTAAATTGTAATAGCAATTTGATTTGAATACAACACAACTTCAATTGTAGATTATCAGATCTATTCTTAAGCTCATTCAAATCCTCTAATCAATGTATCAATTTTATCAATCAATATTTAGTAGCTTATTGTCACTCAGTTATAGCTTTCTGATGCTCGGTAATCTCTCAAGTTCGGTTCTCCTTAACCAGTTTGATTAGGCATGCATGAAACTTGTTCATGTGATATCTCTATAGTCTCCTTCTAACATCCCTCTTCATCATGAAATCCTAGTCTCTTAAATAGATAAGTAAACCATTTTAATTCCATCCATCAGATTTTGCCACTTAATCTCCTTTGTTGATTTTGCCTCTTTAACCTTCCTCAACAGATGTGTTAGTAACACATTTTATTTCAATCCCTTAGATCTTCTTTGAATTATGCTAACTATAGATCTTCATAACAAACATTATCTCCATCCATGAATTCATAACACTTTATAACTCATCATCTTCTATTGGCTAAACTAATCATTTAGTTCTTTTCTTCTTCTTGGTTAACAAAGAAATGCATCGGTGAACACAAGCTCAGTTTATACTATGCTCGATATACACTACAATACGTTGGTATATAATGAAATGCTTCTTCAACTAACCACACTACTTTGTGCAATTTTTCTCTATCCTTCATCATAGATGAATGCAACATAATCAAGTCAATAACATAAGGTCATAGACTCATTCATAAGTTACCCAATGTATTCCTTATCCTCATCTGTCATGTCCATCTTCCTCCATGTAGATATATTTGTTCTTCATCTCTTTTCTTCTTCTTTCTACAGATGTTTGGGTATAGTAACTTACAAGATAAGTACTGTCAAAACTAGTTGAAATCAATGACAACATATTACTGATTTAATCATCTTACATATCTAATCAGCAACTCAGTGATCTCAAATCACAGATCTTCAAGTCATACAATGTATTCAAATTAGTTGTAGTTCATCAATCTCTCCCTTTGGCATTGATGGAAACACAAGTAATATGAAATATGCCATACACATACCAAACATGTATTCTACAACTCTATCAACAAATGTTGTAACTCGGTACAAGCTCTCCCTAGCTTAATATGTTTAATCACTGCATTAAATAAAAACATTTGTAAGTGCAGAATAACTTCTGTAGATATGATCTTTTCAGCTTACAAAATCTCTCTTTCTATTCTTAGTAACTGATCTTCAATGCTCTCCCTTTTCTATATTTCTCTCCCTTTGTCTCTTGTATCTCTCTCTCTCTCTATGTTTCATATTGAAGTCTCTCTCCCTTTGAAAAAAATGCCAAAGAAAAAATTATATAGCTCTTTAGTAGCCATGTAACTCTCTATTGTCCGATGCATTCTCTATATCATGGTATACTGATGTGCAAATCTATTCTAGTTCTCCAATCTTTCACAACTCTAGAAAAAAAACCAAAGTGTGAAGTCTGCTGCATCAACATGTATGATCTTTTGATAAGATTAGGCTAATGCAACCTCTAGATCACCTTAGTGACTAGTAGCTAGGAGATGGACCCCAAGTCTAGTCCTCAAGTATTCATATGTATCCTTTGGTAGAGGCTTTGTAAATATGTCTGCAAGCTATTCTTTAGATGTAACAAATTCTAGCTTCACTTGCCTCTCCTATACTTGTTCTCTTAAGTAGTGATACTTAATAGATATGTGCTTTGTTTTAGAGTGCATCACTAGATTATTTGAAATATTAATTGCACTAGTGTTGTCACAATATATAATCATAGGCTCAGTGATTACCTCATTCATACCTTCCAACACTTGCTTGATATATGCAATATTAGAATAGTTAGTAGCAGCAACAACATACTCTACATCGGTGATAGACTGGGAAATGCAAGACTGTTTCTTACTTGTCCATGTAACAAGTCTTTCACCAAAGAAAAATGCTCCTCTAGTGGTACTCTTTCTATCATCCACATTTCCATACCAATCAACATTGGTGTATACCTTAAGTTCAAACTTGCATTCCTTAGGATACCATAATCCATAATCTTCAGTTTTCTTCAGGTATCTTAAGATTATCTTTGTAGCAACCATGTGTGACTCTCTAGGGTTTGCAAAAAATCTAGCAACTATTCCAACATCATGTGCTATATCTAGCCTACTGTGAACTACATACATTAACTTACCAATCATGGCTCAGTAAAGTGTCTGGTTTACCTCAGTAGTTCCATCTTCTTTAGACAATTTACATCTAGTAGCCATCAATGTTCCCATAGGTTTAACATCTTCCATGCCAAATGTCTTCAATACTTCCTTTATATATTTAGATTATGTGATGAATATACCATCATTCTACTGAATCACTTGTAAGCCTAGAAAGAACTTAATCTCTCCAAACATAGATATTTCAAATTCACTTCTCATTTCATCAAAAAATGACTTACAGATTTGATCTTGTCCTCCAAATATTATGTCATCCACAAATATCTCAACAATCAAGATAGTATCATCAATATTTCCTTTCATGTACAGATTTCTATTCTCACTAGTTCTAACAAATCCAATACTCAGCAAATAGTTATGTAGCCTCTCATACTAGGCTCTCAGTGCTTTCTTTAAACCATATAAAACTTTATGTAATCTACATACCATATCTTTGTTGTCTAGATCAAAGAACCCTTTAGGTTGTTCTATGTAGACTTCTTCTTCAGGTATTCCATTCAGAAAAGTAGATTAACATCCATTTGGTAAACTTTGAACTTCTTGTGTGTAGCATATCCAAGTAACATTCTGACTCCTAATCTAGAAACAGGTTCAAAAGTCTCACCATAATCTATTCCTTCCTTCTGTGCATATCCCTTGCATACTAACCTAGCTTTATTCCTTGTTACCTCTCCATTCTCATTAAGTTTGTTTCTAAATATCCACTTAGTACCAATAACATTCTTATCTTTAGGTCTGGGTACTAAACTCTAGGTTTTGTTCTTCTCTATCTATTCTATTTCCTCTTTCATTGCATTAACCCATTCATCATTTTCTAATGCAACTTTTACATTCTTTGGTTTATATTCACAAACTAGACATGTACCTTGTCTTGCTTTACTCCTTGTTTGCATGCCAACTAGTCTGTCTCCAATGATTTGTGTATGAGGATGATGTCTTTTAACAAATCTTTCCAGTATTTGATCTCTTCTTTCTTGTTCATCCTGTTTAGGTTCATTTGCTTGTTCAATAGGTCCTTATTGCTCATCGGTATCTCTTTCCTGTCCATCAGTATTATTTTCCTATTAATCAGTTGTCACTATCTGCATCGTCGGTAGCTACTCTGGATGTTCAATGTAGGTGAATCTACTATAGTCTTCTAGTTCCTTTTTGCGTTCCTCTACATTCTTATCATCAAACTCATCAACTTGAACATTAGTACTTTCAATCATTTTATTAGTCACTTTTTTAAGACACTTGTATGCTTTACTTTTAGTGGAATATTCTAGAAATATCCCTTCATCACCTTTTGAGTCAAACTTCCCATTTCTTTCATCTTTCAAAATAAAGCATTTACTTCCAAAAAATCTAAAATAACTTAGAGTGGGTTTTTGGCCAAACCATAACTCATAGGGTGTCTTATTAGTGTCCTTCTTTAGTTGTACTTGGTTTAGAACATAAACAACTATGCTAACTGCTTCTCTCTAGTATGTTTAAGCAACATTCTTTTGTAACATTAGTGTCCTTGCACAGTCAAAAATTGACCTATTTCTACTTTCAGCTATTCCATTTTGTTGAGGTGTCCTCGGTGCAAAGACCTATATTTTAACACCATGCTCATTAAAAAATTTAGTAAATTCATCAGAGATAAATTCACCACCTCTATTAGATCTCAAACATTTCAATTCTTTACTAGTCTCTTTCTCAGCTTTATCTTTATACCATTTGAACATCTTAAATGCCTCTAATTTTTCTTTCAAGAACATGACTAACATTAATCTAGTGTAATCATCAACAAAAAGAATGAAATGTTTGTCTCCATAGTAACTTTGAGTTCTCATAGGACCACATAGGTCGGTATGCACTAACTCAAGTATTTTCTTTGTTGAATAATCTTTGCTTTTGAAACTAGATTTAGTCATTTTACCTTTATGACATTCATGACACATAACATGATTAGGCTTTGATAAGTTAGGTAGACCTCTAACCTTTTTCTTTTTATTGATCTTAATCATGTTATCAAAATTCACATGACATAACCTTTTATGCCACAACCATGCATCTTCATCTTTCATCATTAAACAAGAAGACTAATCATTATCAAGATAGAACAAGTTACCTCTCAATTATGTTCCAGTTCCAATTAGTCTTCCTCCATCATCAAATATCTTCACTTTCTTTCTCTCAAAAGCAACTTGGTGGCCTAAATTCTTCATTTGTGCCACACTTAGCAAATTATAGTTTAGTCCTTTTACCCAATAAGAATTTTCACATTTTATTCTATCATTTATCATCAGGGATCCTTTTCCTCTAACCATACAAGGTGCATCATTACCCATTCTCATAGATTCTCCATTATATTCTTCAAGATGATCAAATTTTTCTTCATCGCCAGTCATGTGATGTGTATAGCCACTATCTATGATCCATCTATCATTTTTATTAACCTTAGAGATAAGTGTTGTCTCTACATACCTTTCATCTTCCTCTGAATCATCCTTCATTGGAACAAATACAAATTCTACATCATCATTAGAAGTAGTGTCAGTATTCTCTTCTTCCTCAGCAATGTAACACGCCTTTTTACCTTTATCATTATTGTCTCAGTTGTTTTTGTTGTAGTGTCGATAACTTCTATTGCCTCTTCTCTCATAGCTTCCTTCACCAGATCATTCTTTGTTTTGGTCATCATCTTTTCTATGTGGGCATCTAGCGGCAATATGACCAACCTCTTTACAGTTAAAACATGCTAAAGGTAACTTGCCTCTATATCTTCCTTTACCTTTAGGTAACCTTCTGGCCATAAGAGTTTCAAGTTCATCAAGCTCACTATCAATATTGCTATCACTATCATCAGTCTTACTTCTACTAGTAGACTTACCGATCTTCAAAGTAGACATAAAGCAGACTCAACAGTCAGTACAACACTATTATCAAAGTTATTCAGTTCAAAGGTTGTCAGTTTACTAATCAAATTGTCAATAGTGAGTGTATTACTAGTTGTAGACCTAGTCTCATGTATTGCAGATATTCTTATTGCATAAACTAGCAATAAGGTCCTCAAAAATTTTCTTACCACTGTCTCTTCATCAATAACACCATTAGATCCTCTTATAGCATGAACTACCTCTTTTATCCTATTTGTGTACTGCATAATATTTTCACCTTCTTTCATCTTCATGTCATTGAATCTTCCCCTTAAGCTTTTAGCTCTAGCTCTTTTGACATTCACATCACCACTATAAACTTGAGCAAGTTTATCCCACATCTACTTAGTAGTAGTACAGTCCTTGATATCTTCAAATTCAACATCTGTATAGGTAGAATCAATCTCCATCATACTAACATTTTGTTCATGCATGTCTCTTAGTTGATCAAGGGTCAAGGGACCAAAGGGTGGTGCAAGGTAGCCATTCTCCATTAGTGTGAGGGAAAAATTCTTAATTCTAGATACATGTAGCTTCATTCAGCTTTGCCATATTGTGAAGTTATCCTCGTTTAGCTTTGGCACTTCCCTCTTATACATTTTGTGATCTTTGTGCTGAAGTCCTTAAAACTTTGTTCCAAGCAACTAATGCTCTGATACCAATTGTTAGAATAACTAAGAGGGGGGTGAACCAGTTATCCATGGTCTCAAATACAAAATGTATATCCAAAAATAATTTACTAAAACTTCTACAGCTTGGTAACATAAAATAGTATTCTCTCTATGCTTTTACTGATTACCAGTTAATAACATATAGTGATTACCGATCAAATCCAATATGCAACATGTAAAGTATGATAAAAAACAATCATCATAGTTAGCACATAACATAAGAGATTTAATGTGGAAACCTTGTAAAGGGAAAAACCACCTGGGACCGACAACCCAAAAATTGTTCACTCTTTTGAAGTGAGGTCGGTGAAGACCCAACCCTGTTAAAGGTTACAAACACACTATGAGGTGTGACCTTGTTAGAGGATTTAACACTAACCATCATCGTCCAACCAACATTCACTATGGGGTTGATAGGATAACAAATGTACACTCTATGAATGACATTACAAGACTTTCTAGTCCACTCTATTGAGAGATTTATCTGTTAACAATGGTTAAACTATAACATCAATTTGATCTGAATACAACACAACTTCAATTGTAGATTATCAGATCTATTCTTAAGCTCTTTCAAATCCTCTAATCAATGTATCAATTATGTTTCAATCAATATTCAGTAACTTATTATCACTCGGTTATAGCTTTCTAACACTCAGTAATATTTTTAGTTCGGTTCTCCTTAACCAGTTTGATCAAGCATGTATGAAACTTGTTCATGTGATATCTTTGTAGTCTCCTTCCAGCATCCCTCTTCATCATGAAATCCTAGTCTCTTAAATAGACAAGTAAACCATTTTAATTCCATCCATAAAATTTTGCCGCTTAATCTCCTTTGTTGATTTTGCTGCTTTAACCTTCCTCAGTTGATGTGTTCGTAACACATTTTATTTCAATCCCTTAGATCTTCTTTGAATTATGCTAGCCTTAGATCTTCGTAAAAAACATTATCTCCATCCTTGAATTCATAACACTTTATAGCTCATCATCTTCTGTCGGCTAAACTAATCATTTAGTTCTTTTCTTCTGCTCGGTTAACAAAGAAATGTGTCAGTGAACACAAGCTTGGTTTATACTATGCTTGGTATACACTACACTGCATCAGTGTATAATGAAATTCTTCTTTAACTGACCACACTACTTTGTGCAATTTTTCTCTATCCTTCATCATAGATGAATGCAACATAATCAAGTCAATAACATAAGGTCATAGACTCATTTATTAGTTACCCAATGTATTCCTTATCCTCATCTGTCATGTCCATGTTCCTCCATGTAGATAGATCTATTATTCATCTCTTTTCTTCTTCTTTATATAGATGTTTGGGTATACTAACTTACAAGATAAGTACTGTCAAAACTAGTTGAAATCAATGACAACATATTACTAGAATTTAATCACCTTACATATCTAATCAGCAACTCAGTGATCTCAAATCATAGATCTTCAAGTCATACAATGTATTCAAATCAGTTGTAGTTCATCAAGTGTATGGATCATTAATGAAGCCCTACTTTGACCATTTTAATTCTATAAAGTGGGAAGTTACCGTTTATTCTCATTTCACCAATGATTTGATAACTTTTTAGAGCGATTAACTAGAGCAATTTTTCCTAAGCATGATTTGCAAAATTTTTCACAATGTGCCATCAAAAAACATATGAGAACCACTTGTGCAAGGTATTTTGCTAAGTTATTCATTTCAAAAATTGAACCCTTAAAGTTTGAAGAAATGGCATCTTTGTCATCAGCTGTAATTAAAAAGCGAGGGAATGAAGTTTTTAATGTTCAATTGGTAAGGAACGATGCATGCAATCCATAAAATTTCTAGGCCATTCTAGAGAGTGTGATTATGGGAGATTTAACTAGAGCCCTATCGTCTATCCATCAAAAGTTTTTGATGATCAATGGTATTTGATCATGCTACATGTGTAAGATTGGGGAAATAAGAGATTATGAGCTCAGGGAGGTAGATGATAAACTGTGTAGCAACCAGGTGTTGAAGCTTGAACACTAGAAGGTTGTGGAGCAAGGGTTAGTGCATGCTCTCAATTTCCTATAAAATTTTTAAGTTGAATGGATCAAGATTGTACCAAGTCAAGTACATGGCACAAAAATTTGGTTGGAGGATGGACCAGTCCAAATTACCAAAGAAATGATTCAATGGGTAACTAGATACCCTAAAATCACTAGAAAGAGGACAATGAGATGTTAGAGTAAAGAGGAAATTCAAGAAAACACCCAGGTAGTATGGAACAAATGAGGATTGACAATTTCAACTATCACAAACCTAGAAATTGATTTTGTAGTAAGGGTGATAGCTCATAAGTTTTATCAGTCTAGTCAGTTGGATAGTGTCCCATGCATGGCAATGGACCAAGCTTGGAAGATAGTAAAGAAGGATCATACATATGACCTTGCTGAGCTCCAACTAACACAGCTTGCTGAGAACCTTACATCCATTTGAAAAGCAAAGAATTCTATGTGTAAGTTTGATTCTTTACTTGTCTCTCTATTTTTCTATATGCAGAATAGTTTTCCTACCATTGGGAATGGAGAATGGGATAAGAATAGACCTATCACATTACAGATTAGTGAGTTTATTGATCAGATGGGTGAGAATTTTGAAAGTATAATGGACAATTATTTATTGAATTCAAGAAGAAAATGAGGAAAAGTAGGATCCCTATATCATTAGTAGATAAGTACCACAAAGATATATGTTTCCTAGCTGATACAAATTTTACATATGTACAAGCAATCATATTAAGGGTATCATGGCTAAGGCCATTACCTTATGAAGTAAATATAGATGAGACAACATTAGAAATCACAACCCTATTAGCTAAGGAAGCTGACAAGAAGGCCACGCATTTTGGAACATATGAGGAAACTAAGGCTAAGATAACCATGGGACTAAGATCTACGACCATGGAGAGGAAAAGAAAGAAGATAGTGAAAAACATAGAGAAAATTTTAGGAGGAGAAGAGGTAGATGCACCTCTTGCATTGACTCAGGGATTAGGAGAGGACAAGTCTAGTGATTCAGAAGAAAGTGAAGAGGAGGAGATTGTGGTAGTGAAGAAAGGCAATAAGGCATCAGCTTCTGAGCCTACGAAGAAACAAGTACATAAACCTAAGCTTTCCTCACTAGTACTTAGGTTGAGATCTAGAGAAACTTCCACTATTATAAATGTTGAACCACAAAAGAAGACCCCTGCATCAAGGAAAAGAAAACTAGTTCAGGCTAAGGCAGTGCCAAGGTAGATAAGGAAGAAAAAAAGAAGAAAGCTTATCTTGGAAAAGGATGATGAGAAAACTGATGGTGATGAGGAAGTTTAGAAGAAGGCTCCATCATAGAAGAGATCATTGACTATGGATAAAATATGCCACAACATAAAGAGCATTGTTGTCCTAACAGGATTTAAGCAAGTAAGATTTGAGAAACTAAGCATTGAGGACAAAGAGAGAGTAGAACAAGCTATGCTTGAGATGCTCTGTACATTCAAGATGACACCACTTCAATTGGAAAACTTGATTCCTAATGAATTATACCAAAGGATAGATTAGAAATGGGAATATGCCTTAATAACTGAGAAGCAAATTAAGGAGAGAACTCTTGCTCAAGTCATACCTGACTTATACCCTAAATATATCAAGTAGTATATGGAGCAGTATAGGAATAGATTTATCCCCAAGCTCTAGGCATACTCCATCCTTCAACATAAGGTTGAAGATATTGTACAACAAAGTATAAGGTTATGGAAGATACTTTTTGGTCTTTTAGCTGATAAGAATGCACAACAGAGTGAAGGCACATCCAAGGAAATAGAATTGGACAATAAGGAGGATGTCAATGAAAAAAAAGTTCAAAAGGATGTAGATTAGAAGGCTAAAGAGAGAAATGATGAGATAAATATTGTAGATATCACTGAGGACACACTAGTTAAAACAAATATATTGATCAAGGAATAAATTTAGAAGAATATACAAGTCAGGGCAGCCAAGGATAAATCTCTATTGAGCATCAATCTAGTATTGTTACAAGTGCAAAATCATCCACAAATTGAGCTAACATCAACTGTTGAGATTACATCAGCAAGCCCCCATATAGTCACAATTGATCAACTAGTCTCACTAAGTGCTAATGCCGAGGAACAGGACAAGTCAACAATCACACCAAAGCCTACATCTACCAAGGAGACAAGAAAATAGAAAGAAGAATAGTTTGCATTGGTAATAATGAGTCCTCATGTAGAGGAGAAGGAAAAGGAAAAGATGGAGAAAAAGAAAGAGCAGGACATTCAAGAGCCTAAGGAACAAGAAGTAATAAAGGATCTCATATAGATGCTGAGTGGAACTACACCCAAGAAGAAGTCACAAAAGAAGAAGAAGAAATCACCTGCTACACAAGTGGCACTCAAAGAAGTTATAGTGATTCCTAAGTGGGACTCTGATAACTTAACCTATGAACAAATGCAAATCTTGCAAGATCTACTTAAGAAGAAGAGTAAACATGAAGAAATGAGAAGGAAACATCAGCAAAAGAAGGTACTACATGAGATAAAAGGTATTTTCATAGATGCTTTTGAGATGAATGATGTAAATGAATTTGAACCTATTCTGGGGTAGCTTGTCCATATTGTCAAGAATGTGACTGATGATAACAATGAGGCCAATGAAAAGTTGTTACAGTGGTCAAAAAGGAAGTTTGAGACCAAAGTACTCAATAAGGTCTTTGTAGACATTGCAGTTAAATAGGTAGAACTCTCTACCTTAGTAACAAATTTAGAAGAACTTGTACAAAATGCACATGTAATACCCCAAAAATGGGCTATAAGTTCATTAACCTCCTACATCAACAATTCGATCAAAATTGACATCAAAGTCCTAACCAAAGGAACATTTGCACATCAAATAATCAAAACCCTAATTGATTTTATCCTAATTCTGCATCAGAGAATATTCCTAGTCATCATAATTATCTTTAATTTAATGATTATTTGGCGATAAATGTTATTTATCCTAAAAATTTGATTAATTGAATATTTTGAATATTTAATTAATTAAATTTGATTATGCCACTTAATTTTTTTAATTAAATTTAATTCTATTTATTCTTAATTATATTATTCAATTTTGACAATAAATCAAAAATCCTATGACTAATTGATTAAATTCTTATTTAATTAATTAAATCTAAGTTGTCAATATTTAATAATATAGTTTTGAATAAAAGTTTAATTTAAAATAATTGATTAACCCATGCATCAGTTATTCTTAAATTTAAAATCAGTTAAGTTGAGAATAAATCACTTTTATTTTTAAAATTAATTTAAATTAAATCACACACAATCAGAAAACTAGTCAACTAGAAATCAATAGCCAATTTTAAATTTAAACTCAACCTTCAATTGTGAGTTGAAAATTGAACTAAACTCTATTTTTGAGTTAAAAGCTATTTTTGCATGATTTTGCATGATTTTATGAATTAATTATTCCTGATTTCTTGTTAACTCAAAAATCAACTTGAGTTTATCAAGAGTGATTTATGGCTTTTCCACATGCATCCTCAAGCCCTAGATTTCTATAAAATCAAGGCTTAGCTCTTCATCTCATGTCTCTCATATCTCTTGAATTTGCACAATCACTTTGGAAAATTGGCATCTAAAGAATCAAGCACGTGCGATAGGCGATTTGTGAGATCACTCATTATTTTTCATAGCATAGCTTTCATCTTCATATCAATTCATAGCATTGTTAGAATAATCTGGATATCATTTCAATTCATTCATCTAGATTAGATTCATATCAATTTTTCATCCTATTGCATAGAAAAATACAAAAAAAATAGATTAATTTACATTCATTCTCATTTTCTTTTAAATCCTTCATTTAGGTGTTGCATTGTCACTGATCTTGATTTCAATTTGAGAACATCATACTCACACCTACTAGAAGGCAAAAAATCACCTGGTTAGCTTAGTTTCATTTATTTTTAGATTTCAATTTTGCTAACCTCTAATGTTTTATTGAAGTGTTGTGTCCACAGCTAGGTACAAATTTCACACACACATTTCTGGTGCTCACCATGGGGCCATGAAATAGGTTTCCATTCTATTCTATCAAATTTCTATCATTTTTCTTGAAACCATGGCCACAAGATCTAAAATTTATATTTCTGGAGAGGTGCAGGTGCAGGTACATCCTGTGGGTACAAAAGACAGAAGACAAATGCTCAAAAATTGTTAAAATAGGTAAAATCTACTAAGCGCATTGTGAGGAGCTCACTTATTCTATTACATCTGATAACACTTCATTTTGGGACATAAAATGAACTCTCTTGTGTCAAACTTGAGTGCCTTTACAACTTTCATAATTCACACTTTAGTTTTGTGCTCTAAAATGAACATAGATTTTCTTTTTGCATATCTGTTACACATAGTAATTACGCCCTATGAACACTATTTGTAGATGATCTTGAGAGAGTGGGATTCTTTCACTTTTTTACATGCGAAGCTCTTCTTGACAAAGGATCCCCTTGTAGGTAGGGAGGTTACTGAGATTATTTCACGATTTTACTAGGTTTGGTCCTCATCTTTTGATCGATATGTTCTCTCTCTGGAGAGATTGATAGACCATAGTTGTTGACATCACAAATCTTGGTGAGGTAATTTTAGTCTTAGCATGTTAGATTAATTTGTCTGCTTTGTTTTGGTGAAGTGAAGAGGCTAGGGGATTTTGCTCTACTTCCTTTTTGGATAGTATCAGAAACCCAAATCCTTGAATTTGATCTAGTCTCATGTGGTATCTTTTGTCGGTCACCTTTAGAGAGCGTTAACCATAGTGGACATTCCCTTTATAGGGTCAACCACGTGGATGGAACCTCAATCAGTAATAGCCATTTTCATCATGGTAGCAACAACCGCTATATAAATGTCCTTGTGGAGGAAATCTTCATAGGTTTGGTCTCTTGTTGGGCTGTCAGATCTCCCTAGAAGCTCCTGATTGATTAAATTCTTGAACTCTGTCAAAACCCCAGTGTGCCTAGATTAGAGTTCACCCTCTTGAGATCGTAAAAGTTGCAGAGTCAGACCATTACTAAAAACCCTAGTGAGGCCAAATTTTTCATTTTCTAGGACTATGTGCATTATTGAAAAACTTTTGAGAACATACACAAGTAACATTTCTATGGATTAGCACAATAAGTCACTATTGCTTGTTCATGCGCAAGGTTGCTTTTTCCCTTGTTCATTGTTTACAAATGATTGCTTGCTTCCCTTGTTGTTTTGCCTGCTTGATATCTACTTGGTTACTTGAGATGAACTATCACACAGATCTTCAAACCTGGATAGAAAAATTCACAAACAATCTGAAACTAAAAAATTGAAAAAATTGAAAAATATGAAGCAAAAATCCTTTCTGGTGTCAAAAGTCATCTTGAAATTTCAAAACTCGTATCAAAGCTAAAGTCAAAGTTGTCAAAAACTTGTCAAATTTGTCAAGAATCTAGTTTTTACAGCCTATTTCAAGATTCTATCAAAATACTCACTATGTCAGGAACAGAGAAGAACCCAAAAGAAGTTCAATCTATTTGCCTAAAAGTGGTCTCTTGAGTTTGATCTAGCCTTCTAATCTATCAATTTGAATCTTTTTCATCTTGTGTCAAAACCTTGTCAAAATCTTCATCTTTAATTCAATCTTCATCAAAATGGCTAAGTGTTGCGATCTCATGCCTACCATCTTTTGGGCGTCTACCCATACTATTGTGGTATAGTATTCTTCATTTAGGTATGATCTATCTTCATATCAATTCAATCTTGACAAGGTTGCATCATTCGATCTTCTTGAATCAAGTCATTCTTCAGTTGTCTTCATCTTGCTCTTTTGCTTCACCTAAGGTTAATAATAGAAACTAGAGCTTCATTACATCAAAAACAAGGAGAACAACACAAAATCTCCTCAGCAGCATCATCTGTGATTGCTCAAACCTTCATCAATCTTACAACACAACTAAATTTGGAGAAGACACTCTTGGCAATCTATTCTTGAAAGGTGGTCATGTCACCCCTCTAGCATCAATCCACGCTAGTAATCTACCAACCCCTCCCGTATCAATTCATAGAAGTTATCAAACTACTCCTCATCAATCTATCTTTGGTAGTCCTCATAACAATGCAATGTCTCAAGGAGGATCCCAAGGAAATCACTCTCAACATGGTGCAGATCTAGAACTTGTACCTTCTGAAATTGCCTGATATCAAAATGATGATAACTTCAAGAGAATGATGAAGCATTTCTTGAAAGAAGACAAAGAGGCATACTTTCTAGAGTTAGCTCAACAAGGAGCTAAACTTCCTCCACACTTTAATGTCGAAGATATCGTTACTCAAGAGGAAGAAAATCCTATCATGGCTATGATGAAATAGATGTATTCCATGCAAGTCAAACTCAACAAACTCAAAAAAGAGAAGGAACCTAAAGAGTTCTCCATGGAGGCTCTATGTCCTTTTCCATTTGATAAAGACTTGTACATGTCACCATTCCCAAAAAGAGTGGAAATGCCTAAATATGACAAGTATGATGGAAACTATGATCCTCAAGATCATGTCAGGGAATTTTGTAGTCAATCTATGGAGTTCATACACAAACCAACCTACTTAATGCATCTTTTCCCACGATCTCTGGGAGGAGCAGCCATTCATTGGTTCTCAAGAATGCCTCCAACCATCAAAAATTTTGAGGAGTTAATCAAATTGTTCTATCAATAGTAATCCTATAACATCAAACATCCAGTCACTATGATCGACATCTGTAATCTGAAACAATATCTAAGAGAACCATTCCTAACTTTTTCCAAATGATAGAGGAAAATTTTTTCTCTATATGCTAGACCTATTCTAGAAACAAAGCAGCTGGAGATTTTCATCAACAATCTTATTCCAGAAATCAACTACCATTTGCAAATCCAAAATCATACATCCTTTGATAAAGTGGTAGACAATGCTATCAAAATTGAGAAATTTCTTGTGAAAAAGGGAGACATATCCCTTCAAAAAGAGAAGTACAAATCTAGATCTACTTCCAAAGACAAGAACAAAAATTGGAACAAGAATAAGGGCGTTGTCACAAATGACATTGTTGATACTATCCATGCCCATCTAAGGCACCCAATTTTAATCTCACTATTGGTACCCAAGCCATCAAAGCATTAGAGGAAAACATGACAAAATCTAATAAGAAGTCATCTGATTATAAACCTTGGGCTACTGATCCTAAACGCAAGTTTATTCCTCTTAGAGAATCCTTGGAATTTGCAATGAAAACTTTGTTATCCAACAAAATCCTCACATTTCCTAAGATCTAACCATTTGATCTTGAACCTAAACTGAAATGGTAGAGGGAGACTAATTTTTGTGATTTCCATCGTAATAAGGGTCATAAAACCAATAACTGCATATGCTTGAAACATCTCATACAAGACAAAATTGATAATGGAGAAATTGTAATCGACAATCATAAAAGAAATAATGATCATACAACATTATAGAACCATTTATGAAACATGGTCAAGGAGATTCATCTTCTCAACCTAATATGGGTGCTAAAGTCAATTATACCTACTCTGGAAACAATGTTGTCATAAACATGGTTGAACCTTGCTTATCTAAACATTGCAATGTTATCACCATTGTGAGAAAAGATAGAGATAATCAATCAACAAATGCATTTACTCAATCACAAGCTCAAGCCCATCTACAAGGACAAAATTTAGATTCATCCAATGTCCCCAAGATGCCTTTTAATATTTCATCAACCTCAAAATAGAGAGCTGCCTCAAAATCAAAAGATACGAGGCCTACATCATACAACATAGTCCAATGACTCCAGCATACCAATGCAAAAATATCCATGTTTGAGTTGCTTCAAATATCTCTAGCTCATAGAGCCATTCTAGACAAAGCTCTACTTGGATCCAATGTTCCTAACAACCTTGACTTAGATATATTCTAGACTATGGTTGGTCATCTGACATCTCCCTAGTATATCTCCTTTTTAGAGGAAGATGATAACTCATTGAGTCATCTGCATAACCAACCTTTGCACATTGAAGTCTTGATCCAAAATCATCATGTCAAACATGTGTTGATAGATGGAGGTGCTAGTCTCGACATTTGTTCTTACAACTTGATCACACAACTGGGATTCTCAGAAGCTACTATTGATCCTAAAAAGAATATAACTATCAAAGCATATGATGAAAAAGAAAGATCTTCCAAAGGAACAATTATCTTACCTATCAGAATGGGTCCAGTTATTAGGGATATCACATGTCAAGTTCTTGACCTACCTTTGGCTTACAAAATTCTCCTAGGGAGACCCTAGATAAATGAAATGAGAGCTATTCCTTCCACATACCATCAATGTGTGAAATTTCCTTATGAAGGAGTAGAGGTGACAATTCCAGCTGATACATCCACAACTTGCAATGCATTGAAGGAAAGTGATGATAAACTTGTCCCCAATAATAGAGAATCTTCTACTAAGTAAGTTGACATTGCATCAACATCCAAGATAGAAGAAATAGCTAAAGAAGTCAAAATTAAGGACATGGGTATAAGAGAATACATGATGGAACTAGCCTTATCTCTCACCTCTCTCCCGTTGTCCCCAAAATCATATCGACAACCTTCTGACAAGGTGAAGCCTGCAGCTAAAGAATCCTAGGTCATATTAAATGGGAGTTTTGTCATAGAAAAAGTGTCCAAACAAGAGTTTGATGAAGAAGAATTTGTGCTTGCATGGTTGTACAAAGATGAATATGAATCAGTCCAGAAATGTGACTTTATTTCACCAAAAGTTCCTTCAACGTCATATGGACCAGGGGATAAATTGATTGCTAAAATGGGATACACTAGAAAAGGGCCTCTAGGAATATGAGGCAAAGGTTTTATATCACCTCTTGACCACCACGGTTGAACCAACAAGAATACAACAAGTATAGGTTATTGAAAGAAACTTTTTATCTCAAAGGAAGTTCTTCCCATGTGATAGAACAAATAGAACCAAAGATAAACAACAATGAAGAAGAAAATGTCCATCCCAGTGACAGTGATTTAGACACCACTAATGAGCTTATTCCTTATGAATGCTTACCTAAAGAAATACTAGACCTCCTTAAAGATGATGAGAAAACTAAAGAAAATATCAATGTAGTAGACACACAAGAACCTACAATGGAACAAAAGACAGTTGCACCACAAGAACAAGTTGATCTTGAAAGAAATAAAAAAAATAAAGAGGAAAGTAAGCCTATCACCATAGCTAAACACTTAGAGCATTCTAGTGATTTTGAGACAGACTCTCATGAGTATGAATTCAAATAAAAATCTGAAGGAAATCCTGCTTGGGGCATTCGTCCTGATTTTACACATGTTCTCAGATTTCCTAAGAGTCTAGATGAAGAAACAGAAGATGAATCTAATGATCATGAATGGGGAGTCATTCCAGAACCAGAGCAAGATGAACTTATTACAGAAAAACATATTGATGTTATTCACCAATATGCACCTAAAACCAATGCAAGTCTAGAGAGAAATGATGAATTTGATGAGTCTGATCCACCTAAGGCTAAAGTGGAAGCCCATAATGGCATTGAGCCTATTTGCAAATTGAATATCCTAAGTTGTAATATCAGCTTCGATCTCAAGAGTCGGGTTAGGACCAATGATGATAGAACCATATCCATAAACACCATTTCCCAAGCCTATCCCACCTTGACTATCTGACATCCTAAACTTCTTGACCAAACTTCCACAAATCTGAGCCAAGATATCTATACTTTTCCCAATGACTATGCCCTTGCTTTCTACCTCAATGCAGTGGAGCCTATGACTATAATACCCCAAAAATGGGCTATAGGTTCATTAACCTCTATATCGACACATCAAATGAAATCAACATCGAAGTCCTAACCTAAGGCACATCTAAATATCATCGAATCCTAATTGATTATCTCAAATTCTGCATCGGGGAATATTCCTAGTAATATTCCTAATCATCCTAATTATCTTTAATTTAATGATTATTTGGCGATAAATCCTATTTATCCTAAAGTTTGATTAATTGAATATTATCAATATTTAATTAATTAGATTTAATTATGCCATTTAATTTTTTAATTGAGGTTAATTCTATTTATTCCTAAATTATATTATTTAATTTTGACAATAAACCCAAAATCCTATGAATAATTAATTAAATTTTTATTTAATTAATTAAAGCAAGTTGTCATATTTAATAATATTGTTTTTGAATAAAAGTTTGAAAAATAATTGATTAACCCATAAATCAATTATTTTATTTTTCAAAATTAGTTAAGTTGGAAATAAATCACTTTATTATTAAATTAATTCATATTAAAACATGCACAATCATAAAAGCAGATAACTATCAATTATCAATTAAAGCTAAACTCTATTTTGAGTTAAACTTTGCTTTTGCATGTTTTTGTGAGTTAATAAAAATAACTCAAAAATCAACCTGAGTTATTTGAGTGATTTATGGCTTTTTTCCCATGCACCTCCAAAGCCCTAAATTTCTATAAATTAAGGCCCCAGCTCTTCACAATCCATCTGATATTTTTGCATCCTCATGCTATCGAATTGGAGATTGAAGAATCATCTTTGTGAATCCAAGCTATTGTGAGATCATTCTTATTTTTGAGTATTGCATATCATTTAGAATTCATCTTAGATCAATTCATTGCATATCAATTTCATCTATCATAGATTCATACCAGATTTTTCATCATATTATTGCATCTAAAATCCAAAAAAATAGATTACTTTGCATTCATTCCATATCTAGATTTTGCATTCAAATCCTTCATTTAGGTGTCATCAAGGTCACTAATCTTGATACAATCTGAGAACATCATACTCGCACCTATTAGAAGGCAGTAAATCACCTAGTTAGTTTAGCTTTCAATTCATTGCACGATTTCAATTTTAGCTAACCTCTAATGTTTTACTAAAGTGTTGTGTCTACAAAATAGGTACAAAATTCACACACACATTTCTAACACCCACCATGGGGCCTTGAAATGGGTTTCCCTTCATTTCTATCAATTTTCTATCTTTTGAGGTTAAGGGTTTCAAGGGTTCTGGTATACTCTGCAAGATGTTAATTTTTTTGGCACTTTTTCTATCAAAACTATTTGTACACTATGATTTTTAATTTTTGTTCATACAGTTGTCATACGAGTTTTGTCAAAAACTCATATTAGGAGATACCCACTTTCGTATGATAGTTGATTTAATCGAGGCTCGTATCATCAAAAAAACATTATCATTTGAAAGCTTGATTGTCGTATGATTTGATACCTAGTGTCGTACGAGTTTCTGGACTATCATCTAGGAGGATACCCATTGTCGTATGATATTTGATTTGATCAAGGCTCATATCATCAGAAAAACATTATCATTTGAAAGCCTGATTGTCGTATGATCTGATACCTAGTGTCGTATGAGTTTTTGGACTATCATCTGGGAGGTAACCCAGTGTTGTATGAGTTTCTAGACTATCGTCTAGGAGGTAACCCACTGTTGTATGAGTTTCTGGACTATCATCTGGTAACAGACCAACTATTGTATGAGTTTTGACATCAGGTTTCAACTGTCATTTCATTTTTCAGGGCAGTTTGTCATATTTGGTTTTTAGATTTTGACTAACGGCTAATCTTAACAATTGAAATTCTCTATTTTTGATTGACTCCTACTGGTTTTGATTGGGGAAAGCACAAGAATTGCTAAAAATAGGTAAAAATCTACTAAGTTCATTGTGAAGAATTCAGGTAATCTTCTCGGCTGATAAGACTTTGATTTTGGATCTAAAACGAACATCTCATGTGTCTAGCTTGAGTGACTTTTATTGCTTTCCTATCACAGACTTCATTTGGGCTATAAAAATGAACATAGTTTGCTTTCAGCATCTTTGTTACACATAGTAATTAGTCCCCATGAACACTATTTGTGGATCTTGAGAGAGTGGGTTTCTAGTAAAACTCTTCTCAACTAAGGATCCCTTGTAGGTGGGGAGGATACTGAGGGAGTCTCATGTTCCACTAGATCCGTGTGTCTTCAACTTTTGATCGAGGCATTCTCTCTTCAGAGAGGTTGATAGATCCTAAGGGGTTGACATCATAGATCTTTGTGAGATAATCTTGGTCTTAGCGTGTCAGATTAATCTATCTGCTTTGTTTGGGTTAAAAGTGAAAAGGCTAGGGGATTATACTCTACTTCCTTTTTGGATAGTACCAAAAACCCAAATCCTTGAATTTGGAACTAGTCTCCATGTGGTATATCTTGTGAGTCACCTTTAGAGAGGGTTAACCATAGTGGACATTCCCTTAATTGGGTCAACCACATTGACAGAACCTGAAGCGGTAATAGCCATTTTCACAATGGTAGTGACAACCGCTATATAAATGTCCTTGTGGAAGAAATCTTCATAGGTGTGGTTCATTGTTGGGTTGTCAGATCTCCCTAGCAGCTCCTGATTGATTAAATTTTCAGACTGTGTCAAAACCCTGGTGCGCCAGGATTGGAGTTCACCCCTTTGGATCATAAAATTTGCAGAGTCAAACCATTACTAAAAACCCTAGTGAGGCCAAATTTTCATTTTCAGGAATATGTGCGTTAATGCAAAACTTTTTGGAACATACACAATTAGCACTTCTAAGGATTGGCACAAATAAGTCACTTGATTGTTCATGCACAAGGTTTCTTTTTCCCTTGTTCATTGTTTTCAGATGTGCTTGAAATCACTTGATTGTTTTTCTGCGTGCTTATTTATCTACTTGGTTACTAAAGAAAAATGAATGAATCTGTTATAATCTTCAAACCTGGATAGAACAATTTGCAAATAAACTAATACTGAAACACTGAAAAATTGCAAATCTGAAGCAAAAATCCTTTCTCATGTCAAAAGTCATCCTAAAATTTCAAAATTCGTATCAAAGCCAAAGTCAAGGTCAAAGTTGTTAGAGAATTGGTCAAAATTGCCAGATACTTAGCTTTTTCAAGCCTATTTCCAAAATCTATCAAACAAATCACTGTGTCAAGAATAGAGTAGTAGCCATTGAGAATTAGTACACATGTCTCAAAGAATCAATACACATGAGGAAGAAATTCTAATCACCACTATGATGAAGCAGATGCATGCTATGCAAGTCAAGCTTAACAAACTTGAGAAAGAAAAGGAACCTAAAGAGTTCTCCATGGAAGCTCTATGCCCTTTTCCATTTGATAAAGACTTGTACATGTCACCATGCCCTCAGATAGAATATGAGAAACGTGATAATCCTTTTGATACTTCTTCCACAGAGAGTGACACACCCATCTTTGAAGACTTTGAAGACTATGATGACTATGATGAGGGACAATATAGTGATACCTATGAACCCTCTGTTCCTAAGAATCCTCCTCTTCGTGTGTTCCTGCTTACTACAAATGGGCCATCACATTGGATAGATCATGATGGCGATCCATATGATTCTGATTTTGAAAGAGACTTTGATGATTTTTGTGAACAATATCTAGATGAGACATCTACTTCTATTGAGGAATATAAAATGTATCATGCTAATTATAAACATCAATACTACAAGGATCTATCCTCTAAGAACTCTCATGCTGAAAATAAAGATTATACTCTCAAGCAAGATCATGTTAATGTTGAACCTTTGTCTTGTGATGGTTCCCTCTCATCCCTACTTCCCCCAATATCCATACATTTCCTAAAGCTTCCAAGCCTATCAAATCTTTCACAAGTCCTTCATCCACCAAAGGTCCCAATACTTTTCATGCAGTTTCCTATAGTTATCCTCAAGGGCTACCTCTTAAAGAAACTCAAGCTAACCTTCACTTGGCTGCAAATACTTTCAATAATGCTAAACCTAAAGATCCTAAGCCTTTATGTGCTATAATTCCTACTCCATCTAGTCCTTCACCATCTCTTCCAAAGTCTTCCATGCAATCCCAACATGCTTCCTTGTCCTTAGAAGTGGCTCCATGTCAAGAGGACTCTAAAAATGATAAAGAAAAGAACATCAAGAAAGATCAAGATCAAGAACCCTCCATGTCATCCAATCCTTTTCATGATGTCTCTTATCCATTCCATGGTTCTTTTGATCCTACATGCGCTTTCTCATGCATTCCACCACGTCTTAAGTCTTCTCCTAAGCAAGATCAAGCTACTACTTACACTGTTGAGCTTATTGACAATCAAAATGACCTTACTACACTTGTGCTTTCCAAAGATGATACTTCCATTAAGGTTGGTAAAAATGGTGTTGTTAATTCCAATGTTAAGCCTATTGAAAATCAAGAGAAAAATTGTGTGCTTATGCTATCCAAAGATCTTTGTCAAGATCAAAGTCTTCCATCTTCTTATTCTACCACTTCATGTTTGTTTCCACTTTCTACTCTTCCTAAGTCTTTGCAAGCTCTAAAGAATCCTATCAAAGAAGGTGCTCATATTCAAGATGTCCATGATTCTATTAAAAATTCTAATGCTCACTCTAAAGATGCTGATATCCTTGGTTGTCATATAGATGTTGATGAACTTATTGATTATCCTTATATATCTTCCATGTCCATCCTTGGACCTCCACCACCAATACTAAGGGCTTCACATATACCTTCCATCTTGGGTCCTTATGTCCCTTCACTTTCACCTCCTAACTCTCCTAATTTGTCATCCATCTTGGGTCCTTATGTACCTCCATCTCCTATCTTTCCTTGAGATCAACATAGATGCATACCCTTGAATCCTTTTCATCCACCCACCCATTTAAACCAGTCATATCCTACTTCTTCTACAAGTCTCAAATCTTTTGGAAGTAACTTGAATGTTCAAAACAAGAAAAAGACGCAATACAAGAATCCATCAAAAAAAGAAGATCACCATGTCTCCTCTAATCGACATGGAGGCATAAAGTCAAAAGAGATATCTAAGAAAAAAACTACAAGAAAAGTATGGGTTCCAAAATCTATCATTGAAGATATTCTCTCTAAATCATCAAAAAGAAATGAAAAGCCTATGGCTATATGGATTCCAAAATCTCTCTTGAAAAATTATGATGTTGAGCAACAAGTGAAGTTGACATTCAAGCTTCCAAAGACTTCCACTTCATCTTCTTCCAAAAACATTCTTCCATTCCATGCACCTAAACCACAACCTCTGCTATCCATTCGCCATATTCCTTCACTTATTCCTTCATTCACATTTTTTCCATCCTCTCACCACCCTTCAAGGTGTGTGTTGATGTTGATCTTTCTATCCTTTCCATCTACCCTTTCACAATCCTTCTACCTTCTATCCTTTTTCCTCATTTGCCTATTCCTCCTATCTTCCAACCTCACTCACTTTACATAAAACCCTATCCTCCATTTTTCTCTTCCATATTCCTTTCCTTATCAGCATCTTTGAGCATATCATTTGAATCTTTGGCATATCATGGTTTATCCTTTTAAGGAGCATAATCTAAAGAGCTTTCCTTCTTCCAAAAAAGAGAAAAAAAATAAAGATTGGAAATGTGCCTTGGTGAAAACCTGGAAACAGGCACCTTGGTAGCAAAAGTAAAGAGAAATAAATTCATCATATGGTGAAAACCACTCCCTTGTGGCACCTTGCATAAGTACCATGATAAAAACCTGGCAATCAGGCATCATGCGTAGTTCTTCTTCATATTTCATCAATTCTCTCTTTGATCTTGACAATGTTGATCTATACATGAACTTTTAGCTATCTTGTGAGCTATCTTACGATGATCTTGCTTTCATTCCCTTCATGGTTAGCCTTCATATTTATTTTCCTTCATTCATTCTAGCCTATCACTATCCTTTTCCCCTTGGGTCTTGATCTAACAAAAAAAAAAAGAGTAAATACGATGCTATGAAGCCTCTTGGCATGTCTACTCCTTTGGACTGCATCCCTTCCTTCTTTTGCAGTGCGATTTTACGATTTATCTTATGCTGGCCTTTTATTGCTTGTCCAAATGTTCTTTACATGACATTATTTTTTGCCTAGCTTGAGTATTCTTGAGGAGTTTTCCCTTGAGGATTTCTTCCCATCATTCTCCTTCATTCTCTTGTCTTCTATCTCTTCCACCAGCTTGCCAATCCCTCTTGTTCTCCACCTTGCTAGATATTGAGACTACATGATATGATCTTGCTTGGGAGTTTATAATGGAAAAAAGATGCTATCAAGTATACCAAGTATTAGAACAAGTATCAAAACAAGTATCAGAACTAGTATCAAAACTAGTATTAGAACAAGTATCAGAACAAGTATCAGAACCGGTATCAGAACAAGTATCAAAACTAGTATCAGAATAAGTATCAGAACTGGTATTAGAACAAGCATCAAAACCAGTATCAAAACTAGTATCAGAACTAGTATCAGAACAAGTATCAAAACACCTACTGGGGCTACTCCTTTTGATTTATTTTATGGGTCTAAAGTGGTACTGCTTATTGAGGTTGAAATCCCATCACTAAGAATCAGAATGCATGGTCTGGTAACTGATGATGACTACAGAGTGTCTAGGTTGCAAGAAATTGAACTACTAGATGAGCACAGACAAGCAGCATATGATCATCTCAGAGTATATCAGAAGAGAATGTCTAGAGGCTACAACAAGAAAGTCAGACATAGAGAATTTCAGGTTGGTGATCTAGTCTTGAGAGAAAATCCTAAAAATTAATCACATCAAGAACGCAAGGGGAAGTTTGAACCCAACTGGCTGGGTCCCTTTGTTATCACTACTACTTTTGGCTTTGGTGCCTATCAACTCTCAATGACTGAAGGAGAACAGCTTTGAGAACCAATCAATGTTCTCCATCTAAAGAAATTCTATGCCTAAGGCATTCGGTCTATGGTAAAATGTCCCGAAAAAATCTTTAAAATTGGAAAAATTCTTGAAAAAATGAACATCTTGGTGAAAACCTATAAAAAGGTGCCTTGATCATTAACAAAAAAAGTAAAAAATATCAAAAATATAAAAAAAAGTGAAAAATAAAAAATACAAAAAAATGAGAAAAAAAAAAAGTGCCTTGGTGAAAACTTGGAAACAAGCGCCTTGGTAGCAAAAATAGAATCTCTACCAAGATGGTGAAAACCTAACAAACAGGTGCCACTTGTTTCAAAACACTCCATCTATCAGCACAATCTTGGTCTTTCCCAGCTTTCAGTCTTGCTTTAGTTTGTACATATCTCCTAGTTTGTTCCTATTTTCTAGTTTCCAATAAGTCGGTCTGTACACCAATCGGCTCAAGCATCTATATCCTATCAATGTTCACACTTGGGGGCAATCAATGTCATATCCTATGGTCTCTAGTGTATCTTAGACGTATCATATCCAGTCAGAGTCCTTTGAAGCTTCATTTGAGTCAGTCAGTCTATCTCATCTCCAGAAAGGATTTTACATCTACAACAATGCAATCAAACACAAATTGAAAACTATCTATGCTTTTTACATGCTTTTATCTCTTTGTATGCTTACTGATTCACATTGAGATTTTTTCATATTTTATTCCCATGAGCTCTTCAATGATGTCCTTTACAAGATTTAGAGAGTGATGACTGGGGGCATAATCTTTTCTTTGTTTTCTTCTTGTATGTGAAGATCTAACAACTTTGGAAATTCTAGATTGAAATGGTGTCTGACTGTAAGAGCCTCTATCTTGAATTGGATGGCCATGCGTACCTCAACCATTGATACCCAAAAAACTCAAGGAAGTTTGATCTAACTATTGTCTTTTTGAGTGAGTTCTTTCTCCTACTATGAAATGCAATCTTGCCTAAGGATGTGAATGATAAAGTGTCACTACAGGTAATTCACATTGGATTTCGAATGATCTCTTAAACTGTTTAATGTGTTTGTAACACAAGGTGTATTCAAGTCATCACGACATTTATGTTTTGATGCTTATACAAATTGCTATATCAAAATGGACATGATATTTAGGTCATCTTGGCGTTTGGGCCTTGGTGCTTATATCTATTCTGACATTTCGAAAAACAAAATCAATATTCATATATCCATGGTTTCCTAATTAGTGGGTGTTGTATTGATTCATGCGCATATAAATCGATATTCATATGTCTATGGTTTCATAGCTAGTGGGCTTTGTATTGATTTATCTGGTTACCTAAAAGTTCAATGATGATAACAAATCGACATATGATCAGTGCGTAGGTCCTAGGTCCTAGGTTGCATTTTATTTTGCATGTTTGCATGATCTCACAATGGTTGGATAAACTTCAATGCTTAAACGATTCTTCAAATTGCAAATTCAAATCTAACAAGAGCTGAATCTCACACGAAGGTTCCTCCAATGAAACAACAAGTAGAATCCTTTTTCAGGATCAAAATCAAAATCTGAGATCATTCATATTATTAATTACTTGCATAATCGACCTTCTATCATCATAGAAATCTAGTATTCAACTTAACTAATTATCTTACATCAAACTATCAAAATTTCAACTTGGTCAACCATGGTCAACTCATGGTCAAACCTAGTCAAACTTGGTCTTTTGGACCCTCTAAATGATGTAGAATGTGTTCCCAAATGTGTTTAACCAATTCTCAAATCAATTAACATGCTTCTGAACTATCAATGTTGACTTTTCTTGTTAGATTTCAATTTTAATCCCAAAGGGGGCATGGTATTGCATATCATTCAAAGTATGTAATTAAATTTTGGGATCATATCTTTCCTCACCAATCAAGAAAACAACCATATCTAATTGCTAATTCATCAAAAGACATCGCTTGGGGTAAATTGATCATCTTTCGGGGCATATCAGATTCATCGAGATCCATATCAATTTGGTATTCTCTTAATCTTGTAAACTGTATCAATTTTTCATAACCATCGGTTCAATTGTGTTATTTCCTTGATTCTTCAGTAACTGAAGGGTTTAGATGTGATACCTATGTGATTCAATATAAGGACAATCGGGTCTAGAATCAGTCACTCACTTCTTTACAATCATAAGGTTCAGAATCAGGTGTTTTGACACTTTTTCACAATCATTGGTTCATTTGTTGTTATAGTTAACATTATCTTTGGTCATTTAGGACCTAACATCTTCATATCAATTTCAATCAGCTTCTATCTCATCAATTTCAAACATCAATTTCATATCTTTATCATACATAGACTGTCTTTGAACCACTATGCTTCGCACAGTAATTCAAAGAGGGGAAAAATGTAATACCCCAAAAATAGGTTATAGGTTCATTAACCTCTATATCGACACATCGAACGAAATCAACATCAAAGTCCTAACCTAAGGCACATCTAAATATCATCGAATCCTAATTGATTATCTCAAATTCTGCATCGGGGAATATTCCTAGTAATATTCCTAATCATTCTAATTATCTTTAATTTAATGATTATTTGGAAATAAATCTTATTTATCCTAAAGTTTGATTAATTGAATATTCTCAATATTTAATTAATTAGATTTAATTCTACCACTTAATTGTTTAATTGAGGTTAATTCTATTTATTCCTAAATTGTATTATTTAATTTTGGCAATAAACCCAAAATCCTATGAATAATTGATTAAATTCTTATTTAATTAATTAAAGCAAGTTGTCATATTTAATAATATTGTTTTTGAATAAAAGTTTGAAAAATAATTGATTAACCCATAAATCAATTGTTTTATTTTTCAAAATTAGTTAAGTTGGAAATAAATCACTTTATTATTAAATTAATTCATATTAAAACATGCACAATCATAAAAGCAGATAACTATCAATTATCAATTAAAGTTGAACTCTATTTTGAGTTAAACTTTTCTTTTGCATGTTTTTGTGAGTTAATTATCCTTTATTTAAAAATAACTCAAAAATCAACCTAAGTTATTTGAGTGATTTATGACTTTTTTCCCATGAACCTCCAAAGCCCTGGATTTCTATAAATTAAGGCCCCAGCTCTTCACAATCCATCTGATATTTTTGCATCCTCATGCTATCGAATTGGAGATTGAAGAATCATCTTTGTGAATCCAAGCTATTGTGAGATCATTCTTGTTTTTGAGTATTGCATATCATTTAGAATTCATCTTAGATCAATTCATTGCATATCAATTTCATCTAGCATAGATTCATACCAAATTTTTCATCATATTATTTCATCTAAAATCCAAAAATTAGATTAATTGCATTCATATTTCATATTAGTTTTGCATTCAAATCCTTCATTTAGGTGTCATCAAGGTCACTAATCTTGATACAATCTGAGAACATCATACTCGCACCTATTAGAAGGCAGTAAATCACCTGGTTAGTTTAGCTTTCAATTCATTGCACGATTTCAATTTTTGCTAACCTCTAATGTTTTATTGAAGTGTTGTGTCTATAGATCAAGTGCAAAATTCACACACACAATGATGACTTCCATCAGTGAATCAAGCATTAGCATGATAGAGTCGGATATCAAATATCTTAGTCAAAAGAATAAAAAGAAAAAGAAAAGGAGTTTTGAGGGTGAAAACCACTTTGTGGTAGTCTTAGAACCTAAAATAGTAAAGAAAAAAGACGTATCTAAAGGTGAAAACCTCCCTAAGGCACCTAAGGATGAGATATTTGATTTCCTTCCAAGTCATTTATAGGAAATATCTCTAGTTCTCATTGAGCCCACTCAATCTATCAACTTGGGAACAACAAAAGAACCACAACTAATTCATGTAGCACAATCCTTATCAGAAGAAGAAAAGAAAGCATTCATCAAATTCTTGACAGAAAAGAAAATCAACTTTGCATGGAAGTATTTAGATATTCCTAGACTTGATCCTGATCTTATAATGCACCATTTATTTATTTCTCTGGGAGTAAAACCTGTTAAATAGAAGTTAAGAAAGATGCATCCTCATGTTGCACTCTTGGTCAAAGCTGAATTAGAGAAGCTCCTAAAAGTCAAATTTATTCTAGTTATTGATTATGTAGAATGGATCTCTAATATTGGTCCACTTTAAAAACCAGACAAATCAATAAGAGTGTGCACTGATTTTAGAGATGTGAACAAAGCATGCCATAAGGATGATTTTCCATTACCAAACATTGATATGATAGTGGACATGACTACAGATTTCGAGATGTATTCTTTAATGGATGGTTTCTCTAGATAAAATCAAATAAAAATTGCTCCAGAAGATCAAGAGAAAATTGCTTTCACATGTGCATGGGGTACCTTCTATTGGAATGTCATGCCATTTGGTTTGAAGAATGTAGGTGCTACATATCAAAGAGCTATGACATCTATCTTTCATGATATGATGCATCGAACTATGGAGGATTATGTTGATGACACCTTAGAAAAATATATTATAAGATCTAAACATCTAAATGATTTGAGCAAAATTCTGTATAGAATGGAGAAGTTTAGTCTTAGGCTGAACCCTAAGAAGTGTGCTTTTGGTGTCACTTCTAGAAAAATCCTAGGCTAAATTGTTTCAAAGAAGGGCATTGAAGTTGATCTTGCTAAAGTTAAAGCTATCATGGAGATGCAACCTCCTAAGAACATTAGTCAAATGAGGACTTTTCAAGGAAGATTACAGTCTATTAGATGCTTCATATCTCAGTTGGAAGACATCTCACAACCTTTCACAAGAACATTACATAAAGGTGTGACTTTTGCATGGAATGAGGAGTGTGAAAAGAACTTTAATCATATCAAGAAATATCTATCAAATCTTCCTATTTTGATGCCTCCTATTCAAGGGAAGCCATTGATTCTATATGTCTCTGCTATAGATACATCACTAGGGGCATTATTGGCACAACATGATGAGAACAAAAAGGAAAGAACCATTTATTACATAAGTAGAACATTGGTAGCATATGAGAAGAAATATTCAATGATTGAGAAAGCTTGTCTAGCTATGATCTTTGCATCATAGAAACTGAGACACTACATGTTATCTCATACCACACATTTGGTTGCTAAGATTGATCCACTAAAATACCTACTAAGCAAAGCTGCCCTCACAGGTAGATTAGCTAAATGAGTGATGCTATTAAGAGAATTCGACATTGAATATGTTGAAAGAAAAGCTATCAAAGGACAAGTAATTGTAGAGAAACTGGTTGAAGCACCATTGTTTGATGATACACCAATGCAAATGGAATTCCTAGTTTCCTCTATCATGAATCTTTCTTCTAGAGTATGGAAGTTATTCTCTGATAGATTAATATATTATTTAAAGAGTAATATATTATTTAATAGATTGTTATAGAATAGATTTGGAGCATGCATATTATTGATATCACCTCAAGGATACTTAATACCTAAAGCATTCAGACTAAAGTTTCCTTACACAAACAATATTGTTGAATATGAAGCCATTCTTAATGGTATGAAGATAGCCAT
The DNA here is from genome assembly GCA_027943335.1 of Chamaecyparis obtusa. Taxonomy (NCBI): domain Eukaryota; kingdom Viridiplantae; phylum Streptophyta; class Pinopsida; order Cupressales; family Cupressaceae; genus Chamaecyparis; species Chamaecyparis obtusa. Next base: position 5,995,997 of record BSBK01006848.1, read on the forward strand.
TGAGTGGAGAGTGATAGAATTACACATTCATGGAGACTCCTAGCTTGTAATACACCAAGTCAATGATGTGTATCAAATGAAAGATGAAAAGCTAGTTCCATATAAGAGAATGGTTGATGACCTTAAGAAGTATTTCATATCTATCACATTTGAGAAAATTCCTAGATTGGAGAACAAGGTTGTTGATGCTATGGCAACACTATCATCTTTACTACAGCAGCCTGAACATGAGGTACACTACAAAGTCCTGGTGGAAGCACTATCGTATCCTGCATATGATTCCCCCAAAACCCACATGATTTTTACTATTGTTGGTAATGATTCTTCTAGATACAAAAACCTATACTCCTACCTCAAAGACCAAATCATCCCAGATACCTTCAACGGCCATGAGAAATGATATCTTATCTAAAACACATCCCGTTATGTCATCATTGGTAATGACTTGTACAAACGAGGTCTAGATGGTACTGTTATACACTAAGTTTGCACCCTTGTTTCAAGCTCCCTTGGTCTTGATAACATAGTATAACATGGGAATCATCTCGAGGTTGTGGGACCTATGCTAACTAAGATGAGACCTCTAGGTTCTAGGCTAGTTCCTCTTGGATAATCACCCTAAGTTGTTTCTTGACATGAAAGTAAAACTTTTGAAGGAAAGGGATAGAGGGAGTGCTTGAAAGTAAAAATACTTGAAAGAAAACTACCTACTAGGTGATACACTAAAATTAGGGTTTGGATCTCAATATAGAGGATGAAATTAATGAACAACTTAGGTCTAGGAGGTCGCAACTCACTAAATAGGCTTGCATAAGTGTTTCATAGAAGGGTCTGTGATAGAAAGAGGCTATTCAGGGAAAAAGAGGATTTCATAAAAAATAACATTACTGAGGATTTAGACACAATTTATGACCTACAAACAAACATTCACTTCTACAACTTGGCATAGGAATGAGACAAGATTGTTAGGGGGTTGAAGTATACCCACAAAAGCATTCACATCCAATCATCCACAATAACACACAATAGTTGCAGAAAGAGAGAGGGATCAAGAACCCTAAGATATCACTGAAAATATCATACACTTCAATTCACTAAGAGATAATCAGAACAAGGAAGTATAGGGACATGAAGAATTGTCACAAAATACCTCTGCAATATTTTAATTATCAATGAAAGATTTACAACTGTATAGGCTAGAGGGTAGAAATGATACCACAGATGACCCTTAAGAAAGATGAAATTCTTTTACAATTGTCCAACTTTGAGCTCAAAAGCTCTAAAAATACAATATATACATCCCCTCTTGCACATAGGCAAGAGTCAAAACCTAACTAGGGTTACAAAATTAAACAATGATTTCAAATGCTAGGGTACTGATCACTTATTATGAAAATCTCTAAGAACGTCAGTGATCAAATCATATCTTTCTTTATAGGCATCCATCTGGTACTAAGCTCTCCTGTAGACACAACAACCTCAACCTACCAACCCACCTGCAACTCCACTAAGCCATGAAGGCTCCAAATTTGATCTGGAAGATATCTATATTTTTAATAATAACACTGGCAAAAGGTGGCGCCAATCCATTTAGCACCTTCAACATGACATGGTACCTTGCAACACTAGCCAATAGTCATCTCCATCACCCCCTCAATCATAATTGTCCTGAGAAATCAATTCCTAAGCTACCTAACGTTGTGCATGGCTGAAAGAATGCAAAACCCTTGCAAAGACATTTGAATTTTGAAATATAACGGCTAGTGGAAAATTTGAAAACATAACCATCGATGAGAAACCCTTCCTGGTAGATGAATGGCTATGATGCACCTGAAAATAGCTTGAAAACCCATCTCTAACAAGTCAAATCCATTATGGAAGTCAGCAGCCAATGAGAATCGAGCACGCTAGCACACCTGTCATTTTGGACCCACCTTGAGCCCTTCTTCCTTTAAGTCATTTGGTGACCACGCGACTGAAGACTTGTCTCATTCACAAAATCCTTTCAAGCTTGGGCCCATTTATGCCACTTGACATTCTTTTATTTGCTCTGGCCACCCATTAGCAAACACCTCGGCAAGCTCTGACAATGGACCAACTCAAACTAAGATTCCAATCTAACGACAGGTGCATGATCTCATGACCGCTAAATATTCCTTCAGATCATACACCCACCATAGATCTTCATTAAGCTGTGACCCCACTAACACATCGGTCCACTTGGAAGTCTTCATTAGCATGCGAAAACCAATCACATTTGAGCAAGTCATCATACTTGGCAACACGTTCCCATAGATTTGTCCCAGCTATGCACCCATCAACCAATGAAATTTGAACACATAAGCAATACGAGGACCCACCCACAAAGCTCTGACAACAAAGTGAAATCAATGGTCGGTGCATAGTCTCATGGCTCTGACACAACCCATGAGATCATGCGCCAGCCATAGGATCATCTGAACACAGTCTGTCAGGCCCGCTCTGACAAGGTTACACATCACAACCCTTCAGCCAATTAGGAGCTTCCACATGGGATGACATGGCATTGCACCTACTAACACACTGCATCACTTCATACTTGGAAGATCAATTGCCATCACAAGATCGCATGTGTCAGAAGAACCCCTTGTGAATTCACAACAACCATCAGATCTTCCTGACTGGGACCCCACTAAAGTGACTGCCAAAAGACTTAGCAAATACATGACTGAGGAAAGACTAGCTATTTCGCTAGGTCGCGAGATGTTAAGACTTAACCGCCAAACATTTGGTGACTAAGAGAACCAATGTAGTCACTGAATCACTGAATAAAAGGGGTAATCACTAGAGAACTTGTGACCGACCAATGAGAATAAAGCACACATGGGTTTTTTGAGGACTTAAGTGGCTGAGATAAAGTAACATGAAAATAGAAATTGGCTTAGGGTTACTTAGGGTTTTTGACACAATGACTACATTTTCAAATATTTTGACCTGTAGACTAGGGAATGAAACAAATTGTAGAGACTAGAAGGAAGGACATAAACCCATGAAATTTTTAGGGATGCTTGGCAAGGTGAAAACAAAGATTTTGGAATAGGTTTTAGCCAAATTTGCATGTACATGGAAATTGGGGTAATATTTTGGCAATTTTTGCTAGATGTCAGCCTACTAGACATGGAAAACCAGTGGTGTTGATATATATTCATTGGGCATGGGGTCATCTTAGGAACAAAAAAATTTTGATAGAGAGGCAAAACTAGAACCAGAAGGACAAAATTGTGCATGAGCACTTCTTGGAAAGTAGGAAACTAACCTAGAAAATAGGGAAAGAAAGTAGGGGAAATATTTACAGAGATTTACAAGGAAGGACTAACCTCAAAATAGGGCTTCAAGTGGAAACCATTTACTGATATTGGCAAGGCATCTCCTTTAAGGGTTGATAGTTGAAAAGAATTAGACCCCTTGCACTCTGTTATAGCAAATGGTCCACCCCAAAATGAATCAAATTTTGTATGTCTACTAGGCTTGGATCTGAACTCATCCCACTTGAGGACTACATCTCCAACTTTGAAACTTCTGACTCTGGCTCTTTTATCAAAGCTCTTCTTTGTCTAAATCTAATGGAACTTCATATCTTTTATGGATTTGTCTCTGATTTCCTCTAACTCCATGAGCTAAACATACCTAATTTGTAAGGGGTATCCTTCTTCAAACAGGGCATATTGATTGGCTAAGTCCAGGGCTGGTAACTCAGTTGAAATGGACAACTTAACCTCCTTGCCATACACTAACACATAAGGAGAGTTACCAATGATCTTCTTTGGGGTAATTCTATCTAACCACAAGGAAGACTTCAACTTTGTATGCCAATCTCTCTGATTGTCTTGCAGAGTCTTCTTGATTATCCTAATCAAGTTCTTGTTCGTTGATTCTGCCAAGCCATTGCCCTGAGGGTAATAATTTGAACTGGTATTCAGATAGATGCCATTCCTAATTTCCAACTCTCAGACTTTGAGGCCTATGAATGCTAATGCATTATCTGATATTATGGAATCAGGAGTGCCAAACCTATGAACTATATCATCATAAAAACTTAGGACAACACTCTCATTGGCTTCTTTTAAAGCAATTACTTTTGTCCATCTAGTGAAATAATTTATTGCAGTGATTATCCACTTATGTCCTACACTAGATGGAGGATTGATCATGCCAATGAAGTCTATACCCCACTTCATGAAAGGTTGCTCTATTTTGATTGGTTGTAGGGGCAAGGCTGCAAGCCTTTCTTTTCCTGCAAACATGGCACACTTGATGCATTTCCACATAGACTCATGACTATCCTTAAACATAGATGGCCAATAGTATCCAGCCCTCATGATTTTAAACGCAATAGTCCTAGGAGAGAAATGACCTCCAGAAGGTCCATCATGAAACTCAAATAGGACATCAGCTATCTTTTTTGAATCTATGCATTTTAAAAGGACACCATTGTGATCTTTTCTAAAAAGAACTTCATTTATCAGCACAAAAGGAACAGATTGTAACCTATAATACCTTCTTTTTGCTGAATCCAAACCTGTAGGACATTGTCTTGTCTTCAAGTAATTGATCATATTAGGCAACCAACTTGTTGCCTTAGCTTATTCTTCTATAGAATGCACCACTAGAGATGCATCTATTATTTCTAATTTATTTGAACTTTCATCCCCTGCCAAATGTTCACAAAGACCTCTTCCTCTAACCAGCTTGGTGGTCTAAATATCAATGTCATATTCCATTACCTTGGTGACCCAACCAACTCTTTTCTCATTTAGGTCTTTGGAAAGAAAAAATTCTTTGACACTTGGATGGGTAACCTTCAAGTGTACCTTGCTATGGGTCAATAGAAATCTGAACTTTTTAAGGCTCTTTACCACTGCAAGTACATGTTTCTCTAAAAAAGAGTATGTCTATTCATACTCTTCTAAACCTTTGCTAAAAAAGGCAATAGGCTGCTCCAACCCATCTGAATTTTCTTGAGTCAGCATTGCAGATATAGCATCATGACCTCCATAAGCATAAAGGATAAAATCCTTACTAAAATTTGGGTTTAGAAGAGCAGAGGCTTCTGTTAAGGCCTCTTTGATAGCTTGGAAATTAACTCTCCCTTCTTTGGTCCAACTAAAAGCTAAACTCTTCTTTAACATGGTTGTCAAAGGCTTGAGTAAATCTGCAATGTTAGGCAAGAACCTCTTAACAAAATTAATCTTTCCTATGAAAGATTGGAGACTTTTCTTATGATGTGGCAATGGTAGCTCTAGGATAGCTACAATTCTCTCAGGATCTACTGTGATGCCTTCTTTGGATACTACATATCCCAACAATTTTCCTTCATGAACTGCAAACACACATTTCTTGGGATTAAGAGATATCCCAAATTCTCTGCACCTTTCAAAAATCTTCCTCAAATGTTTGATGTGATCTACTGCATGCTTAGAATAGATAGTTATGCCATCCAAGTAGACCAATACAAACTTGTACATGAGGCTTTTAAAGGCCATATCCATTGCCTTTTGAAATTTAGCACTTGCATTTGACAAACCAAAGGGCATCTTTTGATAAGCCATGGTTCCCCACTTGGTTGTAAATGCAGTCTTATATTGATCTTCTTCATTCACTAAGATCTAATTGTATCCTGAATAGCCATCCAATAATGGAAATCTCTTAGATCCAGAGACACATTGTAAGATTTGTTCCATAGAGGGTAATGGATGGTGGTCTTTTAGAGAGGCCCTATTAAGATCCCTGAAGTCAACACATAACCTCAATTCCCCATTCTTCTTCCTGACAGGAACAAGGTTGGAAACCCAACTAGTATGCTTAATGGGGTAGATGATACCACTTTCTATTAGCTTGAGTACTTCTTTATGCATAAGTGGCTCAAGTTTGGGATTAACAGGCCTTTGCTTCTACCTCACTGGTTTGGCATTAGGCTATAATTCAATGGTGTGCTAAGCAAGAGTAGGATCAAAACCTTTGAGGTCTTCATACTACCATGCAAATACATCACTAAATTCTTTGAATAATTGGGTATAAGCTTGCTTCTCTAATTCAATGTTTACTTTCCCAAATTGTAAGCTCCTACCTGGTTCCAACTCTAATTCAATACAATGTTCCTATTGGACTACTAGGCCAGCTTTGTTCTTCTTAATTTCATCATCTTTGTTGAAGACAGTCTCTAAGGTGATGAGACCTCTAGGCATCTTATTAGACTTAAGTTGTATCACTTGATCACCATAGTTTTGTGATAGCCTATCTTGATTGTACTCTAAAAAAACATCTTCTTCAAACAAGAATTTTAGAATTTGTTCATCATTGTCAAACACTTGCCAATTGACATCATTATCAGGAATAGAGGGTCTGAAAATAACCTTGATGTGTTGTTGCTCCATTTCTTTTGAAATGCTATTGGGAATATCATACTGAGATCCAATAGCAGCTAACCTATCTACATTTTGATTTAGTTTCCTAGGGATAGCAACAATATTGAAAGAACAAAAATCTTCAATTGCATCCCAAGCTCTATGTTTGTATGCTTTCAAAGTGTCATTTTTGGTTGCACTTATCCCTCTTACTTGGCTGACAACTAACTCACTATCACCATAAACTTTTAAGGCTTTAAGCCCTCTTTTCCTAGCCCATTCTAGTCCATTGACTAGACTTTCATATTCTACAGTATTGCTAGTGCAAGAGAAACTAAATCTAAAGGTAGTTTAATACCTTTCTCCTATTGGGGACACTAGCATAGCACCACCACTAGAACCATGTCTACTTCTAGCTCCATCAAAAAATAGTTTCCAAACTTGATTATTCTAATCCTCTAAATCAATGTCTTCTTTGAAAAGGCTTGGCTCTATAGACCCACTTACTTGTATCAAATAACTTCCCAAACCAAAATCCCAAATAAGATTTTCTTGGGCCTCTGAAGCTCTTTCATCTAGAAGAATATCAGGGATACTCTCTATCTTTGTGCTTGCTTCACCAATGGTTTGGAAGTCACTGTCATCAAATATAGGGCAATTTGCATTGATGGTATTAGACACATATGGTTCTATATGGTGTGCTCCCAATGATTCTAACTTGATGGTGACCTTGGTCCCATACCTTGTATGAAATAACATGTGATACTAGTCATAAGATAGGTAGCCTCCTATCTTGGTTGTGGACTCCCTTGAAAGACATATAGCAAATAATGCAAGGAGATCTATGATGTATATATCAAGGAGGATGGAGAAGTTAGGACTAGCATGGAGGATTAGGCTGGTATCCTTGGCCACACCTATAGTATTGACTGAGGACCCATCAAGTTGTGTAACCTTCTTTTGGAAGGGTTCATATTTCAGTCCTAATTGGTCAGCTACTTTCTTAGGCATTACAGTGCTAGTAGCTCCACTATCTACCATACAATTATGTACTAAATATTTTCCAATGATTAAAGATACATAAAAGGAGGTGGCTTTAAATTCCTACCTTGCATGATATTGATCTTGGAGTTGCTACTCAGAGCCTCCTTTTCTTAATTAGTGTTAACCAACACTGGCTTTGTAGCTTCTTTTGTAGGTTGAGGAGTTGCTACTTTTGTTATGGCCTTCTTCAAAATCTCAGACTGTCTTGGAAGAGCCAAAGAGTCCCACATAGACATGGTGACATTCACCTTCTTCATGTTGTCTACAATATTAAAAGGTGTCACAGTGTGTACTCTCTGTTGTGCCTTTACTATGATGGGCTCCACTTCTTTAGACTATTGGCCTTCTTTGCTTGTGATGGCAGGAGCCTCCTTAGGTGTGATGGGATCAGCTTGCTGTAGTGGCTCTATAGATGTAGTGACTTTGGCATTGGAATCTACTCTTTCCATGTCTTGAGCTCTTCTTTTTGATCTTGTATAGGCAACAAAAGCAACTTCATCATTGACTCCATTGAAGTCTGGTTGCTCCCAACTAAAGAGAGCAGTCTCATTCTCTTGTGATTCTTGTTGAGGCATTGACCCACTGGATGAAGCCTCTACTTGAGCATGGGAGGCATTTTGAACCATTAGTGCTTGGTTGATGCAGGAGCATCCTGGGTGTAAGAGCAATCTTGCATCACCCAAAAATATTTCTATTTTTATTTTCAATAAGGGCTATTTTGTGCAGAGCTGCTATTTATGGAAAGTTACTATTTTTGGTAATTTTCATCTGTGCTCAGAATGATCTAATTTCTTTCTTGGAGGTTCATTTTGGTCATATAAGTCTGCCAGTAAAGTTTCATTGCCAGATCAAGTGTATATTGGAAGATATTGAAGATTTTCGGTATTGGCAGCAGGGTACAGAAACTTTGAACTCAATTTTGAAGGCTTTAGAGGCCCTAGATGAGGTCAAAAATTTGAGTGATGGGTGCTTGCATGGGTCAAGCCTGTAGAGCGCTTCATGGCATTTCTGAAATGGGGTTATAATAGCCGATCGGGTCAACTGGTGATGACTTATGGTCTTCGGAAGTTGGGCCACCCGAAATGGCGAAAAATAATTTTCTTCAAAATTTCTGTTCGGGTTTCAAAGGTTATCTTGAGCTGACTATGATGTAATAAAATGTAAAATAAAATAATTTTAAGTTTGGTCGGCCTTATTGGCTAAAATTCTGGAACCTTCCCAGGCGGTGGAAAATTGCCTATATAAGGAAGGCTGTATTATTGTCTTAGGCAGTTCAGAATAGTTCTGGGTAGTAGATCTGGGTAATAGTTCGAGGCTTTGTCCTACCGAATATTGTAAGGGAATGCCCATGTGGCTTTGCATGTTGTAATTCTAAAAATTTGTAATTCCACATTTGTGGAGATAATAAGAAGCCAATTTTCTGTTCTTGCATATTATTGTTGTTGTTTCTCTATGTCTGTTATGGTTTGTGGTATTAAGGGGAGCACCCTTCATCAAGTGGTATCAAAGTAGGTTTTCTTGAGCGTGTAAACAGATTGCTGACTGTGAGGTAGTTTGCACCAGGACCGTGGCTAGGGTTTCAGCGTGCATCGCGAAAATGCCTCCATGAAGGGAACGTGGCGGAAGAGCTGGTGTTGTAACACCTGAGGTTAGAGAGCTACAAAGACAAGTGCGAGCATTGCAAGAAGAGATTCACAGAGGAATGAATCTTAATGTCAGAGATGAAAGCGAGGATGAAGCCGAAGAAGAATATCAAGAAGGAGAAGCTGAAATTGTGAACCAGGAGGAAGAAAGACTTTTTCGGCCGATTTCCAAGATTGGGAAAAGACCTAAGATTGAGGTTCCTACATTTTCTAGAAATATTAACCCAGAGGAATTGATCGACTAGAGCAATGAAAGTGAGGAATATTTTGAGTACGAAGATGTTGAGGATCCTGATAGGGTCAAATTTGCGAAGGCCAGATTGAAAAGTCATGTGAAGATCTGGTGGCAAGAAATTCAATTAGAGCGAAATAGAAGAGGGAAAGATAAAATCACAAGATGGGATCGGATGGTGGATAAATTGAAGTGACAGTTCATTCCTGTTGATTATGAGCTTGACCTACTGAAGAAAATGCAGAGTTTGAAGCAAGCAGGAAGATCTGTTCAGGAGTATACAGAGGAGTTCTACCGACTTCTCATCAGAACAGGCCATGTAGAAGCTGATAAGGAGAAAATTGCCCGATACCTTAATGGGTTAAGGCCAAGCATTCAGGAGGAGCTGAATCTGGTTCAAATGAATAGTATTGAAGAGGCATACCAGTTTTCCCTAAAAGTAGAGGAAAAGCTGAACAAGAAGTTTGAGAGCAGACAAAACGGAAGAGGTCACGGTGGATGATATGGTGGACGGTCATATGGTGGCCGAAATGAAGATCTGAAAAAGAAGGATGAGGCCAGTAGCAGTCAGAATCAGCGAGGAAATAATTTCAATCATTTCTAGGATCAGAATAATAGAGATCAGAGAGGAAGAGAAAGAGGACAAGGATCTGGAAGAGGTGGCTTCCGTGGAACATATTTTCACTGTGGAGAAGAAGGTCATAGGGAATTTGAATGTCCTCAGCACCAAGGAAGAACAGACAGGAGAAATGAAGGCCAGGCCAGAGTTGCATATGTAGATGAAGATGCCAGATCATCAAATTCTGAAGATGCTGAAAGAGGAGAAACGTTGATTAACAGAAGAGTCCTGTTGAGTGGTGAGAATGAACCTGAGCAAAGAAGGAGCCTATTTCACATTAGGTGCAAGTGCGAAGGTAAATGTTGTGATGTGATTATTGATAGTGGAAGCACTGATAATTTGGTGTCAGAAGAGATGGTGACAAAGTTGAAGCTCAAGAGACAGAAACACCCACATCCATATCGGATTGCCTGGGTACAGGATGACCACAAGGTCATGGTCAATGAACAATGCCTGGTGAAGTTCAAGATTGGTGGATACCAAGATGAGGTATTGTGTGATATCATATCTATGGATGCATGTCATATGTTGTTGGGTAGACCATGGCAGTTTGACAGATGTGCTGTACATGATGGTCGTGCGAATACCTATTCCCTGACAAAGGATGGAGTGCGACATAAGCGAAAACCATTGAAGGAGACTGAAGAAAAGGTATGTGGTAATGCAAGGATAACTTTTGTTGATGGAAGAAATTTCCTAGATGGTATGAGGCATGAGCATGTATGTTTTGCTTTAATTCCAAAAGCTGGTAAAGAGGAAGTAGAAGATGTTCCTGTAGAAGTTGCAGATTTGTTGAATGAGTTTCAGGATATTATATCTGATAAAGTGCCTGATGGATTACCACCAGTCAGAAAGATCAGTCATCAGATGGACTTGATCCCAGGAGCGAGTTTTCCGAATAAGGCAGCACACAGAATGACACCTGCAAAAAGTGAGGAGTTGAACAGACAAGTACATGAATTGTTACAGAAAGGATTGATCCATGAGAGTCTGAGTCCCTATGCTATACCAGCAGTATTAGCACCAAAGAAGAATGGAGAATGGAGGATGTGTACAGATTCCAGGGCAATAAACAAGATCACAATCAAGTACAGGTTTCCATTACCATGAATGGATGATATTATGGACTGTTTGAGTGGAGCTGTGTATTTCTCAAAGATAGATCTGAAAAGTGGATATCATCAGATTCAGATCAGAGAAGGAGATGAATGGAAGACTACCTTCAAGACAAAGGAAGGACTATATGAGTGGTTAGTCATGCCTTTTGGGCTAACCAATGCACCGAGCACTTTTATGCAGCTCATGAACGAGGTTCTGAAAGAATTTCTGGGTAAGTTTGTCATTGTTTACCTAGATGATATTTTGATCTTTAGTAAGACATTAGATGAGCATATGATGCATATTCGTATGGTATTTGAGAAGTTGAGAGAAGAGAAATTGTTGATTAATTCGAAGAAGTGCAGTTTTGTGAAGAAAGAGTTGGTGTATTTGGGATTTGTAGTTTCAGTAGAAAGTCTAAAAATAGACCCAGAGAAGGTACAGGCTATCCTTGAATGGCCTACTCTGAGGAGTGCTACTAAGGTAAGATCTTTTCATGGTCTAGCTAGCTTTTACAGAAAGTTTATCAAAAATTTTAGCAATATTTGTGGACCCCTGACTGAAACAATGAGAGGGGATAGAAAAGAGTTTAAGTGGACTAATGGGGTAGAAAAGAGTTTTCAATTGTTGAAACAAAAAGTTACAGAACAACCAATTTTAGCACTTCTAGATTTTAATAAGGTGTTTCAAGTAGATTGTGATGCTAGTGGTACTGCAATAGGAGCTATTATGAGCGAAGAAGGTAAACTTGTTGCTTATTTCAGTGAGAAATTAAATGATGCCAAGAGAAAATATTCTGTTTATGATCAGGAATTTTATGCTATAGTTCAGGCATTGAAAAAGTGGAGGCACTATCTGCTTCCTAAGGAGTTTGTTTTGTATACTGATCATCAAGCTTTGCAATATTTGAATAGTCAAAGAAAATTGAATCAAAGGCATTTGAAATGGGTTGAGTTTTTGCAGAGTTATACATTTGTTTTGAAACACAGGAGTGGAAAGTCTAATAAAGTTGCAGATGCTCTTAGCAGAAGGCAACTATTGCTGACAAAAATGCAGATTGAAGTGGTTGGGTTCAAGGAACTCAAGAATTTGTATCGAGAGGATCCTGATTTTGGTGAAGCTTGAAAGGATTGTACAGAACCTGTTACTCTAGACAAGATGAAATGGCTGGATTTTATCATCCAAGATGATATGATATTCAGAGGGAGTCAATTGTGCATTCCACGAAGTTCTATGAGGGAGAATCTCATCAAGGAGAAGCATAGTGGAGGATTGGCTAGACATTTTGGTCATGATAAAACCCTTGCTTTGGTTGGTGAAAATTATTATTGGCCATAGTTGCAGCAAGATGTGAAGAAGTTTGTACAGAGTTGCAGAGTATGTCAGATGGTGAAAGGAGTGAAGTAGAATACAGGATTGTATCAGCCATTACCTGTACCAGAGAAGCCTTGGGAGGATATCAGCATGGACTTTGTTCTTGGTTTACCAAGGACTCAGTGGGGACATGATTCAATTTTTTTGGTGGTTGACAGATTTTCGAAGATGACACATTTCATTCCCTACAAGAAGACTAATGATGCTGTTCATGTAGCAGAATTGTTTTTTAGAGAAGTAGTGAGACTTCATGGTTTGCCAAAGACCATAGTTTCAGATCGGGACATTAAGTTTGTTAGATATTTTTGGGGTACGTTGTGGAAGAAGTTGAAGACAGATTTGAAGTTCAGTTCATCACATCATCCACAGACTGATGGACAGACAGAGGTGGTGAATAGGAGTTTGGAAAATTTGCTGAGATGTTTGGTTGGAGATAAGCCAACAGGATGGGATTTGATTTTACCACAGGCGGAATTTGCATACAATAATTCTGTCAACAGGAGCACTGGTAAATCACCATTCCAGATTGTATATGGAAGTAGTCCAAGAAATGCATCTGAATTAAGGAAGATAGGTAAAGGAGAAATAAGTAGTGCTGAAGCTGAAGATTTTGCAGAACACTTGAAGAACATCCATGGGGAGGTGAGGAAGCATATTACCAAGATGAACGCACAGTATAAGGCTAAGGCAGATGAGAAAAGGAGGTATAAGGAATTTCAAGTTGGTGATGAAGTCATGGTTCATTTGCGGAAGGAGTGGTTTCCAGTTGGTACATATAACAAGCTGAAAATGAAGAAGTTTGGACCATGTAGGATACTGAAGAAACATGATTCAGGAAATGCATATGAGGTAGAATTGCCTACTGAGCTAAATATTTCACCAGTGTTTAACATTTCAGATCTGACAGAGTATCATGAAGGAGGTGTTGAAGATGAGATCACAGCAGCACAGTGGAGTATTCCAGCAACTAGTTCAGACACTAAGGAGATCGAAGATATACTAGATAGTCGTGTTGGCAGAAGCACAAGGAACAGGACATATGAAGAATATCTGGTCAAGTGGAAAGGATGACCTGTTGAAGATTCATCATGGCTGACAAAGGAGGAAGTTAAGCGTCTTGGCTTTCCTCTACACACCTGAGTTGTGACAGGGTCACTTCTCAAATTACCCTGGGTGTCTGATGCAGGAGCATCCTAGGTATAAGAGCAATCTTGCATCACCCAAAAATATTTCTATTTTTATTTTCAATAAGGGCTATTTTGTGCAGAGCTGCTATTTATGGAAAGTTACTATTTTTGGTAATTTTCATCTGTGCTCAGAATGATCTAATTTCTTTCTTGGAGGTTCATTTTGGTCATATAAGTCTGCCAGTAAAGTTTCATTGCCAGATCAAGTGTATATTGGAAGATATTGAAGATTTTTGGTATTGGCAGCAGGGTACAGAAACTTTGAACTCAATTTTGAAGGCTTTAGAGGCCCTAGATGAGGTCAAAAATTTGAGTGACGGGCGCTTGCATGGGTTAAGCCTATAGAGCACTTCATGGCATTTCTGAAATGGGGTTATAATAGCCGATCGGGTCAACTGGTGATGACTTATGGTCTTCGGAAGTTGGGCCACCCGAAATGGCAGAAAATAATTTTCTTCAAAATTTCTGTTCGGGTTTCAAAGGTTATCTTGAGCCGACTATGATGTAATAAAATGTAAAATAAAATAATTCTAAGTTTGGTCGGCCTTATTGGCTAAAATTCTGGAACCTTCCCAGGCAGTGGCAAATTGCCTATATAAGGAAGGCTGTATTATTGTCTTAGGCAGTTCAGAATAGTTCTGGGTAGTAGATCTGGGTAATAGTTCGAGGCTTTGTCCTACCGAATATTGTAAGGGAATGCCCATGTGGCTTTGCATGTTGTAATTCTGAAAATTTGTAATTCCACATTTGTGGAGATAATAAGAAGCCAATTTTTTGTTCTTGCATATTATTGTTGTTGTTTCTCTGTCTGTTATGGTTTGTGGTATTAAGGGGAGCACCCTTCATCATTGGTTCATCCATCCATTAGAACATGTAGCCTGATTGTGAGGCTGATTACAAGGAAAACACCATTCATTATCCATAGCCACATGGTTTTGACTAGGAACCATATCCCTCACTGGATTTTTAGAATTGAGGGGTGAAGGGTTATATGGTTGGAATGGTCTTTGATTAAAAATTTCCCTTTGTCCTTGATAACCTCCTTGGTATGATGGCCTATTTTGTTGGTAAGGCTATCCTTGATTTTGATATTTCTGATTAGGACCTTGGCCTTGTGGTTGAAAGTGTGGTCTGATTCATTGACCTTGTTTCTTCAAATTTTTAACCTCTTTAGTCAAGGTCTGCAACAAATTTGTCATTTCTTGCTTACTACTTTCTTGACTGTTCTTTATCTCTTGCAGCTCTTGAGAGAAACTAGCTATTGGCTCTTGACCACTAGTACTAGCCTGAGGTGCTAATATGGTGGGGATAGGGGTAAATGGGGGTACTTGTACAGGTGCAATGGGTTGAAGGCTAGGAAAAATGGGCATTGGTGGCCTTCTAGCAATCATGCCTACTTGGATTAAACAATTTTCAGCTCTGATAGCTATGTCAAAAGCTTGGGGTAGAGAAGCACCACCCATAGATTGGATCATGACAAAAATTTGAGCATTTAGACTTTGTATGTAGTAAAGAAAAGCATGGTTAGCTGATGGCTTCACAGAGACTAGAATTCTATTCCATGTTTTCAGGAATCTACTATTGTAATTTGTCATTTGTTCTTGAGGGTCTCTCTTAATGGTTGTCAACTGCTCAACTAGAGACAAGTTATCTAATTTATCCTAAAAATGCTTACTTAATGCATCCCCTAACTCATCCCATGAAGTAATAGAACCAATAGTTAAAGTTCTAAACCATTCAAGAGCCTTACCTTTTAGAGAGGCTGCTAATAATTTTGTGGCCACATCCTCTTGAGTAATATTGTGTATGCTGCAAATGGTGGTCACATCTCTTATGTGTTTTTTAGTAAATAGATTTGTCCTTTCTTGTTTCTTGAGGAAATACCTCTTAATGCCCAAATGATGAACAATATCTGGTTACAACAGTTGAAAAACCATTTTTTGATTACCAGCTTTTCTCTGAATTAGTAGGTACAGCTCCCTATGTGAATGGTATTCAAGGAATTATGTTTTGTTCATAAAAAAAATGCAGGGTATGCTCTTAACCCGAGAGCAGAAGAGGAAAACCAAATTAAGTCTAACCAGAACTTAATTCAGGCAAGAAAAGCTTTCTATCTATGAACCAAGTTGCAAAAATCACACATACTATGAATCCATACACTCATTGTTTAACCAATCTACAGCAATTTATAGAAAAAATATAAATGAAATGATTAAAGACTTCTAATAAATCCTTCTTCAAACACCCCAAAGCACATCCTACTGTGGTTTATTCATATCCTCATGACAAAAGAAAGAAACATCTTTCCTTTTCTTCTGTAATTCAGATTTAAAGAAAGAAACATAGAAGCAACAACTTCTAACTAAATGGAATAGAAAATCATTGACATAAAACACTCTTCAATTGACTCTGCAACATCAAGTCTTGTTACATCAACAATTTTCTGACCTTTCTATTTACTTTTGCAATAGTATATATAGAGATTACATCATACGACCTTCATGAGAATGCCAAGTGTTTTAACTTCTAGAGTTTGAAAGGACTTAGGATAGATGCTCTCAAAATTACAAAAAGAAGGAACCAAAATGACTTTGACTCTTCATCTGATTTGCCTCCAAGAAGGTGAAATGAAAAGACTTCATCAATCCAATATGATTTACAATAAAACATCAAAATTAATGAATCATAAAATGGAAATGACACTAGATAGCTACATGCTAGTACTCATGAAGGAATTATCACTGCCAACATTCGCTCTCTGTGCTATTGAAATGAATCTGACATAACTCAACTCCCCTGATCAAAGCGACATATTCCCTGTTTATAAATGTTCAACCATTGCACTATACCAAACCTCTTCTTTGTCTTCATTTCATTAGAAATCAGACTCATAAAAGATAAATAACTCTGGCTAAGATTTGAATCTGTATTGAAATGTGGCTTCTCATCATGAAAATGCCTGACAAAATATTGAGCTTAGCATATCCCATACTATTATTCTTCTTTTGTAGTGACTGATATAACGGTATTTATCATTTCCCCTAAGCACTAGAAACAATCCTTTAACTTTCTCATGGATTACCCCAGATACTAGAATCATATTCAATCTATTTCACTGAGAAGCAACATCAATCTCTATAAAAAAAATCCATTATCGATATCACAAATAACGGACTGTATCATTGTTAAATTTTCTTTGCAGAAATTATATACAGAGGGTGCGAAACCTATGACAGTGGTGTAGCAAGTTTCCCCTTTTCCACATGTCACTTTTAAGTGCATGAGTATCTTTCTAACTTAAAGCATGTGCTATTTGAAACACTTAAATAATAACATTTCTTTTTATGCCAAGCTCAGGTGTTACTCATTTCACCTTGTCGCATGATCACATAGCAATATTTTAATCCATGCGATCATGCGACCGCTCTATGATTGGTCAACTCTACAAGCATCTTCGGTCCCACTTGGACATGTGGAAGGATCCCACTTTGCCTCAAAGAATCTTCCATGACTTAGTGACAAAGCATTAACCATTGATTTGGTATCACAAGTGAACTCTTTCCGGACCCACCACCACATGTCTTCATCTCGAATGATCGCATAGCATGTTTTAAACTCTTGCAATCATGTGATCGCTCAAAATGAACTTGCCCGGCTTACGTTGTCTCTTAACTATTTATTAGTCCTGAAACCACGTGGTCATCTTCCCTAACCACCGAATGTACTTTATTCCTTCTCTGACCTAGTGACTATGAGAAACTTACCGGGCCCACCATTGAAAGATCAACGGTCGTTGCTTCTTCAGATAGACCTTCAAGATCCCTTTAGAACATGCACCCACCATCGGATGAAGAATCTTCCCCTGCCTAGCCTATGTTGTCGCATGATCACTCTATCATTGGTGCACGTGGACTACACTATTGGCATATGTGGGTCCCAACAAAACACTCTTTATTAGTCTTTCCTATCATTTCATTAGCTTCTTTCACCTATCGTGTTTCCTTTTTGCTTTGTCTCATGATCGCAAGGCTGTTATTTTATTCATGCGATCATGCGACCAATTTTCTGAACTCGCATGAAATCAAGACTTCATAGTTGCAAGTGATAGTTCATTGAAAAAGATGCTTTGATCACCTTCAGTTAGCGACCATCTAAAATCATACCTTGAGATATTCCAAATTACACATACTGCCCCATGAAATGAATCTCTAAAATTTCAAATGCCAGACTTTGTTATTGTATCAATCATATGAGAAAATCTCCATCTGATCTCCTATATATGCCTGAAGATCACAGCTTCACAATCATCCTTTATCTGAGAACATCATCAATGAGAACATGATATCCTTGCTGGGTTAGGAGTTACCACCTACCCATCATGACAACACTTGAACCAACCCACCTGGCTTAGAGATGAGAGGGAAAGAGAAAGGGAAACCCGACAAGGATAACCTACCTATGAAAGACTTAGACCTAGACATAAATCAGACCAGACATGACTATGGCTTCAAAATCTTTCCACTTTTAACTGCATGGTTATGGGGTGAAAAGTGAGGCAATAGTTGGCTCTGACTGGGGACTTAAACATTCCCATGTTTGAGCAAGGAATCCTAAATCTCTGGTTTCGCAAAGGGTAAATAAAAAGGATAGCAACACAACAAAACTAGAACAAGAACAAAGGAAAGGAAACAAGGGAAAGCAGCTAACCTAGGAAACATAAAAGAACAAACACAACTATGTACAATACAGGGGTTACCTATTTTCAATTTTCCATTTGATAAAGCTTCAAATCCTAACCATTGAAGGTCAGTGGTAGTACCTCACCATCATGATAAGCCAGCTTGAAAGAATTGTTTTCCAATGCTTGATGAATCACAAATGGCCCCTTCCACAAGCTGTCAAACTTCTTATACATTCCTCTAGGAGCACTGTGTTTATCCCATAGCAGCACATTGTCACCAATCATGAATTTCCATGGCCTTGTCTTTCTATCAAAGATCTCCTTCTCTCACATCTGATGTTGAGTGATATGATAAACTATCTCTGCTCTTTCCTCTTCCAGCTTTCTTAGATAGAGGATCCTCTTTTCCAAACCATCTTTGTAAATGTCATCTTCAATTACAATTTTTAGTTTATTTGTGGCTAGCTCCAAAGGTAAAGGAATATTTGCTTCGGTCCCATAAACAAGCTCAAAAGGTGATATACCAATTGCTCTTTTCGGTGTTACCCTGTCTGCCCACAATGCCTCGTGAATCTTTTTATGCCAATTTTTCTGATTATCTGATACTAACTTCTTAACAATATTAATCAGATTTTTGTTACTGGATTCGGCCTGGCCATTTCCTTGAGGGAAATGATCCAATGAATGGCTAATAGTAATTCCATATTCAAAGCAAAAACTAGTGATTTCAAGTGAAGAAAAATAAGTGGCATTATCCATCACTAATTTAAGTGGAACACCAAACCAGACTAGTATGTTTTCTTTAAGAAAATCACATACCACTTCAGAAGTTGTTTCCTTCATTGCCTTGGCTTCCACCCACTTGGTGAAGTAGTCAGTGGTAGTGATTATATACTGATGACCAGTGCTAGATACTAGATTGATTGGCCTGATGAAATCAAGGCCCCATTGCTGGAAAGGCTCTTCAATAATGACATGCTTCAATGGAAGAGCAGCTAGTTGAGGACGCCCTGTAAACATTTTGCATTTCTCACACTTGGCTACCCAGGCATATGCATCTCTGAGCATACCAGGCCAGTAATAACACTATCTCAATATTTTGAATGCTTTCACTGAAGATGAAAAGTGCCCACCACAGGCCTCATCATGAAAAGTCTTCAATAATTTCTCTTGCTGCTGCTTATCTACACATCTAAGAAAAGTGTCACCAATTGCCTTCTTAAAAAGCTTACCATCCCAAATCACAAACTTAGCTGCCTTCAATCTGAGATCTCTCCTCTGTCTTGATGTCATGCCTTCTAGACACTCTCCATATGTTAGAAAATAAGCAATGTCTTCAAACCATGTGTCCCGAAGACCCACAGCTAGGACTAGTTGTTTTTATTCAGATTCTTCTGGTTCTTTTTCAGCTTTATCTTCTGCAATTTCTCTACACAAAGCATTACCCTTTATTAGTTTGGTAGGATGAATCTCTATATCATACTCCTACATTGTTTCTATCCATGAACCTCTGGTATTGTATCCCACATCTTGCTGCGTCAGCACACTTTTAACTCCTACATCTGAGACATAAACTATAGAATGAAAATGTAAGATGTAAAATCAAAAGTTCTTCAGTGCCTTGACTACCACAAATGCATGTTTTTCGATCTGTGAATACCTTAGCTCATGATTTTTTAGAGGAATGCTCGTAAAAGCTATTGGAGCTTGTATTCCTTCATCATTTTTTTGCATAAGTATGGTTGACAGAGTATGTTCAGATGCATAGCAATAAATAATGAAATCTCTACTATAATTTGGATGACATAATACTAGAGCATTAGCAATGGCATTTTTAATATTCTAAAAAGCCTGCTTACCTGCTTCACTCCACTTAAAAGTTGAATCACCTTTCATCATATCTATGATGCATTTGGTCATTTCAGCAAAGTCTGGTACAAAACGCCTAAGGAAATTAACTTTTCCAAAGAATGATTTAACTCCTATTTTGTTCACTGGCAGACTTAATCTTCTAATGGCTTCAACACGCTCTAGATCAATTTTGATTCCTTCTTGAGAGACTATGTGGCCAAGGAGTTTTCCTTCTGTTACATAGAATACAGACTTTTTTGGATTGAGGGAAATCCCATCATCTCGACATCTCTGCAATACTTTTCTCAAATCTTCTATGTGATCTTTTCTTCTCTTCAAAAACACAGTAAGATCATCTAAGTATATCACTATGATTTGATCTTTCAAATCATAAATTGTTTTACTCATACATCTCTAAAAGGTGGCACCAACATTGATGAGTCCAAAAGGCATTCGGCGGTATGCGAACGTACCCCATGGAGTAGTAAATGTCATCTTTTGCTAATCTTTTTCTTCCACTTCAACCTGATTATAACCAAAGAATCCATCAAGCATGGACATCATTTCGAATCTAGCTACTATCTGCAGCAAATAATCCATATTAGGAAGTGCAAAGTTATCCTTGAGAGATGCCTGATTCAAGTTGCAAAAATCAACATAGATTCTAATTTCTCCATTCTTAGGATAGGATAGATAATCCGAGCCTTCAGCATTTTATCCACCTCTTAAAATATGGCATCTGCAACTTTAGGATTATAATTTCTTTGCTTCTGTCAGAAAGGCACTGCATCAGGCTTCAAGGGAATCTGATGTTTTATTTTTCCATCTCCATAGCTTTTCAAATCTTCATAGCTCCAAGAAAAAACATCTCTGTATTCTAGAAAGAGTAGCTTGGCAGCGTCCTTCTCCTCAGGTGAACAACATTTGCCAATATTAATCAATTTAGGATTATCATCATCACCAATGTTCACACCTTCATATTCACCAATGTTAGACTCTTTTCTTACTCTTCTTTGTTTTATATAAGCATCATGCCTATTAAACAACTTCTCCAAAGATACAAAATAAGGAGGAATAATATCACCTGGTACTTGAACTTCATTAACTTGCTTTTCATTTAATCTTTGGCTGGAACGTTCTTCATCTTTTTCATGCTGATGTTCAGAACTGAATTTGCCATTTTCTAGAAACAACTACAAGCTTTTGTCATCCTTAAACACCTTCCATGAATCTATATTATCTAGGATAGTAGCTCGATAAACAACTTCAATTTGATATTTCTTATCTTTGAAATCTAGATGAGGCAACAACAGAGATGCATAGGCTACCAATGAATCAGCTTTGGTATTTAGCTCTCTTGGTATTGCTTCAATAGAAAAGGTGTCCAGACCTTCTATTTGATCCCAAACTTTATTTCTATAATTTTTTAGCCTATGATTCTTTACTGAATAATGTCCTCTAACCTGTCTTACTATGAGCTCTGCATCACCTCGAGCTTTCAACACTTTAACACCTTTTTCTTTTTCTGCTGCTATTCCCAGTAGTAAGGCTTTGTATTCAGCAGTATTATTAGTATTTCCAAATTCTAATTTAAATTCCATGGATTTAGGTTCTCCTTGAGGAGAAATCAATACAACACCTACACCGGATCTTGATGAAGAACAACTTCCATCAAATTCAAGAACCCACAAGTCTGATAACTCTTTTTCTTCACCTAATTTCTTCTCATTACCATCTTCATCCTTGTCCTCATTTAGAGATTCTTTGGTAAACAACATGTAATTACCAAATTCTAGTTCTTGATAAAGTATTTGAGCCTTAGGATCATCTGATTCATGACTATATACTTCACCTTTTCCTTAGGCTCCAATCTGATTTTCTTATTCCCAATTGGTAACCAGTCTAGCTTTATTTCCCCTCCTAGGTCTCTACAAAAACCTCTACTTAAGAGAAGCCCATAACTTGCTAGAATGTCAGCTACCAGGATAGTCATCAACAGTTTCTTTTCAGGATGAGACGCCAAAGCCACTTGTGCATCTTTGATTTGGCCAATTAAAGGAACTTGTTTGGCATCCATTGAATAACATTTCCCATACACCTTAGTGAGATTAAGATTCAAAGCTTTGGCTACAGAATAAGACATGACATTATCTGATGCGCCTGAATCTATTATACAATTACTTAATTTGCATCCATTAACATAGAGCGAAACATAGAAGGGAGGAGGTTTTTGGCTAGGTGACGTTGCTAACACAGTAAGTTCTTCTTCTTTAAATAAATCAACAGTGAATGTTTCATCCTTTTCAACCATAGTAGCATTATTGTTTAATTCTGAAATACTTCCTTTACACTGTTCTACTAATCTTTTAAATTCTGAAGGATGCGATTTTAAATAGTCCAGAAAAGAAATCTGAATTTTTGACTCTTCAAAAAATTGAATAGAATCAAAAGATGGTTTATCTTTACTTGGCTGAGAGCTTGACATCTTTTGATCAGCATCAGTATTAGTTATTACAGGAATAGGATCATTTTTGTGAGCCTGGCTGGAAGCCTAGTTTTTTAATTTCTGATTCTGGGTGAGCACCATATAAGAGTTTCCATCAATAGTAGCATAGCATTCACCTTTAGATTCAGAATCAGATTCATACTCCACAAATAAATTTCTAGAGTCACCAGTTGAGTATGTGTCTGCTTCTATGATAGGAGCTGCTATATCTAACTGATTGGTAGCCAATAAATGCATCAAATTCACAATGTCTGGACAATTCTGATTATTGTGATCATCAGTATGATGGAGCACACACATGTTTCCCTTGTTTGGTGCTACTTCAATCTGCAACCTAGGTTGAGGGCCTGTGACTTGCGAAAATATATTATCCATGCTTCTTCCAGGCATATTCTAAAAATTACGCTGATTAGAATTATTGAATCCTGGTAATTGCCTCTTCATAGTGATCAATTCATTGGACAATTTTTGAATCATCTCATCAGATGATGTAGTACTACTAGAACTTCCTTTATTTTTTAATTCTCTTTTCCATTTTCCTACTGAGATTAAGTCATCTCCACATTCAATGGCCTTCTTTTGTGCATCCGCTAAATCTATGGGATGTGCCTTTCTCAAATCATAATTGATATCTGGAGGCATTGCACTTATGAAAAATGTTTTGAGATTGCCAGTAGTAGGTCTATCTACAATAGGGATTCTACTAACAATCTTATTAAAGGAAGCTACAAAATCCCTCATGCTCATTTGAGGTTTCTTTTTGATGGATGTCAATTGTGTCAATAAAATATGCTCAACTTCTGCTATCTTAAAATGATCCTCAAATGTTGTTTTCATCGCATTCCAATTGGTGATAGAACCATCATCCAGATAATAAAACCAATCTGCTGCACTATCTGTTAAGGTCTCAACAAATAATCTCACAGCAACGTCCTCATGTGCCACCCCTAAAATATGAGTAGCAGCAAAGAAGGCTTTAATATTTTCATCAGTGGTGACTTTCCCATCTCCTAAAAACTTAAGGAAATTTTTTCTTGATCCAGCAGGGAGTGGATGATAAGCTGCTAGTGCTAATGGCCCTACTGCAGTAGCCCATGGAGCAGCCATGATAGCTTTAGCACAATATGGTGGGAAATTAACAACTGAAGGAGTAGTGGTACCATGAAGTGTTAACAGTTGACAAGTGTTTTGTGAAGAACTCTGATTTCTGACAGGAGATGAAGGCCTACTCTGACTTTTCCTTTCTCCTTTCTTTCTAGGAACTTCTAGGATGGGAAAAACAAGCTCTGCTAATGTATCAAATGTAGAATCTCATCCACCCTATTCTCTGGTACTCCTGAGGAATCTTATTCACTCTAGGATGATGTAGCTTACTGATCAAATGATTGTTTGTGTCCCCAGCAGAGTTGCCAAAAATCTGTTAGTAAACAGATTTGTCCTTTCCTATTTCTTGAGGAAATAACTCTTAATGCCCAAATGATGAACAATATCTAGTTACAATAGTTGAAAAGCCATTTTCTGATTACCGACTTTTCTCTGAATTAGTAGGTATAGCTCCCTATGTGAATGGTATTCAAGGAATTATGTTTTGTACCTAAAACTAATGCGGGGTATGCTCTTAACCTGAGAGTAGAAGAGGCAAACCAAATTAAGTCTAACCAGAACTTAATTTAGGTAAGAAAAGCTTTCTATCTGTGAACCAAGTTGCAAAACTCACACATACTATGAATCCATACACTCAGTGTTTAACCAATCTACAACAATTTCTAGCAAAAATATAAATGAAATGATTAAAGACTTCTAATGAATCCTTCTTCAAACACCCCAAAGCACATCCTACTGTGGTTTATTCATATCCTCATGACAAAAGAAAGAAACATCTTTCCTTTTCTTCTGTAATTCAGATTTAAAGAAAGAAACATAGAAGCAACAACTTCTAACTAAATGGAATAGAAAATCATTGACATAAAACACTCTTCAATTGACTCTGCAACATCAAGTCTTGTTACATCAACAATTTGACGACCTTTCTATTTACTTTTGCAATAGTATATATATAGATTACATCATACGACCTTCATGAGAATGCCGAGTGTTTCAATTTCTAGAATTTGAAAGGACTTAGGATAGATGCTCTCAAAATTACAACAAGAAGGACCCAAAATGACTTTGACTTTTCATCTGATTTGCCTTCAAGAAGGTGAAATGAAAAGAATTCATCAATCCAATATGATTTACAATAAAACATCAAAATTAATGAATCATAAAATGGAAATGACACTAGACAGCTGCATGCTAGTACTCATGAAGGAATTATCACTACCAACATTCACTCTCTATGCTATTGAAATGAATCTGACATAACTCAACTCCCCTGATCAGAGTGACATATTCCCTATTTATAAATGTTCAACCATTGCACTATACCAAACCTCTTCTTTGTCTTCATTTCATTAGAAATCAGACTCATAAAAGATAAATAACTCTGGCTAAGATTTGAATCTATATTGAAATGTGGCTTCTCGTCATGAAAATGCTTGACAAAATATTGAGCTTAGCATATCCCATAGTGTTATTCTTCTTTTGTAGTGACTGATATAATGGTATTTATCATTTCCCTTAAGCACTAGAAACAATCCTTTTACTTTCTCATGGATTACCCTTGATACTAGAATCATATTCAATCTATTTCACTAAGAAGCCCCATCAATCTCTAAAAAAAAAATCCATTATCGATATCACAAATAATGGACTGTATCACCGTTAAATTTTCTTTGCAGAAATTATATACAGAAGGTGCGAAACCTGTGACAGTGGTGTATCAAGTTTCCCATTTTCCACACGTCACTTTTAAGTGCACGAGTATCTTTCTAACTTAAAGCATGTGCTATTTGAAACACTTAAATAATAACATTTATTTTTATGCCAAGCTCAGGTGTTACTCATTTCACCTTGTCGCATGATCGCATAGCAATATTTTAATCCATGCGATCATGCGACTGCTCTATGATTGGTCAACTCTACAAGCATCTTCAGTCCCACCTAGACATGTGGAAGGATCCCACTTTGCCTCAAATAATCTTCCATGACTTAGTGACAAAGCGGTAACCATTGATTTGGTATCACAAGTGAACTCTTTCCAGACCCACCACCACGTGTCTTCATCTCGCATGATCACATAGCATGTTTTAAACTCTTGCGATCATGCGACTGCTCAAAACAAACTTGCCCAGCTTACGTTGTCTCTTAACTTTTTATTAGTCGTGAAATTATGTGGTCATCTTCCCTAACCACCGAATGTACTTTATTCCTTCTCTGACCTAGCAATTGCAAGAAACTTACTGGGCCCACCATTTAAAGATCAATGGTTGTCGCTTCTTTGCATAGACCTCCAAGATCCCTTCAGAACATGTGCCCACTATCAGATGAAGAATCTTCTCTTGCCTAGCCTATGTTGTCACATGATTTCTCTATCATTGGTGCACGTGGACTGCATTGTTGGCATATGTGGGTCCCAGCAAAACACTCTTTATTAGTCTTTCCTATCATTTCATTGGCTTCTTTCACCTGCCATGTTTCCTTTTTGCTTTGTTACATGATCGTAAGGCTGTTATTTTATTCATGCGATCATGCGACCAATTTTTTGAACTCACATGAAATCAGGACTTCATAGTTGCAAGTGATAGTTCATTGAAAAAGATTCTTTGATCACCTTCAGTTAGCGACCATCTAAAATCATACCTTGAGATCTTCCAAATTACACATACTACCCCATGAAATGAATCTCTAAAATTTCAAATGCTAGACTTTGTTATTGTATCAATCATATGAGAAAATATCCATCTAATCCCCTATATATGCCTGAAGAACATCATCAATGAGAACATGATATCCTTGCCGGGTTAGGAGCTACCACCTACCCATCATGACAACACTTGAACCAACCCACCCGGCTTAGAGATGAGAGGGAAAGAGAAAGGGAAACCCAACAAGGATAGCCTACCTCTGAAAGACTTAGACCTAGACATAAATCAGACCAGACATGACTATGGCTTCAAAATCTTTCCACTTTTAACTGCATGGTTATGGGGTGAAAAGTGAGGCAACAGTGTTCAAAAATAGTTGTCTGCCCTTCACCAATGAAATCAGGTATACTCTTTAGTGCCACCAAGGGCACATCATGATGTTGAGCAAAGGCTAATGGACTCCCTTGGTTGAAAGGTGCAAAGGAAAAGTATCTAGCCATTGCAGGAGTTGGAATATGAAGATGAACAACTATATGAGCTCTATTTGCTACTAGATTTGAATCTTCTTCTAGATCTCTGGTTAGAGATCTGCCTCTTCATCTGGAATGAAAGGGAAAAGATCTCCTTTCTATAGTATCAGGAGGTGTAGACTGAACTCTCCTTACAGGGGATGTTCTTTGAGTTGACCTACCTTTGTGACTTCTTTTTGAGGGCAACTCTGAAAATATAGTGGGTTTTGAGCTCCTAGTCTCAATCATTCTCATAAACCTTAAACAAGGTTGACCTGGATCTTTGAAATCAGTGGAGCTGCTAGATATACTTGATAGAACACTTCTAAAAGTTGGTATTATGCAATCATTATATCAAAGATAACATAATCTTCAAACAATGAATTTCTTGTGTAGTCCCATCGGGCCTGCCAAAATTGTTATACACTGGCACCAAGGTGGGGAATCCTTGAACTTGAGTCTATATTAATAGTCCTTGTGTATTGAACTTATACAATCCTTTTGCAGATGAACCAATAGGAGCACCTTTGGACTTCAATCTAATCTTTTGTCCCACCGGGCGTGCCAAAATTGTTATACACTAAGTTTGCACCCTTGTTTCAAGCTCTCTTGGTCTTGATAACTTAGTATAACATGGGAATCATCTCCAGGTTGTGGGCCTTATGCTAACTGAGATGAGCCCTCTAGGTTCTAGGCTGGTTCCTCTTGGATAATCACCCTAATTTTCTTCTTGACATGAAAGTAAAATATTTGAGGGAAAGGGATAGAAGGAGTGCTTGAAAGTGAAAATGCTTGAAAGAAAACTACCTAATAGGTGATACACTGAAATTAGAGTTTGGATCTTAGTATAGAGGATGAAATTAATGAACAACTTAGGTCTAGGAGGTCACAACTCATTGAATAGGCTTGCATAAGTGTTTCATAGAAGGGTCTGGGATAGAAAGAGGCTATTCAGGGAAAAAGAGGATTTCACAAACAATAACATTACTAAGGATTTAGACACAATTTATGACCTGCAAACAAACATTCACTTCTACAACTTGGCATAGGAATGAGACAAGATTGTTAGGGGGTTGAAGTATACCCACAAAAGCATTCACATCCAATCATCCACAATAACACACAATAGTTGTAGAAAGAGAAAGGGATGAGGACCCCTAAGATATCACTAAAAACATCATACACTTCAATTCACTAAGAGATAATCAGAACAAGGAAGTATAGGGACATGAAGAATTGTCACAAAATACCTCTGCAATATTTTAATTATCAATGAAAGATTTACAACTATATAAGCCAGAGGGTAGAAATGATACCACAGATGACCCTTAAGAAAGATGAAATTATTTTACAATTGTCCAACTCTGAGCTCAAAAGCTCTAAAAATACAATATATGCATCCCCTCTTGCACACAAGCAAGAGTCAAAACCTAACTAGGGTTACAAAATTAAACAATGATATCAAACCCTAGGGTACTGATCACTTATTATGAAAATATCTGAGAATGCCAGTGATCAAATCATATCTTTCTTCATGGGCATCCATCTAGTACTAAGCTCTCCTATAGACACAACAACCTCGACCTACAAATCCACCTGCAACTCCACTAAGCCATGAAGGCTCCAAATCAGATATGGAAGATATCTATATTTTCAATAATAACACTGGAAAAAGGTGGTGCCAATCCATTTAGCACCTTTGAAACAACATGGTACCCTACAATGCCAGCCAACAGTCATCTCTATCACCCCCTCAACCATAACCATCCTGAGAAATCAATTCCTGAGCTACCTGATGTCGTGCATGGCCAAAAGAACGCAAAACCCTCACAAAGACATTTGAATTTTGAAATATAATACCTAGTGGCAAATTTTAAAATGTAACTATTGATGAGAAACCCTTCCTGGTAGATGAATGGCTATGATCCACCTAAAAATAGCTTGAAAACCCATCTCTGACAAGTCAAAGCCACCGTGGAAGTCAGTGGCCAATGAGAATCGAGTATGTCGGCACACCTATCATTTTGGACCCACCTTGAGCCCTTCTTCCTTTAAGTCATTCAGTGATGACGTGACTGAAGACTTGTCTCATTCATAAAATCCTTTCAAGCTTAGGCCCATTTATGCCACTTGGCATTCTTTTATTTTCTCTGGCCGCCCATCAGCAAACACCTCGGCAAGCTTTGACAACGGACCCACTCAAACTGAGATTCCAATCTAATGGTGGGTGCATGATCTCATGACCACCAAATATTCCTTCAGATCATATACCTACCATAGATCTTCATTAAGTCATGACCCCACTAACACATTGGTCCACCTGGAAGTCTTCATCAACACATGACAACCAATCACATCTGAGCAAGTCAGCATACCTAGCAACACGGTCCCATAGATTTGTCCTAGTTGTGCACCCATCGACCAATGAAATTTGAACACATAAGCAATATGATGACCCACCCACAAAGCTATGACAAAAAAGTGAAATCAATAGTCGACGGATAATCTCATGGCTCTGACACAACCCATGAGATCATGTGGCAGCCGTAGGATCATCTAAACACAGTCTGCCAGGCTCGCTCTGACAAGGTTACACATCACAACCCTTTAGCCAATTAGGATCTTCCACATAGGATGACATGGCATTAGACTCACTGACACACTGCAGTGCTTCATACTTGGAAGATCGATGACCATCACAAGATTGCATGTGTTAGAATAACCCCTTGTGAATTCATAACAACCGTCAGATATTCTTGACTGGGACCCCACTAAAGTGATCACCAAAAGACTTAGTGAATACGTGACTGAGGAAAGGCTAGCTATTTTGCTGGGTCGCGAGATGTTAATACTTAACCACCAAACATTTGGTGACTAAGAGAACCAATGTAGTCATTGAATCGCCGAATAAAATGGCTAACCACCGGAGAACTTAGAGAACCTATGACCGACCAATGAGAATAAAGTGCACATGGGTTTTTTGAGGACTTAAGTGGCTGAGATAAAGTAACATAAAAATAGAAATTGGCTTAGGGTTACTTAGGGTTTTTGGCACAACAGCTACATTTTCAAATATTTTGACCTGCAGACCAAGGAATGAAACAAATTGTAGAGACTAAAAGGAAGGACATAAACCCATGAAATTTTTAGGGATGCTTGGAAAGGTGAAAACAAAGATTTTGGAATAGGTTTTAGCCAAATTTGCATGTACATGGAAATTGGAGTAACAGGTACAATTCTTAGGTGTTTAGAACATGAAGAGTCTCAACGTGCATTAGAGGAAGTTCATGACGGTATATGTGGATCACATTTTAACGGTTTAACACTAGCTTGAAAACTTATTAGGGCTAGGTATTATTGGCTTGAAATGGAAAAAGATGCAATCAAGTATGCTAAGAATTGTCAAAAGTTCCAAGTACATGGTAACTTGATTCATGCTGCAGGGAGGGATCTAATTCCCTTTACTACACAATGGCCTTTTCACCAATAGGCATTTACTCTTATAGGATCCATACATCCTCATTCTTCTAATGGACATACCCATATCATCATAGTTATAGACTATTTCAAAAAATGGGTAGAAGCCGTGCCTTTGACTCAAGAAACCGGCAAGCAAATTTCCATGTTCATCCTAAACTATATCATATGTCGGTATGGAATTCCACATTCAATAGTCACATATAATGGTAGCCAATTCAAGATCAAGGACCTAGATTTCTTATGCTTGAAATTCAAAATTACACAACATTGGTCCTCTATATACTATCCTCAAGGAAATGGACAAGTAGAGGCATCCAATAATAATCTGTTGAAAATATTGCATCATACAATTAATAAAATAGGAAGAGACTGGCATCTCATGATCAATCCAGCTCTCTGGGCCTATAAAACAAGTATCAGAATGCTCACCAGGGCTACTCCATTCAATTTAGTTTATGGGTCTGAAGTGATATTACCTATTGAGGTTAAAATCCCACCACTAAAAATCAGAATGCATGATCTAGTAACTGATGATGACTACAGAGTGTCTAGGTTGCAAGAACTTGAACTACTAGATAAGCGCAGACAAACAACATATGATCATATCAGAGTATATCAAAAGAGAATGTCTAGAGGCTACAACAAGAAATTCATACATAGAGAATTTTAGGTTGGTGATCTAGTCTTGAGAGAGAATCCTAAAAATGAATCACATAGAGAGTGCAAGGGGAAGTTTGAACCCAACTAGCTAGGTCCCTTTGTTATCACTACTTCTTTTGGCTCTAGAGCCTATCAACTCTCAAAAAATGAAGGAGAATAGCTCTGAGAACCAATCAATGTTCTTCATATGAAGAAATTCTACACTTGAGGCATTCAGTCTATTGTAAAATGTCCTTACAAAATCATCAAAATCTGAAAAAGTCCTGAAAAAATGACCATCCTAGTGAAAACCTAGCAATAGGTGCCTTGATGATTCACAAAAAAACCTTGAAAAAATGAAAAATACAAAATAGAAGAAAAATAAAAAGTGCCTTGGTGAAAACCTAGAAATAGGTGCCTTGGTAGAAAAAATAGAATCTCTACCAAGATGGTGAAAACCCAGTAAAAGGGTGCCACTTGTTCAAAACACTCCATCTATCAGTGCAATCTTGGTCTTGTTGGTTCCCAATTTTTCCACATAGTGTTAGGTTTACACTATGATGACAAATTGGTTAGTCTTTTCTCCAAAGTCTAATAGGGAAAAAGTGGCAATTGATGAGGACCGAGGGTATCCTCCTTCTTCTTCAAGCTCCACATCACTCAGGCGGGTATTGCCTCATCTACACACTCATGACTCTTCTTGACGAACAAAAGGCCTGTAGATGTATTATTGTGGAATAGTTTTCAGACCCCTATAGGTATCCTATACCCCAATGAAACCATAACCTTATGCAATAACCTGCTTGCAGGGAATGAGTCTGAAAACTAGAAAGGACCTCCTACAACTACTATCAACATGAAAGAGAAAAGATTTCATTTCAATGATTGATGTTGGGTTGAATGGACCCTTGAAATACCCTAAGTCTCTCATAGACCAGTGCCTTATCTAATGGGCAACAAAGTCAAGTACCTCACTGCAACAGAGCTATGAAACAAGAAGACAACACATTCAAATATGTCAGTGTCTTACACCAAACATACACCATTAATCAAATCATGCTTCAAAAATCCACCTGTGTACCCAAATATGCTATCACCTATTCAAAGGATTTTAACTCTCCCCTTGGAAGAGACCTATCAACAAGTAATACATTAATCAACATCCACTAAAAGATAAGCATGAGGCATCCTTGATATCCTAGCTCATACACATCTGAAAACTAGTCCGAAACTCAATTGCTTCTACAAAAACAACTCTATTGCAGACACTTGGGAAATGCAAATAGAAAGAATACAACACCCTTGATGCTATAATCAATAAGTTCAAAACTCAAATGGAGACAATCTGATAGAAGTACAAATGTATTGAAATCTTATACATAAGAGATCTATTACAACTTATATTGTATTCCCATAGCTAGAAAGGAAAGAGGGAACACCCTATATGAAAAGAAGAAGAAAGAATACTATAGGAAGAACATTCATAGGACCAAGGGAAGGAACCCCTAGAATGGAACCAAAAGGCCAAAACCCTTAGATTTGGAACCAAAATGGAACCCTTCTAAATGATAATTAAAATCCCTTTATAGGAACAAGGATTGCAACAAGCTATGGATCATTTAGAGAAAAATTTAG
Organism: Chamaecyparis obtusa; assembly: GCA_027943335.1. Classification (NCBI taxonomy): domain Eukaryota; kingdom Viridiplantae; phylum Streptophyta; class Pinopsida; order Cupressales; family Cupressaceae; genus Chamaecyparis; species Chamaecyparis obtusa. The sequence goes on from BSBK01006848.1 coordinate 6,028,624, forward strand.
GTCTACAACCACCCAGTACAACAAGAAATAAAAGAATGTAGAGAAAGCCTAGAAACCTAGAAAAATTAGGCCAAATCTAATATACAATTACATTGGTTTTATCACCATAAGCTAACTACGATCACAAATTATTGCCTTCTTGTTGCAGGAAAAACAAACTTCAATGCCAGGACCAACTTGAAAAACTTCATGTGCACACAGAGGCCACTGATATACTCCAAACCCTAGCCGCCTGTAGAGAGAAACTGGCCACCACATTAAAAACTGGCATGACATCCTAGGAAGCAAAATCAGATCACGATGGCTACCTAAATCTTCATCATCATCTTTGCAACTGCAACTGTCCTAGAGAAATCAATTCTGAGAAACCCATTTGTTGCATACGACTCACTATGAAAATAATGGTAAGAAACCCCTGAGAAAGATATTTAGAATTTAGCTGCAATGGCTAGCTGGTCAACATTTAAAACAAGACCATTGATCTCAATCTTTCCCAGTAAATCGGGCAGTCCATAAAATTTGACACAACAGTCAACAAGCCCATGAAAATTCCTCGGCCACATCACCACCTTGACAACCAATAGAAATCAAGCATCTCAGCATGACTATCACCTCGGACCCACCACCTTACCACACCATCAAACAGTTGTCGTATGATTGCAAAGGGGAAAAAGATTCCTTGTGAACATGTGACAACCACAAATCATAGTCGAACCTTAAACATGCTCAGACACTGAAAACACTAGCCCCACTGACAAAAACCACATCACCACCGAGTGCAACCAATCAGAAATGAACATGTCAGGAAGACCTGACAACTAGACCCACCACACTGTTAGGCCTCACAAAAGATAAAATCAACAACTGTCACATTGCCACCATGAATAACCATCGAGCACTTTTCCTTCATGGCAACATGACAACCACCAGATCAACTGACAACCGGTGCCCCTTTAATCATACTACAACCCTCAGCCCCACCGACAACTTCCATGTCACCGCTCCTGACCAATGAAAATCATGCATGTCAGCACTGCCTGACAACAAGACCCACCGTGACATCAGCCATAAATCAGACAGTGGTCACATGATCGCAAAGGGGAAGAATATTCCTTATGATCATGTGAAAACCATAGATCATACCAAACCACTAGGAGAAAACTCCAACCGTTGACCAGATCGCCGAAGGCTAAAGAGCTAACCGCCAGGGCTGCACGACCACGTGACCAAAGAAAGCACCGGGTCACCAAATGAAAAGCACTTAACCGCCATAATCAAGAGACCCCATGAATACACAATCACTCAATCACTGGATAAAAGACTTAACTACCCAGGAAATTGGAGATCAAATGACTGGAAGATAAAAAAGAACTAGGCCCCACATAATCGCAGTAGCACAGATAAGTAATGTCGATGTTAAGGATTAGCTATGAGCATGCGAAGTGTCGAAAACAACCAGGGTTTTCACATTGACATAAAGGTAACAAAGGAATGTGAAAACATCAAGGGTTTTTATGCTTAGACAATTTTGACACCACTCGATATGAATGATTTAGCTCCAGTAGACCTTGAAACTTGAATATCTCCTTGGTTTTTGTGATTTAGCACATGTGATCAAAATTGGAGCATGGTGACATGGAAAAAAAAACTAGGGCTAAGGGCGCAAGCCATAAAACATTGTGGACCTCCTTCACATAATAAAACAAGCTTGCAAGTAGGGCAAGGCAACTTTCTCAAGACTTTGCAGGGAAAAGGCCATTTTCATAGGATTTTTGCATTGACAGGAAAATGGCCTAACAAGTCTTTCCTAGCTTTCAGTCCTGCTTTAGTTTGTACATATCTCCTGGTTCATTTCTACATTTCTATTTTCAATAAATCAGTTTGTACACCAATTAACAAAAGCATATGTATCCTATCAATGCCTAACACTTGGGGACAATCAATGTCATATCCTATGGTCTCCAGTATACCTCAGATGAGTCATATCCAGTTAGAGTCCTTTGAAGCTTCATCTAAGTCAGTCAGTCAGTCTCTTACCAAAAAGGATTTTGCAATCAAACATAAACGGACATCAAAACAAAATGAAAAAATCTATGCTTCATGTTTTTATCTCCTTGTATGCTTACTGATTCACATTGAGATTTCTGCATATTTTGTTCCCTCGAGCTCTTCAATGATCTCCTTGAATAGATTTAGAGAGTGATGATTGGGGGAAAAATCTTTTCTTTATTTTCTACTTGTATGTGAAAATCTAACAACTTTGGAAATTCTAGATTGAAATGGTGTCCATCTGTAAGAGCCTCCATCTTGTATTAGATGGCCATGTGTACCTCAACCATTGATACCTAGAAAATTCATGGAAGTTTGATCTAACTATTGTCTTTTTGAGTCATTTATTACTCCTACTATGAAATGTGAGCTACTACCCAAGGATGTTAATGATAAAGGGTCACTACAGGTAATTCATATTGGATTTAGAATGATCTCTTGCATGCTTGATGTGTTTGTACCACAAGGCGTACTCAGGTCATCACAACATTTATGTTTTGATGCTTATACAAATTGCTATATCAAAATGGACATGATATTCAGGTCATCCTAGCATTTGTGCCTTGGTGCTTATATCTAATTGGACATTTTGAAAACAAAATCAATATTCATATGTCCATGGTTGTCTAGCCAATGGGTGTTGTATTGATTCTTGAGTAAAAAAATTGATATTCATATGTCTATGGTTTCATAACTAGTGGGCATTGTATTGATTTATCTGATTACCTAAAAAAAAAAAAGTTCAATGATGAAAACAAATTGACACATGATCAGTGAGTAGGTCCTAGGTCTTAGGATCGCATTTCATTGTGCATGTCACTTTGCATTTTGCATATTTGCATGATCTCACAAATTGCTTGAACACTTAAATGATTCTTCAAAAATAAAAATGCTAAACATGACACAAGGACTAAGCATTGTATGAAGGTCCCTCTAATGAAATAGCAAGTAGATCTCATTTTCGGGATCAAAATCAAAATCTAAGATCATTTACTTTGTCAAAATTGCAATTTAAAATTTTCGGACCCAGGATGACCAACTGCTTGTATAATCGACCTTCTAAACATCAAAGAAATCCATTTTTCAACTTAACTGATTATCTCACATCAAACTATCAAAATCTCAACTTGGTCAACCATGGTCAACTCATGGTCAAACCTAGTCAAACTTGGTCTTCTAGACTTCCAAACGATGTAGAACACGTTCCAAACATGTATACCCAATTTTCAAATCAATTAACATGCTTCTAAACTATAACACTAGCTTTTCTTTCCAGATTTTGATTTTCATCCCAAAGGGGGCATGGTATTGCACATCAATCAAATCTGTAAATCAAATATCTTTCTTTCAATGATCAAGACAAAAACCACGTCCAATTACTGATTCATCAAAAAACCTCGTCGCTTGGGGCACATCACTTGGGGCATATCAGATTCATCGAGATCCATATCAATTTGGTATTCTCTTAATCTTGTAAATTGTATCATCTTTTCGTAACCATCAGTTCATTAGTGTTATTTCCTTGGTTCTTCGTAATTGAAAGATTCAGATGTGATACCATTACAATTCCTTTGGACAATCAGGTCTGGAATTAGGTCACTCACTTCTTCGTAATCACAAGGTTTAGAATCAAGCATTTTGATACTTTTTCTTAATCATTAGTTCATCGTTGCTATAGTGAACATCATCACAATTCTTGGTCAACTAGGACCTGAATCAGTGTTTCCAATCTTTCAATCAGTTTCTATCTCAGAATCAGTTCATCTTTCAAATCAATTTCAAACATCTTTATCATACACAAACTATTCTTTGAAGCACTGCACTTCACACGGTGATTCAAAGAGGGGCAAAATGTAATACCCCAAAAATGGGCTATAAGTTCATTAACCTCCTATATCGACAATTTGATCAAAATTGACATCAAAGTCCTAACCAAAGGCACATTTGCACATCAAATAATCAAAACCCTAATTGATTTTATCCTAATTCTGCATCGAAGAATATTCCTTGAATATTCCTAATCATCCTAATTATCTTTAATTTAATGATTATTTGGTGATAAATCTTATTTATCCTAAAAATTTGATTAATTGAATATTCTGAATATTTAATTAATTAAATTTGATTATGCCACTTAATTTTTTTAATTAAATTTATTCCTAATTATATTATTCAATTTTGATAATAAATAAAAAATCCTATGACTAATTGATTAAATTCTTATTTAATTAATTAAATCTAAGTTGTCAATATTTAATAATATAGTTTTGAATAAAAGTTTGATTTAAAATAATTGAATAACCCATGCATCAATTATTCTTAAATTTAAAATCAGTTGAGAATAAATCACTTTTATTTTTAAAATTAATTTAAATTAAATCATGCACAATCAGAAAAGCAGTCAACTAGAAATCAACAGCCAATTTTAAATTTAAACTCAACCTTCAATTGTGAGTTGAAAATTGAACTAAACTCTATTTTTGAGTTAAAAGTTATTTTTGCATGATTTTATGAATTAATTATTTTTGATTTTTTGTTAACTCAAAAATCAACTTGAGTTTATCAAGAGTGATTTATGGCTTTTCCACATGCATCCTCAAGTCCTAGATTTCTATAAAATCAAGGCTCAACTCTTCATCTCATATGTCTCATATCTCTCAAATTTGCACAATCACTTTGGAAAATTGGCATCTGAAGAATCAAGCATGTGCGACAAGCGATTTGTGAGATCATTCATTATTTTTCATAGCATAGCTTTCATCTTCATATCAATTCATAGAATTTTTAGAATAATCTGCATATCATTTCAATTCATTCATCTAGATTAGATTCATATCAGTTTTTCATCCTATTGCATAGAAAAATACAAAAAAAAAAGATTAATTTACATTCATTCTCATTTTATTTTAAATCCTTTGTTTAGGTGTTGCATTGTCACCGATCTCGATTTCAATCTAAGAACATCATATTTGCACCTACTAGAAGGTAGTAAATCACCTGGTTAGCTTAGTTTCATTTATTTTTAGATTTCAATTTTGCTAACCTCTAATGTTTTACTAAAGTGTTGTGTCCACAGCTAGGTACAAATTTCACACACAGAACACACTCTTTGTACAAAAAATTATGCAATGTAGAATAATTTACAAATGATAACCAAGATCTGATAGACAAACTATGGTTAGATCTAAAGTCCATAGGTCACTCACTGAGCATGGATGCAAGTTCCAGCTCTATGCATTTTACCAGGTTATTACATGCCCAAGATAGATTAGCCGAGTTGGTGGCTAATGATGGTAAAATAAGGGCTAGACTACTCTCTATCCAAACAATATTAACACCTCATCTTGAGGCTATGCAAAGGGATTTAGTCATGGAAAAGGAATTAGTTTAGCAAGATCCCCATCTTTCCATTGCCGAGAGCCTAGTCGAGCTAGCTGCCACGCTAGAAGTGAAGTCAGAGGTTTTGAAGTTTGTAAAGTCTGGTTGGGACAACACATTAGGGATGGTCATGTGGCTTCACAAACCATTCCTAGACAAATATTTAAAGACCCCCACACCCCAAGAACTTCAAGTGACAAAAAAAAGGGGGAAATAACATGACATGACAAAATCATAAGGGGAACTAACATGAAATGGATGTGAATATGAAATATCATATATATGTCAGATATCAGAAAGTAGAAAGTAGATACAGACATAGTGAACAAATAGTATGACATACTATTTTTGCAAATGTATATATATTTGAATGTATGTCAAATAAGGAGTCTTATGTATATATTTAAATTATTTTTAGACCAAGTTAAGTCTTAGGGGGAGTATTCTATAGAAGTTTTTGTTTTTACTAAGTACACTTGTAAATGTAATGAAAATGTCATGACAAAGTATTTTTGCCAATAATGTCAAAGGGGGGGATTGTTGATCCCCAAGTTTTTGTTAGAAAGTAAAGTCCACCAAGATAACTAAGAGGGGGGGGTGAATTAGTTATCAAATAATTATAACTTTTAACAATTTCAACAACATTTAACCATGTAAGCAATGCAATTACTAACCATACAAAGATATTCATACACAATGACACAATAACACAAGATATGTTGACTAGGGAACCTCTTGATCAAAGAGTAAACCCCAGTGGGAATGATGCCCACAAAAGATGCACTAATATGAATATTCCTTGTGAGAGGATGGACTCTGTTAGGAGTCTTATGAAATACATTCAGTACATATAAATCCCTATTAGGAGATTTTGAATCCCTGTTAAAAGATTCTAACCTTGTTAAGAGTTATGGAAGACAAAAGGACCCACTGCCCAAACAACTTCAGGGTAAGATCACTAAACACACTATCCAAATAACCTTAATATTATTTAGTAGAATAATATGAAATATGTTACCTTCTTACTATGCCAAACCACACTCATAATTTCACTTTCACAATCTCTTAGGCTCTTTTCTTCACTTCATGCTTACATTCGCATGCAACCAAACCATGCTCACACTTCTTTCACATTTTTTACTACATAAAATAAGGAAAAAAATTCCTTCCTTTATACCACACTCAAATAATTACAAATTAGTCAGCACACAATTACAAAATAAAAGTTTCCATACGCTACATCAAAATTACACAAAACCTGTCAGCTTCCAAATGCAATATCTCTTCACTCGTGTGACCTCAAAGTTTATGCTATGAACCACATCACCATGAATGTGTCTCAAAATTCCCTTTAATTGCACAAAACTAGATTCCATCCTGATTAGGAGATATCATCCGATTTCCACAAACCGCTACTCAAGAACACTGCCTAAATACTGCTTTTACCAAAATGCTCATAACTTTCATGAATTAATGAATAATTGTCTACACTCTTAACAATAGACATATAACATATCAAAGAGTATAACCTCAACATCACATAGCTCCAACTACAATATCCGATTTGCGCTAATCAAAACACTGTCTGCTTCTCTGCTAGTCTCCAGAAGATCACTGTGTTGACATCAATGACAATCATAGTCATGAATGCAACATCAACTACTACAGAATGACTACCAACATCCAACATTCATTCCTAACAATCTCCCCCATTGGCATTGATGGAAACATAGATGAAAAACATCCAATGTTCCAAAAATCTAATACTGAAACACTATTGCACTGATGCTCTGAAAATTCTTCAAATCCTCTTCATCAATCAAATCTTGCTTTGTTATCCTATTCAGTTCTCTCATATTATTTTTCATGAATACTTCTCCCCCATTGACATCAATGATAGAAGTTTCATCACTATGTCAACAACAACTCAATGTTAAAAGACACTACTCAGAAAATACATTCACAAGAGTCCTCATGAATCAACTCAGATACACAGACTCCCCCATAGAGGAAGTACCAACATCCAATCCAAAAAAAGATAGGGTTCATATACCACTGGACGGATGCAATCAACTGCATCATTACTCAAAAGTAGGCTGGGGCATAACCCCAAGCATACCTCTCAGATACTCAAATGTATCCTTAGGCAAAGGCTTTGTAAATATGTCTACTATCTGTTCCTTTGTGCTTATGTATTCCAGTCTAAATTCTTTCTCAGCAACTTTTTCTCTTACAACATGATACTTGATCTCTATATGCTTAGTCTTAGAATGCAATACAAGATTCTTAGACATACTAACTATACTGGTGTTGTCGCAATGTATGACAATAGGCTCAACAAATTTAATTCCAATATCCTTCAGTATCTGCTTCATCCAAATTATCTGGTTACAATTGTTTACTGCTGCTACATATTATGCTTCTACTGTACTCTGTGAAATACAATTCTGCTTCTTGCTCAACCAGGCAACCAATCTTCCTCCAAGAAAAAAGGCTACACCACTAGTGCTTTTCTTATCATCAACACTACCTCCCCAATCAGCATCTGTATATGCACATAGGGTAAAATCATCATATTTTTCATACCACAATCCATAGTCCATTGTGTCTCTTAAATATCTCAATATCCTCTTTACTACTGTATAATGTGACTCTCTAGGTTTAGCTTGAAATATTGCTACCATTCCAACTGAATGTTGTATATCTGGTCTAGTGAGTGTTAAGTACTACAATCCTCCAATCATGGATTTGTATTTCTTCTACTCAACTACTGGTGTTTCATCTTTGCTTGATAGTTTGTGTCCTATAACCATAGGTGTTCCAACTAGTTTATAGTTCTCCATTCCAAATCTTTTCAGCAAATCATTCAAGTACTTTGTCTAGCTAACAAAGATACTGTCATTGTTTTATGTTATCTATAATCCCAAAAAGTATTTCATCTCACCAATCATGCTCATTTCAAATTCAGTCTTCATTTCATCAGTAAATTTGTCACTAGCTTCATCCTCTCCTTGAAAGATAATGTCATCAACAAAAATAACTATAACTAACAATCCATTTTCAATTTCTTTTGTGTATAGATTACTATATGTTGTTCCTTTAGTAAATCCCAATTTCAACAAATACTTATCCAATCTAGCATACCAAGTTCTAGGTGCTTGCTTTAGTCCATATAATGCTTTCTTTAGTTTACATACCATATCTCCTTCTTGAATCAAAGGAAAACCTTCAAGTTTCTCAATGTACACTTCTTTTTCCAATTCACCATTCAAAAATGTGGACCTCACATCCATCTGATACACTTTGAATTTTTTAAAAGTTGCATAAGCCAAAAACATTCTTACTACTTCAAGTCTTGCTACTGGTGCAAAGGTTTCTTCATATTCAATTCCTTCTTGCTGCGAGTATCCCTTACATAATAATCTTGCTTTGTTTCTTACTACTTCTCCTTGTTCATTCATCTTGTTTCTAAATACCCATTTAGTTCTAATCACATTCTTGTCTTTAGGTCTAGGAACCAATTCCCATGTCTTGTTCTTTTCAATTTGATCTAGTTCTTCTTTCATAGCATTAATCCAATGTTCATCTTCACAAGCTTCATTAGTAGATTTAGGTTCAATTTGAGAAATCAAACATAAATGTACCTTATTTCTAGTCATAACTCCTTTTTCCAAACTTCCAATAACTTGTTCAATAGGATGATGTCTAGATAGATACATGTTCGATGTCATAGTCATAGATCTTGCTTCAACTGTAGATTATTCTTTAGATTATTCTCTGGTTTCTTCTGCAGTATGATTCTCATTCAACAATTTACTGTCAATCTCATAGAATAATTCAGTAGTTTCAATGTTAGGCTGAGGATTAGCTTCTTCATCAGATTCATAATCAAGCATTCTTTCCTAAATTTTTAACTTCTCATCAACTTTAACATTTTTGCTCTCAACAATAGTTTTAGTTCTCTTATTGTAACATCTATATGCTTTTCTCTTCAAAGAATATCCAAGAAAAATAACTTCATCACTTCTAGGATCAAACTTTCCAATATCATCATCTCTCTTTATATAACATTTGCTTCCAAAAATTCTAAAATAGTTAACTGAGGGTGCATGTCCAAACCATAATTCATAAGGTGTCTTATATGTGTCTGCTCTGATTTGTACTATGTTTATTGTATATACTATTGTATTCACTGTTTCTCTCCAAAATGTCTTTGCCAAGTCATTCTCAAATAACATAGCTCTTGCTACTTCAGTTATTAACCTATTTCTTCTTTCTGCAATACCATTTTGTTCAGGTGTTCTAGGGGCTGAAAACTATCTCTTAATACCATTCACTTCACAAAAGGTGTTAAACTCTCTAGAAGTAAATTCTCCACCTCTATCAGATCTCAAACATTTAATCTTCATTCCAGATTCATTCTCAACTTTATTCTTAATGATCTTAAACTTATCAAATGCTTCAGATTTTTCTTTCAAAAATGCAATCCACATCATTCTTGTAAAATCATCAACAAGAATCATAAAATACCTTTCTCCATAGAATCCTCTAATCCTAGTAGAACTACTCAAGTCTATATGAACAATCTCCAACTTCTCTACCAATGTGAACTTCTTACTAGGAAATGAACTTCTCTTCTGCTTAGCCATCACACATTCTTTGCAAATCATGTTAGTAAGCTTCATAATTTTAGGCAAATCCCTTACTACAAATGTAGTACTTACTTTCACAATGTTATCAAAGTTTATATGACAAAACCTTCTATGCCACAACCAACTATCATCAATTTTAGTAATCAAGCATGTCATCTCAGTAGGATTCAACTAAAATACATTACCTCTGGTTCTAGATCCAGTTCCAATTAGATTTCCATCTTTATCCTTTATCACACAAGTTTTCTCAGTAAACCAAACTCGATATCCCTTATCCACTAACTGTCCAACACTCAAAAGATCATGTTTCAATCCATCAAAAAAGTAAACATCATCAGTATTAGTCTTTCCATCAAGAGTAATAGATCATATACCTTTAATCAAACAAGGTGCATTGTTAGCAACTCTAACAACTCCTCCATCATAATTGTTAAATTTTATGAACTTCTTCATATCTCTAGTCATATGATGTGAACAACCACTATCTATAATCCAATCAGCCTTCTTTTCAACTTGGAAAACTAATGCTTTTTCTTCTTTAACATTAGATTCAGAATTTTCTTCTTTAATTGCTACAAATCCTATTTCATCATTATTCTCAGTATCACTTTCACTCAAAGTTCTTTCTATACTAGCTTCAAGATCTTCATCATTAGCATAATAACATTCCTTAGATCTTCTAGGCTTAAAATTATTTCTGTACTTCTTACCTCTCTTAGGACATTTAGATGCAAAATGACCATATTCTTGACAAGTCCAACATTTAAAATTTTTTTTACCGTCTGGTTCTCTTTTCACAAGCAAGGAAATACCTTCTTCAATCTTCTTATCTTCTTCATTTCTAGATCTGCTGCTACTGGCATAATCTCCACTCACACTAGTACTTCTTGACAAAGTAGGACAAATACTAAGAGCACTGAATGTTGTCTCCATTCTAGGTAAGTCTCCTGATAACCTCAGGTTCATCTCTGCTACTTCCAATCTACCAAGAAGAGTCTCTCTTGTAAAGTTAGTAGTACAAGGTATAATTTGTTCAATCATCTGTGTTGTCTGCTTAAATATAGGAGTCAATGTCCTCAGAATTTTTCATATCACTTCATTCTTTGTCTTTGATCCTCCACAAGATTTTATCCCTGCAACAATTTATGACATTCTACCAATATAGCTTCTAATAGATTCATCTTCCATCATTCTAATATCTTCAAATACACATATCCAATTATGCAATCTAGCTCTTTTTTCATGTTCATCACCTTCAAAAGTAGAGTGTAAAGCTTTCTAGATTTCATTAGATTTCTTAAAAATTTTACCTGACTGTATTCATTCTCTGGAAGTGCTGTCAAGAGTGCTTCTCTTGCAAGTATGTTACACATGAATAGGTCTACCTCATCTTTAGAACTTGTTTCAAGACTATCTTCTTCAATTATAGTCCTATCATTCTTTGTAACCAACCAATAGCCTAGTCCTAAACACAATAGATGTGTCTTCATCTTTTCCTTCCAACTATCAAAATTTACTCCATCAAACTTAGGGCTTTCTTTCCTGAAATTCACCATGGATCTCCTTAAGCTATTAAACTTTCCTTTCAAGGACCTGCTGCTCTGATACCAATTGTTAGAAAGTAAAGTCCACCAAGGTAATTGAGAGGGGGGGGGGGGTGAATCAGTTATCAGATAATTATAACTTTTAACAATTTCAATAGCATTTAACCATGTAAGCAATGCAATTACTTGTTAGAAATAGAAAATACTGAGAGAGGGGGGTGAATCAATATTTCACAAACTTTTTCTTTTGCCCACTTATGAATATAATAGATTAATTTAGTGCATACAAATATTATCAAGCTGATTAACAAACATAGCAGTAAATAGAAAGAACTCATAACACATCATATGTTCTCGAGGAAACCCTGGCCAAGGGAAAACCCTGGTGGGGATGGTACCCACAAAGATCACTAATAAAAAGTATCCTGTTAGGGATATTGGACCCTGTTAGGAGTCAATTTACAATGTATAGTAGATCTATCCTGGTTAAAGGACTTTAGGCCTTGTTAGAAGCCTTAACCCTGTTAGGAGTTAGATTACAAAACCTGATCACCAGCTGAGCTCACTGCCCAAACAGGTAATAGAAAAATGTTTCTAACTATAATATGGTACTACTTACAACTTCGCATCAATAGCCTTTGCTGCTATCACAATATACAACTATCGCAAGTTATCTTTTCTTTCTTTTTACATATCACTTCTATCTTTCATTACATTTCAAGTATGCCTAATATATGAGTTATTAAAGCTAATAACTTTACATGGTCAGCATCCAAAATCATTATCCAAGATTAAACATCTATGATGTCATCCCTTCATAATGTTAAGTCATTATTTTGACAAGCAAAAATAATCCCTTAACTCTTTCTCTAAAACTGTCTCCAAAATTGCTCTGTCTGCAAAACTATCTTCGGTAAACTTTGAATAACTTTGTCCGTACTATTCCAAACTTTATACACACTGAGATGGGGTATCCTCATACTCTATAGAAGCTTTAGTTAACTACACAAACAAAAATATTTCTCCAGTGGATGTCGCCAACTAAATCTTCATCGGGTGCTTTGTCAGGATCACTGTATTCAAACTTAGACAATTTCTTTCTTCAACTTTGCATACTTGCATTCTAGATTCTGTGCTCTCAATAGAGATCATATGTTGCCATAATGAAAAAATCTATGCATCCACATTAGCCAAACTACCAACAATCTCCCCCTTTGTCATTGGTGGCAACATATGGGAAAATTGGCTATGTGTGCAAACAAAACTTCAAAAATACTTATACAAAATTTTGTGGCCAAAAGTTTATACAATATGTATACAATATCATACTCCATATAATTTCTCCCCCTATGAGTATCCTTCCTCAACATATATTCAATTTTCTGCTACTATCTCTCCCCCTTTGACAACAATGACAAAGATAGGGTGTACAAAAATTTCAAAAAATTTATACCTTATTATCAGTTATTGCAAAGCTGGTAGGCTTGCAACACAATCACCAAACTCTAACTTCCAAGATTCAAAATCTTTCTCCCATATCATCTTGATGGATTCAGCAACATAGAGTAGAGTACTCAATCCATATGCTGCTGTCTGACAAGCTTGCAAGGAATTGAAGCTAAACTTCTGAAATGATGTCTTTGCTGAAAGACACTACTCAATTTGATCTTCAACAATTGATATCTTGATTGAGACATGCTCTCTCAAGATGTTAATCCTGATCATCTTTCTATTCTTCTCCTCTGCTATCATTCTGATTTCATCTTTCAATTTCCTTATGTTCTTCTCAACAGAACTTATCTTGACATTAGGGCTTGTCAAGGTGTTTGTCTCAGTTGTAATAGCATCTAACTTCTCTCTGATCTTCTTATCCTCTTCAACTGTTAGGATTTCTGATTTAGTACATTGTATGTAAAAATTCTTTCCTATCTCAAAATGTCTCCTCAAATTCTTTATACATACATCTAAACTACCAATATCATTCTGAATATTTACACTTAAAGTTTGTTGCATTTCTTCTTCAAAGTCCTCCTGAACTTTTATCTTCACAATATCCTTCAAGTTAGAAAATTCAGAGTCAAAAGAATTTATTACTGATTGAGCTTTCTCAAGTGGATTTGATTTAGATACCTTAGTGTTGATCACACTCTCAAGTTTCTCTGTCAAAACTCTAACTTTGCCTTCAAGGTCTTTCACCTTCTTATTCTTTCCAATAATTTTATTCAGAGATGTGATGAACTCAAGCTGATCATCATCTTCAAATTCTTTTCCAAGGTCTTCAAACATTGAACCACTATGCCTCTTCTTACTGTCAGGTGCACTAATGTCTTCAACTAGTTTAGAGGGTGCACTAGAGGTAGTGGCTTTTGTCAAAATTTGTTTGCCTTTGACTATCTGCTCTGCTAGAACTGATTCTGATATAGTTGGGGCTTCCTCTACCTCTGTATTCTTCTCTGATTCTGTGACTATTTCTTTCTCTCCCAAAGCCAAATTGTCAACAATATTTCCTAGATCATGAAATACTGCATCATCTAATTCTAAAGTCACTTTGGTGCCTTCAATATCCATTGATTCTTTGCCAATATTGATATGTGAAGAAGATTGAACTTCTTCAATACCAACTTCCTCTACATGCGGTTCCTCTGATTGCTTCTGCTAAGGGTCTGATTCAACATGCTTTTCTGCAACTATATCTGCAAGAACTTGCATTACTGCTTTCTCTATCTCTTTCTATACTTCCTCCTTTTTGCCTCCCATTATAAGGATTGTTCTTCTCTTAGTTCTCAATAAAGTTCCAAGAGACTTCAGGAATCTCTTCAAATGATCTTCATCCTTAACTTCATAGAACTGTCTGATTACATGTTCTCTCATCTTTATGTCCTCTTCTTGTGCTCTCTATTTTCTATTCACAAGTCTGTTATACAAATCTTCTGGGATCTTACCATGAATGGTGCTAAGTTTCTTATCTGCCACAATCATATGTGTAACCATTTCATTTTCAAAGTTCAATCTATCAAATGATCCATATAGATCATAGAATTTATTCAACTTAGTGAAGTCTCCATGCTTCAATATATCTTCATTAACTCTTTCAATTCTTGGTTTCCAAGTTTTCTTCTTGACTGAAACTACATCATCATCTTTAATTACTGCTACATTTCTAGGTATAGGTGGTACAACCACTTTCTATCTCTTGTCGGGTCCTGTTGCACTCACTTTTACTCTTTTGCTAGGAATAGGAGAAAAAGATTTATCTCCTTCATCTTTTTCAGGTACTTCAACTTTTACCTTTACTACAATAGGATCAACTCTCTTACTAGATTGCTTCTTTTCTCTCAAACTTATTGCAGAGTTGAAATTCTCTTCATAGGTTCCAAACCTGTTTGCATGACCATCCAACTCACACTTTAACAATCTATTCACATATCCTACTATTTCTGCTTCAGATATTTCATAGCCAAGAGGGTCTATGAATTCCATTCTAGGCTCAACTACTTCAATGTAGGTGAAATCAGTGTCAACCATAAAACAAATGTCATCTTTATGCTTTTCAACTAAGGATTGAGGAATCCTTGACTTGTTCTTAACAATATTTTGAAAAGTCTTCAATACAAGCTTCACACTATCATTAACTTTATCAAAAAGGTGCTTCATGTATACTAAGTTTATTCTTTCCATTGTGTTCACATTGTCACTCCAATCTACTATGTAAGGAAATCTTCAAAATATGGAAAAACATATAGGTTATCAGAGATGAAAACCTAAACTAAGTGTACCTAGCCTTCTTAATCTTTTCTAAGTTTTCAAATAACTAAATTTTCAGAATTTCACATAGGTCTACTAGTTTCTTCTCAACACAAATAAGATAAGCTACATGAATCATTCCTGCAACCATGTCATCTTCCCTTGAACTACCACAGAATTTAGTTGTTAGGATCTTGCAAAGGTACCTAACATCATCTTGCTTAATCTTACTTATCACAATTCCTCTACCATTATAACTAGATCCAGTGTTATCTAAAACAATCTTCCTCGTGTTCTTTTCATTCATTGGAATCTCTCCAAATTTTGATAATCTAGTAACTTCATGAATTAGGTCGGTAGTTATATCAATAACTCTATCCTCCATCCAGAATTTCCCATTGTGGATTCTACTTAAAATGATCTTGGTACATTCCTCATCATTGAATTCATACTTCATGGAATATTTGATAATTTCATTGTTCTCTAAGTGCCCATAAGCTGGTTTAACTAACATGTCTTGATTGTACAAATTCCTGTAATCATCACTAAAATCTGCATCTCCCAAAGTTTCAAACTTACAACCTAAATATCCTTTAACATTCTCAATGTGCAATACTCCATCTGGTACGGATGATAATGCTAGACTGTCATCAATTTCAGTTGGTTCCACTGGTTCTTTGTTAATCTTTGGTCTATTCTTATCCTTAACATTATGAACCATAGAAATATCCATCTTATCAACTAATTAAAGATCAAGAAATACCTCAACTTTGCAAATCTAGGGTTTCTGTATGATTGTCGCTGCAAACTACATCCAAACTTCTTCGAATCATCCTTAACTCACTTTTCTTCTTTCAAATCCCTTTTCAATCACTTTGTAATTGTAATAACTTCAATTTTGACCTTATAACACTTCACATTAACTCGATCTAACATCGCATTCATTCATTTTGCCGCTAAAACCTCAAAAAGTTGATTCTGCAAACCTGCAATCATAAAACTTTCTGCGACCTCGCAAAACACAATATTTTCTTTTGCACACTTAACCATAGCATTAGTACAACATAATAAACCTACATCTAACTGTGTAAAACTTAACTCATTCAAATTCCTAATCTACACTAATCCTAAGTCCTAAACTACAGAAACTTACATAATTTAAGTACTTAAAGAAGGGGCAGGTAAAGATTCATCCTTACCATTGGTTACATTACCTTCCTGACTACTTTCAGTGCTGACTATACCTCCTTGATCTGTGCCTTTGTCAAATTCTACTTCATCTTTATTGCTACAGCAACCTTTTTCTTTGTTTCCTGCATTTTCATTCCTTCTTGCATTGTTCCTAGGGTTAGGGTTATGATGATAACCTCCATTGTTCATCCTGCAAAATCTTGCTGAATGTCTAGACTTGTTGCATATCTGACAAATGATTCCATTGTTTCCAAATCTCTATCCTTGTTGGTTAATCTGTGACCTACAATTTCTGGCAATGTGTCCTACTTTGTTGCATCTAAAACATACTACTACTTTTCTTTGATTCATTTCTTCAATAGATTTCTTATCTACATTGTTAGTATTCCCAATCATTCTATCATAATTATTCAAAATTACTTTAGGTCTTCTACATTCGTTAGCTCTATGTCCAAAACTATGAGAATTATAACAATGTCCATTAAAAGATTTAAATTGCTTACCTGTGCAATCTCTCTTCATGTGCCCAATAGTATTACAAGAAAAACATCTACCTTTGAATTCTCTTTGCATACCTTTAAATGATTCTTCCTATTTTGATTCTTCTTGCTTTGATTCTTCTTTCTCTCTAGGTGGTTCTTCTTTAGGTGTTCCAATGTGTTCTCATCTAGCTTTATTTCCTCCACACTTTTAGATGTCTTCAGATCTGGCTTCTTACTTTCATGGTTTGTTCTAAACATACTATATCCAAATCCAGTCCTATCAAAGAATGGTTCTTCAAAAGAAATTTGTTTTTCAATCTTATCACCTTTTGAATATAGCCTTTCAAGTTGTTGTTTAGATTGAGTTAATTCACCTTTCACAATTTTATTATACTTCTCAAGTTCCACATACTGCATTTTTACTTTTTGAGATTCAGATGTTTCCTTTTCAAGTCTTGACCTCAAATCTTCATTCTCAATTTTCAATTTTTCATTATCAGATCTCAAATTTCCATCTTTCATACTAAGCTTCAGATTTACTATCTTCAACTCATGCTTAAGGATCTCATTTTCTTTTTCTAATTCATCACAATCTTCAACAAGCATATCAGATTTCTTTTAAGATTTCAGATCTTCAATCTTACCTTTCAATTTGTCAATAGCATTCTTTGCATCTTCATATTTTCTTCTTAAGGAGTTTCTTTCATCAGTAAGCATATCAATCTGTTCAAGAGCTTCTTCAAGATTCTTCTGAAGTTGATCCATATCCATAGAGATCTTACTCAAGCTGCTAAGCTTTCCTTGAATGTTCCTTCTCTGAGTAACTGTGCTCTGATACCAATTGTTAGAAATAGGAAATACTGAGAGGGGGGGTGAATCAGTATTTCACAAACTTTTTCTTTTGCCCACTTATGGATATAACAGATTAATTTAGTGCATACAAAGATTATCAAGCTGATTAACAAACATAGCAGTAAATAGAAAGAACTCATAACACATCATATGTTCTCGAGAAAACCCTGGCCAAGGGAAAACCCCAGTGGGGATGGTAGCCACAAAGATCACTAATCAAAAGTATCCTATTAGGGATATTGGACCCTGTTAGGAGTCAATTTACAATGTATAGTAGATATGTCCTGGTTAAAGGACTTTAGGCCTTGTTAGAAGCCTTAACCCTGTTAGGAGTTAGATTACAAAACCTGATCACCAGCTGAGCTCACTGCCCAAATAGGTAATAAAAAATGTTTCTAACTATAATATGGTACTACTTACAACTTTGCATCAATAGCCTTTGCTGCTATCACAATATACAACTATTGCAAGTTATCTTTTCTTTCTTTTTACATATCACTTCTATCTTTCATTACATTTCAAGTATGTCTAATATATGAGTTATTAAAGCTAATAAATTTACATGGTCAGCATCAAAAATCATTATCCAAGAGTAAACATCTAGGATGTCATCCCTTCATAATGTTAAGTCATTATTTTGACAAGCAAAAATAATCCCTTAACTCTTTCGCTAAAACTGTCTCCAAAACTGCTCTGTCTGCAAAACTGTCTTCGGTAAAATTTGAATAACTTTGTCTGTACTACTCCAAACTTTATGTGCATTGATATGGGGTATCCTCATAATCTATAGAAGCTTTAGTTAACTACACAAACAAAAATATTTCTCCAGTGGACGTCGCCAACTAAATCTTCATCAGGTGCTCTGTCAGGATCACTGTATTCAAACTTAGACAATTTCTTTCTTCAACTTTGCATACTTGCATTCCAGATTCTGCACTCTTAATAGAGATCATATGTTGCCATAATGACAACATCTATGCATCCACATTAGCCAAATTTCCAACATTACTAACCATACAAAGATATTCATACACAATGACACAATAACACAAGATATGTTGACTAGGGAACCTCTTGATCAAAGAGTAAACCCCAGTGGGAATGATGCCCACAAAAGATGCACTAATATGAATATTCCTTGTGAGAGGATGGACTTTGTTAGGAGTTTTATCAAATACATTTAGTATATATAAATCCCTGTTAGGAGATTTTTAATCCCTGTTAAAAGATTCTAACCCTGTTAAGAGTTATGGAAGACAGAAGGACCCACTGCCCAAATAGCTTCAAGGTAAGATCACTGAACACACTATCCAAATAACCTTAATATTATTCAGTAGAATAATATGAAATATGTTACCTTCTTACTGTGCCAAACCACACTCACTGCTACACCAGATCTTTGTACTTCGCATGTCTTCCTTCATAATTTCACTTTCACAATCTCTTAGGCTCTTTTCTTCACTTCATGCTTACATTCACATGCAACCAAACCATGCTCACACTTCTTTCACATTTTTTACTACATAAAATAAGGAAAAACATTCCTTCCTTTATACCACACTCAAATAATTACAAATGAGTCAACACACAATTACAAAATAAAATTTTCCATATGCTACATCAAAATCACACAAAAACTGTCAGCTTCCAAATGCAATATCTCTTCACTCATGTGACCTCGAAGTTTGCACTATGAACCACATCACCATGAATGTGTCTCAAACTTCCCTTTAACTACAAAAAACTAGATTCCATCCTGATTAGGAGATATCATCTGATTTCCACAAACCGCTACTCAGGAACACTGCCTGAATACTGCTTTTACCAAAATGCTCATAACTTTCATGAGTCAATGAATTACTTTCTGTGCTCTTAACCATAGACATATAACATATCAAAGATTATAACCTCAACATCACATAGCTCCAACTACAATATCCCACGTGTGCTAATCAAAATGTTGTCTGCTTCTTTGCTAGTCTCTAGAAGATCACTGTGTTGACATCAATGACAATCATAGTCATGAATGCAACATCAACTACTACAGAATGACTGCCAACATCCAGCATTCATTTCTAATAGTTTTTTTTATCTATTAGTTTCTTACACTTAGTCATTTTCTAGGTAATGTTGGTTGGCCATCACTGTGACCGAGTCATCATGTATAGGTTGAGTCATCTAAATTGTACATTTACCAAGCAGTAGTTATTGTTGAGTAAGACAAAGGTCACCAAGTACTTCAATATCAGCTGAGTCAATTTATGTTGAGTTTTGTAAAGATGTCAGTGCTGAGAAATATGGTATGAAGAACAGTAAGTGTCGAGTGCTAGAGATATGAAATGCAAAGTTAGCCAGATTTGACATATGTGTTTGTTATGGCACAAAAACCAAGGTAAGTTATTTTGGTTGACATCTACATCATAATTTTTGTTTGTTGAGGTAATCACAAAGGTGATTATGCTTTAGAATTGTAATAATTAATCCATATGCAATGCATGTAACCAATCAAAATTAGGAAATGGTTAAGTAGTAAAAAGTAGACAATCCAAATCAAAGATCTCAAACCATGAAGGTAATCAATTGTTTATATAAGATGAGATCCGAAGCCTAAAATGTATTATGAGAGGAGCATGAGTATGAAAGAGATCTCATACTTGTAGAGAAGAAAAAGTGCTTAGATTATTAGAAATAGAGTTTAGTGATCAAGCAGAGCAGTGAAGGATAGAACAAAGACATATTTGATATAGGAGATCAAATCTATACTATAAGGAGAAGATCTGTAATCAGTATCATAGTGCAAACCAAAGGATCAAGTATTAAGACATTCTAATAGGTGAATCAGGGTAAATCTCTTAATAGCCTAGTTTTAATACACCTTAGAAAATCTCTTAACCGAGTACTTACTTAGTTTTAAGTCTTTAAATCCTTTTGCAAGGTAGATTATATAAGTCTAAAAGCTCTTAACAAGGAAGACCCCTCACATGGTAGATCATCTTTTATGATCAAACTTATAGCCCTAATAGAAAAAATTTAATACAGTAGTAGTGAATATTTGTGGGTGTCATCCCCACCCTAGTTTTACCTTTCAAGGGTTTATGGGTAACCAAAATCATTGTGTTATGTTTATTTTCATGGATGATGATTAGGTTGTTATATCTGTTACAGTACTAAATTTGATGTTTATGTTATACAAACAAGTTTATGTTAAAATGGAGTATTTGGTTGATATCTGATTCACCCCCCCTCTTAGTATATCAGTTTCCCATAATAGATTTCCAACAATAGCCACCACAGGGTAACTGGTAGTAGAACCCGCAATGGTGAGGTGGTCAACAATGACCAAATTAGCCACAAGGATTTCTACCACCACCTTCTCACCCTCCATAGAAGCAAGAACTTTTGCCACCTCCAATAGCCAATAATAAACTTCCCAAGCCTACTCAACTACCTGCACAACCACAGCCGAACCCAAATAATAGACCTCCTACACCCCAAAAAAGTGTGTATGCTACTGACACAATGTGATACCCCATGCAATATCCTACCTATGCCATCTCACTTGATGATAATCACTTATGGTTTATAAATACTATGCCTACTCCTAAGCATCAGATCAGCACTGAAGTACCCCTTGAGGAGCCTATTCAAGACAAACACTCTCCTACTCCAGCAGTCCCTAAGCCTACACATGAAAGAACCACCATACTGGACCTTCTTTTCCACAAAGACTGCAACATAGAAATCCAAAGCCTATTGAAGAAGCAGCCTTCAACATCCTTGATCAATTAAAGAACATCAATGTTCAAATTCCTCTTTTTCAGGCAATCAAAGATGTCCCCACATATGGAAAAACCATTAAAGAAGCTTGTTTCAAGAAGCCTGGCCACAAGAAAGAGGATCCTCAGATTTTTCATGTTTTGGGTAAACTGGCTGACATTATATTAGGAAAGCTTACTGTAATACCCCAAAAATGGGCTATAGGTTCATTAACCTCCTATATCGACACATCGAATGAAATTGACATCGAAGTCCTAACCAAAGGCACATCTAAACATTATCGAATCCTAATTGATTATCTTAAATTCTACATTAGGGAATATTCCTAGTAATATTCCTAATTATCTTAACTATCTTTAATTTAATCATTATTTGGCGATAAATCCTATTTATCCTAAAGTTTGATTAATTGAATATTCTCAATATTTAATTAATTAGATTTAATTATTCCACTTAATTGTTTAATTGAAGTTAATTCTATTTATTCCTAAATTGTATTATTTAATTTTGACAATAAATCCAAAATCCAATGAATAATTGATTAAATTCTTATTTAATTAATTAAAGCAAGTTGTCAATTTTTAATAATCTTGTTTTTGAATAAAAGTTTGAAAAATGATTGATTAACCCATAAATCAATTGTTTTATTTTTCAAAATTAGTTAAGTTGGAAATAAATCACTTTATTATTAAATTAATTCATATTAAATCATGCACATTCAAGAAAAGCGAACAACTATCAATTATCAATTAAATCTAAATTCTATTTTGAGTTAAACTCTGCTTTTGCATGTTTTTGTGAGTTAATTGTCTTTTATTTAAAAATAACTCAAAAATCAACCTGAGTTATTTGAGTGATTTATGGCTTTCTTTAATGCACCTCCAAAGCCTTGGATTTCTATAAATTAAGGCTTCAACTCTTCATTTATAGATCCATCCATGAATTGCACACTCACGCTGTCGAATTGGAGACTGAAGAATCGATCTTGCAAATTTGAGTTGTTGTGAGATTTTTATTATTTTTGCATAGTATCCATATCATTTAGAATATTATTGTTAGATCATTTTAGCATATCAATTTTCATATTAGCATAGATTCATATCAAGTTTTCATTATCATTATTGCATCTAAAATCCAAAAAAATAGATTAATTGCATTCATTCCATATCTAGATTTTGCATTCAAATCCTTCGTTTAGGTGTCATCAAGGTCACTGATCTCAATATAATCTGAGAATACATACTCGCATCTACTAGAAGGCAGTAAATCACCTGGTTAGTTTAGTTTCAATTACTTGCATGATTTCAATTTCAACTAACCGCTAATATTTTACTGAAGTGTTGTATCTATAGATCAGGTACAAAATTCACATGCACATTTGTAGCACCCACCGTGGGGCCTTGAAATGGGTTTCCCTTCACATTTTATCAATTTCTATCATTTTCTTATCTTTTTCTATTCCCAGCTATGATTTTTATTCTCTATCCATACAATTTTTGTATGATTTTTTTCATAAACTTGTACCAGGAGATACCCATTGTCATACGATAGTTGATTTGATTGAGGATTACATAAGAAAAAACCCATTGTCATTTGGAAGCTCTATTGTCGTTTGATCTGATACCTATTGTCATATGAGTTTCTAGATTGTCGTCTGGAAGGTAACCCACTATCGTACGAGTTTCAGTTCCAAGGTTCAATTGTTGTTTCACTTTTTCAGCTAGTTTGTCAGATTTGGTTTTCAAATTTTGACTAACAGCTAACCCTAACAATTGAAATTCTCTATTTTTGATTAATTTTTACTAGTTTTTGATTGGAAAAAGTGCAAGAATTGCTAAAAATAGTTAAGAATCTAGTAAGCGCATTGCAAGGAATTCAAGTAACCTTCTCAGCTGATAACATTTTGATTTGGATTAAATCGAACATCTTGCGTGTCTAGCTTGAGTGCTTTTCTTTTCCATATCACACATTTCATTTGGGCTCTAAAAATGAACATAGATTTTCTTTTAGCATCTTTGTTACACATAGTAAATAGGCCCTGTGAACACTATTTGTGGCTCTTGAGAGAGTGCATTTCTAGTGAAACTCTTTTTAATGAAGGAACCCTTGTAGGTAGGGAGGATATTGAGGGAGTCTCATGTTCCACTAGATCCGTGTGTCTTCAACTTTTGATCAAGGCATTCTCTCTTCGAAGAGGTTGATAGATCATAAGGGGTTGACATCATAGATCTTTGTGAGATAATCTTAGTCTTAGTGTGTTGGATTAACCTGTCTACTTTGTTTGGGTTAAAAGTGAAAAGGCTAGGGGATTATGCTCTACTTCCTTTTTGGATAGTACCAGAAACCCAAATCCTTGAATTTGGAACTAGTCTCCATGTGGTATATTTTGTGAGTCACCTTTAGAGAGGGTTAACCATAGTGGACATTCCCTTAATTGGGTCAACCATGTTGATAGAACCTCAAGTGGTAATAGCCATTTTCATCGTGGTAGTGACAACCGCTATATAAATGTCATGTTGGAAGAAATCTCCACAGTTGTGGTCTCTTGTTGGGCTATCAGATCTCCCTAGCAGATCCTAAAGATTAAGTTCTTGGACTATGTCAAAACCCAGTGCTCCTAGATTGGAGTTTGCCCTCTTGGATCATAAAAGTTGTAGAGTCAAACCATTACTAAAAACCCTAGCGAGGCCAAATTTTCATTTTCTAAGGAATATGTGCATTAATGCAAAACCTTTTTGAACATACACAATTAGCACTTCTAAGGATTAGCACAAATAAGTCACTTGATTTTTCATGTGCAAGGTTGCTTTTTCCCTTGTTCATTATTTTTAGCCATGCTTGAAATCATTTTCTTATTGTTTTGCATGCTTCCTTATCTATCTGGTTACTGAAAATGAACAAATTTGTTACAATCCTCAAATCTGGACATTGAAATTTGTAAACAATCTGAAACTGAAAACCCAAAATTTGCAAAAATTGAAGTAAAACACCTTTCTAGAGTCAATAGTCATTTTGTAAAGTCATAAAGTCGTATGACTTTTGGCTATTGTCATTTCAGAACCCTGAAATTATCATATGGTATCAAGTATATTGTCGTATGAGTTTTTCTATGAATCATTTTCAAAAATCAATTTCCTATTGTCAACTGTCGTACGAGCTTGCCAATTGTCATTTCATGCTATACCCACTATTGTACGAGCCTGCAGAGAGTCATTTGAGAAATTTCAAAACTTGTCAAAAAGTTGTCAGAATTATCAGAGACCTGGCTTTTCCAGCCTATTTCTAGAATTTGTCAAACAAATCACTATGTCAGGAATAGAGCAGAAAATACTGAGAATCTAATCATTTTCATAAAGTGGCCTTTTGAATCTGAGTTAGCCTTCTATTTAATCGATTTGAGTCTTTTTCATCTTGTGTCAAAGCCTTGTCATAACTATCAATCTTCAATCAATCTTCAAAAATGACTAAGTGTTGTGAACTCATGTCCGCTATCTTTTGGGAATCTACCCATACATCTAGGGCATATTATCCCTCATCTAAGTCAAATCTATGATTCAATCAATCAAACCTTGACAAGGTTGCATCATCTGATCATCTTGATTAAATTACTTCTTCAGATGTCTTCATCATACTCTTTTGATTCACCCAAGGTTAATGGTGGAAACTAGAGCTTCCTCTCACAAGAAATTTGGGGAAATATCTCATACTTTACCTTTGACTCACATAGGTCCAACTTTTGAGCAACTCTAAAATTCTAGTATTTATGAAGATGATGGTGCTGGCAACCTTCAATTAAAAATTGGTTACATTCCTCCTTCATCAACTCACGGGGGTACTCAACAAACTCCACATCAATCTATCCCAAGTAAAACTCCTACCATGTCTCAAGCAGGGACAAACTTGGGCTCTCAAAGAGCTCAATCTCAATATGGTGCAGATCAGGAACCCACACCTGAAGAAATTGCTCAATATCAAAATGATGATAACTTCAAATGAATGATGAAGCATTTCTTGAAAGAAGACAGAGAGGTATACTTTTTGCAATTATCTCATCAAGGAGCTAAAATTCCTCCCAAATTTAATGTTGAAGATATCATTACACATGAGGAAGAAACTCCACTTATAGCTATGATGAAATAGATGCATGCCATGCAAGTCAAGCTTAATAACCTTGAAAAAGAAAAGGAACCCAAGGAGTTCTCCATGGAGGTCCTATGTCCTTTTCCATTTGACAAAGACTTGTACATGCTACCATTCCTGAAAAGAGTGGAGATGCTTAAGTATGATAAGTATGATGGACACTCTGATCCTCAAGATCATGTCAGAGAATTTAGTACACAATCTATGGAGTTCATGCATGAACCAACCTATCTGATGCGTCTCTTTCCTCAATCTCTAGGGGGAGTAGCCATTCATTGGTTCTCTAGATTGCCTTCTACTATCAAAACTTTTGAGGAGTTGATCAAATTGTTCTATCAACAATACTCCTACAACATTCAACATCTAGTCACCATGATTGATATCTGTAATCTCAAGCAATATCCAAGAGAACCATTCCTAACATTTCTTAAGAGATGGAGGAAGAAATTCTCTCTATATGCTAGACCTATTCTAGAAACTGAAAAATTGGAAATCTTCATCAATAATCTATTCCCAGAGATCAACTATCCTTTACAAATGCAAGATCATACATCTTTTGATAAGATGGTAGACAATGCGATCAAAATTGAAAAAGTACTTGTGAAAAAGGGAGAAATCACACTTCAAAAGGACAAGTATGAATCAGGATCCAGTTCTAAAGACAAGAATACAAATTGGAACAAGAATAAAGGCATTGTCACAAATGGTGTTGTTGATACTATCTATGCCCCATTAAAGGCACTAGCTTTCAATCTAACTATTGGTACCCAAGCCATAAATGCTTAAAAAAAAAAGGTGCCTGAATCATCTCAAAAGAAGCCAGAGTATAAAAAGTGGTCCACTGATAATAAATGAACATTCACTCCTCTTGGAGAATCTTTAGAATCAGCTATGAGAACTTTGCTGGCTAATAACATCATCTCTTTTCCTGAGATCTGACCATCTGATTCTGAACCTAAACCAAAATGGTGGAGAGAGAATGAATTCTGTGATTTCCATCAGGGTAAAGGTCACAAAACTAATAACTGCTTACGCTTGAAACATACTATCCAAGATCTAATTGATAAGGGAGATATCACCATTGACAATCATAAGAGCAATAATGATCATACAGCATTCACAGAACCATTTCCAAAACATGGTCAAGAAGTCTCATCTTCTCAGCCTAATATGGGGGCAAAAGTCAATTATGCTTACCCTAGAAATAATGTTGTTATCAATATGGTTGAACCTTGTCTCTTTGAGCATTACAATGTCATCACAATTGTGTGAAGAGATAGAGATCATTCTTTAGCTAATGTAGTTACTCAATCACAAGCTTAGGCACATCTCAACAGACAAATCCTAGATTCATCAAATGTCCCTAAGATGCCCTTCGATCTTTCTTCCGCTTCCAAACAGAAGGCTATTTCTAAATCTTCCAATCCTAAAGATATGAGGCCAACACCTTATAGCATTGTTCAACAACTCCAACACACTAACATGAAAATCTCCATGTTTGAGTTGCTTCGAATATCTCTAGCTCATAGAGGCATTCTAGACAAAGCTTTTCTCAGATCCAATGTTCTTGATGACCTTGATTTAGAAAGGTTCTAGACTATGGTTGGGCATCTTACGTCTCCATAGTATATATCATTTTTAGAAGAAGATGACAACTCCTTGAGTCACCCAGATAACCAGCCCTTTCATATAGAAGTATTGATCCAGAACCATAGAGCCAAACTGTGTTGATAGATGGAGGCGCTAGCCTAAACATTTGTTCTTACAGCTTGATCACACAATTGGGATTTTCAGAATTGGCTATTGATCCTAGAAAGAAAATAACTATCAAAGCCTATGATGAACAAGAAAGATCTTCTAAAGGCACCATTGTCTTACCTATTAGAGCAAGTCCAGTTATCAGAGATACTATATGTCAAGTTCTTGATCTACCTTTGGCTTACAACATTCTTCTAGGGAGACCATGGATACATGAGATTGAAGCTATTCCTTCTACTTTTCACCAATGCTTGAAATTTCCTTATGAAGGAGTAGAGGTCACTATTCTAGCAGACATATCCACTACTTGCAATACATTGAAGGAAAGTGCAAATAAGCTTGTGCCTGATAATAGAGAATCTTCCATTGAACCAACTAAAGAAGCATCCACATCTAAAATGGAAGATCTTGCAAAAGAGGTTAATATCAAAGAAAATAGTATGGGAGAATATACTATGGAGCCAGTCTTATCTTTGACTCTCCCTATCTCACCTAAGTCTTATGGAAAATCTTTGAAACCGTCCAACCCAGAATCTAAAGAACCTCTTGAGGCATATAAAAAGAATTTTGTAGTAGAACAAGTCTCCAAGCAAGAATTTGAAGAGGATGAAGTTGTGCTTGCATGGCTATACACAGATGAATCTGAATCCCATGATATTCAAACTAGTAACTCAATAGTACCAAAAGATCCTTCTAAGTCATATGGCCCAGGAGATAAATTGATAGCTAAGATGGGATATCTAGGTAAATGACCTCTAGGAGTCAGAGGAAAGGGTCTTGAGGCACCTCTCCCACATACTAGTAGAGTGAATAAAGACAAAGTTGGCTTAGGATTTAAAAAGAAACCATTTCACCTCAAAGGTAATTGTTCTCATGTCATAGAGAAAATCACACCAAGAGAACCTCTTCTTAAGAAAGAAGAAATTGAACCATCAGATAGTAATTTAGACAGCTCAGAACTCATCCCCTATGAAAAATTGCCTAAGGAGATCAAAGACCTTCTTGATGATAAAGATGCTCCAATGAAAATAATTAATGTAGTAGAAACATAAGAACCTACTATCAATCAAGATATAGTTGCAACACAAGAACCATCTAATCTCAAAAACAATCAAGATGAAGAAGATAGTAGTTATTCTAAGATAGATTCCCATGAGTATGAATTCAAATTAGAATTTGAGGGTAACCCTTCTTGGGGTATTCATCCTGACTTTACTCATGTTCATAGATTTCCTAGAGGCATAGATGAGGAATCTAATGAGTATGAATGGGGAGCCATTCCAGAACCAGATGAAGATGAGCTTATTATAGAGAAACATGTTGATGTTATTCACCAATATGCACCTGAACCCAACATAAGTCTAGAGTGAAATGATGAACCTATCAAGTCTGATCCACCTATGGCTGAATTGGACTCCCATAATGACATTTAGCCCATTCATGAATTGAATGTCTTAAGTTGTAATATCACCTTTGAACTCGAGCATCAGGTTAGGACCAATGATGATAGATCCATATCCATAAACACTATCTCCAAATCTTTCCCCACTTTGACTATCCAATATCTAGACCTTATTGATCAAACCTCCACAAACCTGAACCATGGTATTTATACCTTCCTAAATGACTATGCCCTTGCTTGCTACCTCAATGCAATTGAGCCTATGAGTACTTCCATCAGTGAACCGAGCATTAGCATGATGGAGTTGGACATCAAATATCTTAGTCAAAAAAATAAGAATAAAAAGAAAAAGAAAAGGAGTTCTAAGGGTGAAAACCACTTTGTGGCAATCTCAGAACCTACAAAAGTAAAAATAAAAGATGTATCCAAAGGTGAAAACCTCTCTAAGGTGCCTAAGGATGAGATATTTGATGTCCTTCTGAGTCATTTATAGGATAGATCTCTGGTTCTAATTGAGCCCACTCAATCTATCAATTTGGGAACAGTAGAGGAACCACAATTGATCCATGTAGCACAATCTTTATTAGAAGAAGAGAAGCAAAAATTTACAACATTCCTAATAGAGAAGAAGATCAACTTTTCATGGAAATATTTAGACATGCCAGGATTGGATCCTAATCTTATAATGCATCATTTATCTATAGCTCCAAATGTCAAACCTGTTAAGAAAAAATTGAGAAAGATGCATCCTCATGTTGCACTCTTGGTAAAAGCCGAATTAGAGAAGCTCCTGAAAGCCGGATTCATTTGAGTTATTGACTATGCAAAGTGGATCTCTAATATTGTACCTATTTCAAAACTAGATAAATCAATTAGAGTGTGCATAGACTTTAGAGATGTGAATAGAGCATGCCCTAAGGATGATTTTCCATTACCTAACATTGATATGATAGTGGACATGACTGTGGACTTTGAGATGTATTCTTTAATGGATGGTTTTTCTGGATATAATCAAATAAAAATTGCTCCAGAAGATCGAGAGAAAACTACTTTCACATGTGCATGGGGTACCTTCTATTGGAATGTCATGCCATTTGGGCTTAACAATGCTGGTGCTACATATCAAAGAGCCATGACATCTATTTTTCACGACATGATGCATAGGACTATGGAGGATTATGTTGATGATACTTTAGCAAAATCTATGATTAGAGCTAAACATCTAGATGACTTGAGCAAGATACTAGACATAATGGAGAAATTTAGTCTCAGACTAAATCCTAAGAAGTGTGCTTTTGGTGTCACTTCTGGAAAGCTCTTAGGATACATAGTTTCAAAGAAGGGCATTGAAGTTGATCTAGATAAAGTGAAGGCTATAATGGAAATGCAACCTCCAAAGAATATTAGTCAAATGAGAACATTGCAAGGAAGAGTTCAATCTATCAGAAGATTTATATCGTAGCTAGCAGACATATCACAACCTTTTACAAAAACATTACATAAAGGTGTGACCTTTGCATGGAATGAAGAATGTGATAACAATTTCAATCATATCAAGAAGTATCTATCCAATCCTCCTATTTTGATGCCTCCTATTCATAGGAAGCCATTGATCTTATATGTCTCCGCTATAGATACATCACTAGGGGCATTGCTAGTACAACATGATGAGAACAAAAAGGAAAGAGCTATATACTATATCAGTAGAACATTGGTTGCATATCAGAAGAACTATTCAATGATTGATAAAGCTTGTCTAGCTATGATATTTGCATCACAAAAACTAAGACACTACATGTTAGCTCATACCACACAATTGGTAGCTAAGATTGATCCACTCAAGTACCTACTACGCAAAGCTTCCCTAACAGGTAGATTAGCTAAATGGGTTATGCTCTTAAGTGAATTTGACATTGAATATGTGGAAAGAAAGGCTATCAAAGGATAGGTTATTATTGATCAATTAGTAGATGCACCTATGATTGATGATACACTAATGCAAATGGAATTTCCAGATTCCTCTATCATGACTCTTTCTTCTAGAGAATGGCAGTTATTCTTTGATGGCTCCTATACATAGAATGGATCCAACACGGGCATATTGTTCATAACTCCTCAAGGATACTCAATCCCAAAAGCATTCAGATTAAAGTTCCCTTGCACAAACAATATTTCAGAATATGAAGCCCTTTTGAATGGTACAAAAATAGTGATTGAGTGGAGGGTAATAGAACTACACATTCATGGAGACTCACAACTTGTTATCCATCAAGTGAATGATGTGTACCAAACTAAAGATGAAAAGCTCATTCCTCACAAGAGAATGGTAGATGATCTAAAGAAGTATTTCCTATCTATCACATTTGAGCAAATTCCTAGAACAGAGAATAAGGCTGCCGATGCAATGGCAACGCTATCTACTTTATTATAATAGCCTGAACATGAGCTACGCTATGAGTTCCTGGTGGAAGCACTATCTTATCCTACATATGATTCCCCTGAAACCTGCATGATCTGCACTATTGTTGGTCATGATTCATCTAGATACAAAAACCTATTTTCCTATCTCCAAGACCAAATCATTCCCGATACCTTCAACCGCCATGAAAAGAGATACCTTATCCATAATGCCTCTCAATATGTCATCAGTGGTCATGATCTGTACAAAAGAGGTCTAGATGGTACGCTACTTAGATGTTTAGAATGGGAAGAGTCTCAATGTGCATTAGAGGAAGTCCATGATGGTATTTGTGGGTCACACTCAAACAATTTAACACTAGCTCGAAAACTTATTAGGGCTAGGTACTATTGGCTTGAGATGGAGAAAGAGGCTATCAAATTTGCTAAGAACTGTCGAAAGTGCCAAGTGCATGGCAACTTAATTCATGCTCCAGGGAGAGATCTAATTCCCTTTACTACACAATGGCCTTTTCACCAATGGGCCTTTGATCTTATAGGAGCTATACATCCTCATTCTTCTAATGGACATACCCATATAATCATAGCTACAGATTATTTTACAAAATGGGTAGAAGCAGTCCCTTTGACACAAGCAACTGGAAAACAAATATCTATGTTCATATTGAATTATATCATATGCAGATATGGGATACCTCATTCCATAATCACAGATAATGGTGGACAATTCAAGAACAAAGACCTAGATGATCTATATGCCAAATTCAAGATCACACAACATTGCTCTATTATCTACTATCCTCAAGGGAATGGACAAGCAGAGGCTTCTAATAAGAATCTATTGAAAATCTTACACC
Organism: Chamaecyparis obtusa; assembly: GCA_027943335.1. Classification (NCBI taxonomy): domain Eukaryota; kingdom Viridiplantae; phylum Streptophyta; class Pinopsida; order Cupressales; family Cupressaceae; genus Chamaecyparis; species Chamaecyparis obtusa. The sequence goes on from BSBK01006848.1 coordinate 6,060,868, forward strand.
GTACAGTTAATAAAATAGGAAGAGACTAGCATCTCATGATCAATCCAGCTCTCTAGGCCTATAGAACAAGTATCAAAACACCTACTAGGGCTACTCCTTTCACTTTAGTCTATGGCTCTGAAGCGGTATTGCCTATTAAGGTTGAAATCCCATCACTAAGAATCAGAATGCATGGTCTAGTAATTGATGATGACTACAGAGTGTCTAGGTTGAAAGAAATTGAACTACTAGATGAGCGTAGACAAGTAGCGTATGACCATCTTAGAGTATATTAGAAGAGAATGTCTAGAGGCTACAACAAGAAAGTCAGACAGAGAATTTCAGGTTGGTGATCTAGTCTTGAGAGAGAATCCTAAAAATCAATCACATCAAGAACGCAAGGAGAAGTTTGAACCCAACTAGCTGGGTCCCTTTGTAATCACTGCTACTTTTAGCTATGGTGCCTATCAACTCTCAATGACTAAAGGAGAAAAACTCCAAGAACCAATCAATATTCTCCATCTGAAGAAATTCTACGCCTAAGGCATTCAATCTATGGTAAAATGTCCTAAAAAAATCTTACAAATTTGAAAAAGTTCTGAAAAAAATGAACATCTTGGTGAAAACCTAGCAATAGGCACCTTGATGATTCACAAAAAAATTAAAAATACCAAAAATATTAAAAAAAATTGGAAAAATATAAAATATAAAAAATTGAGAAAAAGAAAAAGTGCCTTGGTGAAAACTTGGAAACATGCGCCTTGGTAGCAAAAATAGAATCTCTGCCAAGATGGTGAAAACCTGGCAAATGGATGCCACTTGTTTCAAAATGCTCCATCTATTAGTGCAATCTTGGTCTTTCCCAACTTTCAGTCTTGCTTTAGTTTGTACATATCTCCTAGTTTGTTTCTGCATTCCTATTTTCAATAAGTCAGTCTGTACACCAATCAGCTCAACCATCGGTATCCTATCAATGCTAACACTTAGGGGCAAACAATGTCATATCCTATGGCCTCCAATGTATCTTAGATGTATCATATCTAGTTAGAGTCCTTTGAAGCTTCATCTGAGTCAGTTAGTCAGTCTTGTCTCGAGAAAGGGATTTTACACCTACAACAACATAATCAAACATCAAAAAAAAACTGAAAACAATCTATGTTTTACATGCTTTTATCTCCTTGTATGCTTACTGATTCATGTTGAGATTTTTGCATATTGTGTCCCTTTGAGCTCTTTGATGATGTCCTTTATAGGATTTAGAGAGTGATGACTGGGGGCATAATCTTTTCTTTGTTTTCTTCTTGTATGTGAAAATCTAACAACTTTAGAAATTTTGGATTGAAATGGTGTCTGACTGTAAGAGCCTCTATCTTGAATTGGATGGCCATGCGTACCTCAACCATTCATACCTAGAAAATTCAAGGAAGTTTGATCTAACTATTGTCTTTTTCAGTGAGTTCTTTCTCCTATTGTGAAATGCAATCTTACCTAAGGATGTGGATGATAATGGGTCACTACGGGTAATTCACATTAAATTTAGAATGATCTCTTGACTGTTTGATGTGTTTGTAATGCAAGGTGTATTCAGGTCATCATGACGTTTATGTTTGATGCTTATACAAATTGCTATATCAAAATGGACATGATATTGAGGTCATCCTAGCATTTATGCCTTGGTGCTTATATCTAATCCGACATCCTGAAAACAAAATCAATATTCATATATCCATGGTTTCCTAATCAGTGGGTGTTGTATTGGTTCCTACACATACAAATTGATATTCATATGTCTATGGTTTCATAACTAGTGGGCATTGTATTGATTTATCTGGTTACCTAAAAATTCAATGATGAAATCGACTGACACATGATCAGTGATTAGGTCCTAGGTGCTAGGTTTGCATTTCATTCTGCATTGCATTTTGCATGTTTGCATGATCTCACAATGGCTAAAAAAACTTCAACACTTAAATGATTCATTAATCATATCTTCAAATCTAACAAGAGCTGAATCTCACATGAAGGTTCCTCCAATGAAACAGTAAGTATAATCCTTTTTCGGGATCAAAATAAAAATCTGAGATCATTTACTATGTGAAACTCGCAATTTAAAATTTTTGGACCCTAGACGGTCTATTGCTTGCATAATCGACCTTCATTCATCACAAAAATCTAGAATCCAACTTAACTAATTATCTTCCATCAAACTATCAAAATTTCAACTTGGTCGACCTTGGTCAACTCATGGTCAAACCTAGTCAAACTTAGTCTCCAGGACCTCTAAATGATGTAGAATGCATTCTTGGATGTGTTTAACCACTTCTCAAATCAATTAACATGCTTCTAAACTATCAACGCTGACTTTTCTTGTTAGATTTCAATTTTCATCCCGAAGGGGGCCTGGTATTGCACATCATTCAAAGTCTGTAATCTAAACTTGAATCATATCTTTCCTTAGTAATCAAGACAACAACCATGTCTAGTTGTTGATTCATCAAAAGACCTCATCGCTTGTGGCAAATCGATCATCACTCGGGGCATATCAAATTCATCATGATCCATATCAATCTGATATTCTCTTAATCTTGTAAATTGTATCAGTTTTTGCAACTATCAGTTCAATTGTGTGACTTCCTTGGTTCTTCAGAAACTGAAGGGTTCAGATGTGATACCAATGTGATTCAATATAAGGACAATCAGGTATGGAATCGATCACTCACTTCTTTGCAATCATAAGGTTCAGAATCAGGTGTTTTAACACTTTTTCGCAATCATCAGTTCATTTACTGTTATAGTTAACATTATCTTTGGTCATTTAGGACCTATTATCTTCATATCAATATCAATCAGCTTCTGTCTCATATCAATATCAACTTCAAACATTAGTTTCAACATCATACATAGACTGTCTTTGAACCACTACGCTTCGCACAGTAATTCAAAGAGGGGAAAAATGTAATACCCCAAAAATGGGCTATAGGTCCATTAACCTCCTATATTGACACATCAAACGAAATCGACATCAAAGTCCTAACTAAAGGCACATCTAAACATTATTGAATCCTAATTGATTATCTTAAATTCTGGATTAGGGAATATTCCTAGTAATATTCCTAATTATCTTAATTATCTTTAATTTAATGATTATTTGGCGATAAATCCTATTTATCCTAAAATTTGATTAATTGAATATTCTCAATATTTAATTACTTAGATTTAATTATGCCACTTAATTGTTTAATTGAAGTTAATTCTATTTATTCCTAAATTGATTTATTTAATTTTGACAATAAATCCAAAATCCAATGAATAATTAATTAAATTCTTATTTAATTAATTAAAGCAAGTTGTCAATTTTTAATAATATTGTTTTTGAATAAAAGTTTGAAAAATGATTGATTAACCCATAAATCAATTGTTTTATTTTTCAAAATTAGTTAAGCTAGAAATAAATCACTTTATTATTAAATTAATTCATATTAAATCATGCACATTCAAGAAAAGAAGACAACTATCAATTATCAATTAAATCTAAATTCTATTTTGAGTTAAACTCTGCTTTTGCATGTTTTTGTGAGTTAATTATCATTTATTTAACAATAACTCAAAAATCAACCTGAGTTATTTGAGTGATTTATGGCTTTCTTTAATGCACCTCCAAAGCCCTGGATTTCTATAAATTAAGGCTTCAGCTCTTCATTTATAGATCCATCCACGAATTGCACACTCACACTATCGAATTGGAGACTGAAGAATCGATCTTGAGAATTCGAGTTGTTGGGAGTTTTTCATTGTTTTTGCATAGTATCCATATCATTTAGAATATTATTGTTAGATCATTTTAGCATATCAATTTTTATATTAGCATAGATTCATATCAAGTTTTCATTACCATTATTGCATCTAAAATCCAAAAAAATAGATTAATTGCATTCATTCCATATCTAGATTTTGCATTCAAATCCTTCATTTAGGTGTTGTGAAGGTCACTGATCTTGGTATAATCTGAGAATACATACTCGCATCTACTAGAAGGAAGTAAATCACTTGGTTAGTTTAGTTTCAATTACTTGCATGATTTCGATTTCAACTAACCTCTAATATTTTACTGAAGTGTTGTGTCTACAGATCAAGTACAAAATTCACACACACACTTACCATCCCAAAATCCTCTGACCCTGGCAGCCCTATTATTGAGGTCATTATCAATGGGAAAATTATTTAAAATGTGTTGATAGATCTTGGAGCCACTATAAATGTCATGACTAGGGATATAATGCAACAAATTTATATCACCAACCTTAAAACTACACCCAGTGTCTTGTAGCTTGCAGATGGTTCCATTGTGAAGCCTGATGGGGTGGTGGAGGACATATTTATTGACCTTGAATCTTGGTCTTATCCCACTGATTTCATGATCCTATCACCCAAAGCTACACTAGGCAATTATCTAATTATTCTTGACAGGCCTTGGCTAGCAACTACCGATGCTTATATCAGATGTCACTCAGGGGATATGACCATCTCTAATGGTTAGCATACCAAGACTTTAGTCTTGTATCCACCTGCCCAACCTCAGATAGAATTAGCCTCACTAATATGGCCTGACATAAGAGAAGAAGCTGAAGTTATCAACTCAGTGTCTTAGTTAATGATGTTAAAAAGAGATCCTTTCTTGTAGCTCTAGGAAGAAGACAAAGTAATCACCAACATCCTACATAATCAGTATGGATCAAACTTTTATTCCCTAGAATGTTCCTCCAATAACTACTCCTTGTAGACTTTAAACCTTGATTACCAATGGGCTTCTACTACAGCCAAACAACTCTACCACCAGTTGCTTCCCCATGAGATAAAATTTCCCTCATTAATAGATACATCTATGATAGAACTAACTATGAAAATAGAGGTATCTCTTGGCCACTACTTGAATATTAATAGAAAGCTTACTCCTCAGCAACAAATATCGCAGGCTAGATTACTGAACGACCATACTATAGCTTTTGCATGAGATTATGCAAACATGAAAGGCTTGGACCCAAATTTGTGTACCAATAGGATATACATGAAAGAAGATAAACCCCTTATTAGGCAGTTTCAAAGACAATTCAACCATGCATTAAGAGAAATAGTAAAGACTAAACTACAAAAACTGCTTAATGCTAGTTTTATATATCCGATCTCAAATAGCCGGTGGGTTTCTCCATTAGTCATAGTCCCCAAGAAAGGAGGAAAATGGAGAGTGTGTGTTGAATATAGAGAACTCAATGATGCCACTAAGAAGGATCACTTCCCCCTTCCATTTATTGACCAGGTATTATACTCCTTAGTAGGCAAGAGGTATTTTTCCTTCCTAGATGGGTATAGTGCATACAACCAAATTATAATTTTTTCTGAGGACTAGGAAAAGACTACATTCACTTGCCCATGGGGAACCTTTGCCTATTCAATTTTTCCTTTTGGCCTCTGTAATGCTCCCACAACATTCCAAAGAGTAGTTATCAATATTTTTGCTAATATCTCTCATAATTGTGTGAAAATCTATATGGATGACTTTATAAAATATGGAGAAACTTATGAGAAGGCTCTGACAAACCTAGACAAAGTTCTTAAAAGGTGTGAGGAACACAACCTATCTTTGAACAGTGAAAAGTGCTTCATGATGATGCAAGAAGGGGTAGTACAAGGTCATTATATTGTTAGAATAACTGAGATGGGGGTGAATCAATTATCCATAGTCCCAAATACAAAATGTAAAGCTTCAAAACAAATTCACCTTAATCTACAGCTCGGTAAACAATAATACTTAAACTATCTATGCTTTTACCAATTACTAGTTACCAGTTAATTGTTCATAGTGATTACCGATCAAATCAGATATGCAATATGTAAAGTATGACAATCAAACAATCACCACAATAAACACATAACACAAAAGATTTAACATGGAAACCCTGTGAGGGGAAAAACCACCTAGGACGGACAACCTAAAAATTGTCACTCTTCTGAAGTGAGGTTGGTGAAGACCCAACCATATTAAAGGTTACAAAATACACTGTAAGGTGTGACCTTTTGAGAGGATTTAACACTAACTATTATCGTCCAACCAGCATTCACTATGGGGTTGACAGGATAACAAATGTACATTCTATGAATGACATTACAAGACTTTCAAGTCTACTCAATTAAGAGATTTCTCTATATACAATGGTTAAACTATAACAAAAATTGATCTAAATACAATACAACTTGATTTGTAGATGTTCGGATCTATTCTTAAGCTCATAAAATCCTCTGATTAATATTCCTATTCAATTCATCAACATTCAATAACTTACTATCCCTTGGTAAATAGCTCTCTGATGCTTAGTTAACTTCTACAGTTTAGTTCTCCTTAACCAGTTTGATTAGGCATGCATGAAGCTTGTTCAAATGATATCTCAGTAGTTTCCTTCCTCCAGCATTCATTCATTGTGAAACCCTAGTCTCTTAAATAGACAAGTAAACCGTTTTATTTTCAGCCATTAGATTTTGCCACTTAATCTCCTTTGTTGATTTTTTATCTTTAACCTTCTTTAGTGGTTGTATCAATAATACATTTTGATTCCATCCATTAGATCTTCCTTGAATTTTTCTAGCCATTGATCTTATAAAAAACTTTATCTTCTATCTCGAAATCATAACACTTTACAGCTCATCAGCTTCTGTCAGCTAAACTAATCATTTAGTTCTTTTGTTCATATTCGGTTGACAAAGAAATGTGTTGGTGAACACAAGCTCGATTATACTATGCTTGTCGGTATACACTACACTTCTCGGTGTACACTAGAATGCTTCATTAACTGACCACACTGCTTTGTAACATTTTTCTTCTAACTTCATAATAGATTAATGCAACATAATCAAGTCAACATTATGAAGTCATAGACTCATCAATAAGTTACCAAAAGTGTTCCTTATCCCATTTGTCATATCCATCTTCCTTAATGTAGATATCTTAGTTCTTCATCTTTCTCTTCTCTTTACAGATGTGTAGATGTTTGTAACTATCATGATAAGTACTGTCAAAACTAGTTGACATTAATGACAACATAAAATTGATTCAATTATCTTACATAACAATTTAGTGCTCGGTAAGTGATCATCAATCACTTTTAGTTCTTCAATCAGTTGTAGTTCATCAATCTCTCCCTTTGGCATTGATGGCAACTCAAAAAATATGAAATGTACCAAACATGTATTCTACAACTCTGTACGTGAATGTTGTAGCTCGGTAAGCTCTCCCTAGCCTAATATGTTTAATCAATACATTACTTGACAGCATTGCATGTGTAGACCTTCTTTTGTAGATATGATTTTTGCAGCTCTCAGATTCCTCTTTTTGTTCTTGGCAACTAATATTCAACATTCTCCTTGACATCTTAGATTGTCTCTCCCTTAGATAGATGTTCTAGTATTCTCTCCTTTCAGTTCTCTAGCTCTCTAGCTCTGTAGTCTGTTAGTTTTCATATTATTTATCTCTCCCTTTGACAATAATGCCAAAGAAAAAAAATAAACAAACAACTTTGTAGTAGCCATGTAACTCTCTATTGTCCATATATTGTTTGCATCAAATGTATCTTGGGATACTGATTATGCCAATTGTTTCTCAAATCTTTCACAACCTTAGATAGAATCCAAAGTGTGAACTCTGTTGCATCAACATGTATGATCTTTTGATAATATTAGGCTGATGTAACCTCCAGATCACCTTAGTGACCGATAGATAGGGGATGGACCCCAAGTCTAGTCCTCAAGTATTCAAATGTATCCTTCGGTAGAGGCTTGGTAAATATGTCAACAAGTTTCTCCTTAGTTGTAACATACTCTAGTTTTACTTGCTTTTCATGTACTTTTTCCCTTAAGTAGTGATATTTGATAGATATGTGCTTTGTTTTTTAATGCATCATTAGATTCTTTGAAATATTTATGGCACTTATGTTGTCACAGTATATAATCACCGACTCTATGATTGTCTCATTCATTCCTTCCAATACTTGCTTGATATATGCAATATTTGAACAATTTGTAGCAGTAGCAACATACTCTGCTTCAGCTGTAGACTAGGAAATACAAGATTGTTTCTTACTTGTCCAAGTAACAAGTCTTTCACCAAAGAAAAATGCTCCTCCGGTGGTACTCTTTCTATCATCCACATTTTCAGCCCAATCAACATCGATGAAAACTTTAAGTTCAAACATGCCATCCTTATGATACCATAATCCATAGTCCTCAATTTTCTTCAGGTATCTTAAGATTCTTTTTTTAGCAACCATGTGTGACTCCCTAGGATTTGCAAAAAATCTTGTAACAATCCCAACAACAAGTGCAATATCAGGTCGACTATGTACTACATACATTAACTTACCAATCATAGATGGGTACAGTGTTTGGTTCACCTCTGTAGTTTCATCTTCTTTAGTCAATTTTCAGCCTGTGACAATCGGTGTTCCAACTGGTTTAGCATCTTCCATGCCAAATGTTTTCTGTAATTCCTTTATATACTTGGATTATGTGATGAATATCCCATCATTCTGCTAAATAACCTGTAGTCATAGAAAGAACTTAATCTCTCCAAACATAGACATTTTGAATTCTTTTCTCATTTCATCAACAAATGATTTACATATGTGATCTTGTCCTCCAAAAATAATATCATCCACTAATATCTCAACAATTAAAATAGTATCATCCGACCCACCTTTCATATACAAATTGTTGTTTTCACTTGTTCTTAAAAATCCAATACTTAACAAATAAGTATGCAGTCTTTCATACCAGGCTCTCGGTGCTTGCTTTCAACCATATAAAGCTTTATGTAATCTACATACCATATCTTTCTTGTCTAGATCAACAAACCCTTCTGGTTGTTCTATATAGACCTCTTCTTCAAGTATCCCATTCAAAAATGCAAACTTAACATCCATTTGATAAACTTTAAACTTCTTATGTGCTACATAGGCTAGTAACATTCAAACTCCTTCAAGTCTAGCAACAAGTGCAAATGTTTCACCATAATCTATTCCTTCTTCCTGTGTATTCCCCTTTGTAAACTAGTATGGCTTTATTCCTTGTAACCTCTCCATTCTCATTCAGTTTGTTTCTGAAAATCCACTTAGTACTGATAACATTCTTATCTTTAGGTCTAGGTACTAAGGTCCATGTCTTATTTTTCTCTTTCTATTCAATCTCCTCAATCATTGCATTTATCCATTCTTCATTCTCCAATGCAACTTTAACATTTTTCAGTTCAAATTCACAAACTAAGCATGTACCTTATCTTTTTTTACTCCTTGTTTACATGCCAGCTTGCTTGTCTCTAATGATTTGGTTCTCAAGATGATGTCTTCTAACAAATATAGCTAGTATCTGATCTCTTCTTTCTTGTGCATCCTATTTAGGTTCATTTTCTTGATTGGTAGGTCCTTCCTGATTGTCAGTTTCTTCCTGTTGTTCCCTAGTGTTATTTTCCTGGTACTCAGTAGGCAGTGTCTGTGTCATCAATAGGGGCTCTAGATGTTCAATGCAAGTGAATCTATCGTAGTCTTTTAGTTCTTGAGTGCTTTCTTCACTATTCTTTGTATCAAACTCATCAACCCTGACATTAGTACTTTCAATCCTTTTGTTAGTCACTTTATTCAGACACTTATATGCTTTTCTTTTAGTAGAATATCCAAGAAATATCCATTCATCACCTTTTGAGTCAAACTTTCCATTTCTTTCATCTTTCAAAATAAAACATTTACTACCAAAAATTCTAAAATAACTTACTGTAGGTTTGTGACCAAACTATAACTCATAGGGTGTCTTGTTAGTGTCCTTCTTTAGTTGTACTCAGTTCAGAACATAAATAGTTGTGCTAATAGCTTCTCTCCAGTATATCTGAGCCATATTCTTTTCTATCATGAGTGTCCTTGCACAATCAACAATTGATATGTTCCTTCTTTCAGCAATGCCATTCTATTGGGGTGTTCTCAGTGTAGAAACCTATCTTTTAATACCATGCTCATTACAAAAGTTAGTAAATTCATCAAAATTAAATTCACCTCCTCTGTTAGATCTTAAGCATTTCAGTTCCTTCCTAGTTTGTTTCTCTACTTTTTCTTTATACCATTTAAACATTTTAAATGCCTCTAATTTTTCTTTTAAGAACATAACAGTCATCAATCTAGTGTAATCATCAACAAAAAGAATAAAATATCTATCTCCATAGTAACTCTGAGTTCTCATGGGACCACACAGGTCGGTGTGAACTAACTCAAGTATTTTCTTTGTTGAATAATCTCTGCTTTTGAAACTAGATTTTGTCATTTTACCTTTCTGGCATTCATGGCACATAACATGATCAGGCTTTGTTAGGCTAGGCAGACCTCTAACCTTTTTCTTTTTACTAATCTTAATCATGTTATCAAAATTCACATGACATAATCTTTTATGCCACAACCATGCATCTTCATCTTTCATCATTAAACAAGAAAACTGATCATTGTCAAGATAAAATAAATTACCTTTTGTTTGTGCTCATGTTCCAACAAGTTTTCCTCCTTCATCAAATATCTTCACTTCCTTTCTCTCAAAAGCAATTCGGTGGCCTAAATTGATAAGTTGTGCCACACTTAGTAGATTATAATTTAGTCCTTTTACCCAATAAGCATTGTCACATCTAATTTTGTCATTTATCAATAAGGATCCCTTTCCTCTAACCATACAAGGTGTATAATTTCCCATTCTCGTAGATCCTCCATTATATTCCTCAAGATGATCAAATTTTTCTTCATCACCAGTCATGTGATGGGTACAACCACTATTTATGATCCATGTATCATTTTTATTAACATTAGATATAAGTGTTGTCTCTACATACCTTTCATCTTCCTCAGACTCATCCTTCATTGCAACAAATACTACCTCCACATCTTCATTAGTGTTGATATCAGTGACATCTTCCTCAGCAATGTGGCACACCTTCTTGCCTTTGTCTTTGTTGTCTTGCTTTCCCTATTATAGTGTTAGTAACTTCTGTTGCTTCTTCTTCCATAGATTCCTTCACCAGATCGATCTTTGTTTCTTTCATCATCTTTCCTATTTGGACATCTAGCAGTAATATGACCAACTTCTTTATAGTTAAAACATGCTAAAAGTAATTTACCTCTATATCTACCTTTTCCTTTAGGTAAACTTATGACCATAAGAGCTTCAAGCTCATCAAGCTCATCATCAATATTGCTATCACTATCATCCTTATTATTTCTACTGCTAGACTTACTGATCTTCAGAGAAGTCATAAAAGTAGATTCAGCAGATGGTACAACACTATTATCAAAGTTGTTCAGTTCAAAGGTTGTCAGCTTACCAATCAGATTATCAAGTGTGAGAGTGTTGTTAGGTGCTAACCTCATTTCTTGTATTGCAGAAATTTTGATTGCATAAACAGGCAATAGAGTCCTTAGAATTTTTCTTACCATAGTGTCCTCATCAATGATACCATAAGATGCTCTGATAGTGTTAACTACCACTTTTATCCAATTTGTATACTGCACTATATTTTCTCCTTCTTTCATTTTCATATCATCAAATCTTCCTCTTAAACTTTCAGCTTTGGCTCTTTTAACATGTGCATCACCACTGTAAAATTGAGCAAGTTTATCCCACATATCCTTAACAGTAGCATAGTCTTTGATATCTTCAAATTCGGCATCTGTCAGAGAAGCAACAATCTCCATCATAGTAATATTATGCTCATGTCTATCTCTTAACTAATCAAGAGTCAAAGGTCCTATGGGAAGTACAATGTAGCCATTCTCTAATAGAGTGAGAGCAGAATTACCAATTCTAGATATATGCAGTTTCATTATGCTTTTCCATATTGTGAAATTATCCTTGTTCAGCTTTGGCACATCCCTCTTATACATTTTGTGATCTTTATGCTAAAGTCCTTAAAACTCTATTCCATGCAACCAAGCATGCTCTGATACCAATTGTTAGAATAACTGAGAGGGGGGTGAATCAGTTATCCACAGTCCCAAATACAAAATGTAAAACTTCAAAACAAACTTATATTAATCTGCAGCTTGGTAACAATAATACTTAAATTGTTTGTGCTTTTACCGATTATTAGTTAATTGTTCACAGTGATTACCAATCAAATCAGATATGCAATATGTAAAGTATGAAAATTAAACAATCACCATAATAAACACATAACACAAAAGATTTAACATGGAAACCCTGTGAAGGGAAAAACCACCTAGGACCGACAACCCAAAAATTGTTCACTCTTCTGAGGTGAGTTTAGTGAAGACCCAACCTTGTTAAAGGTTATAAAACACATTGTAAGGTGTGACCTTGTGAGAGGATTTAACACTAACCATTATCATCCAACTAGCATTCACTATGGGGTTGCTAGGATAACAAATGTACATTCTATGAATGACATTACAAGATTTTTTGACGCAGTGCAAGGTAGGAGAATCCCCGATGGAGATGTCCTAGCCCCCAGAAAATAACCACACAATATAATATAATAACAATACAGAGATATAGATCCACACAATGCCAATACTCATAATAGAATCATCATATTTTCATCCAACATGCCTGGCTGTAAGGCCTTCTGGGTTACGGCCAAATACAATGCAATTACAATAGAAACTCCACAAGATATCGCAAGATCCAAACCAAAACCCTAGCTAGACTAGATCCACACACTGGTAGGAACCCCCAAGGAAGATCTAAACTTGTGCTCGCAAGCCCACCAAGCAATCTCCTTGTTTCCCAAGCCGCAGCTACTAGCTCTCCTCAAAAATCACTCCACATCCACCTCCTCTTCTCCCAAGTGGATGAATGATTGCCTCAAGACTTCCCCCACAACCCCTACTTATACCAATCTAAGCCACAGGTTGGCCCTGAATATAAATTAAATACAAATACCGAAATTAAATGCCACAAGTCAGCCAACAACAATAATTAAATTCCCAAAATTGATGTCTTAGTAAAATCACAATATCTCCTAGCTCCGGATGAATTAGAACTCATGCTTCAAACCACAGGTAGAAATATAGGCCCTCTTCAATCCCTGAAATTTGCAGCCTCTAACTCTTTATGGAAAATTACTTATATAGCCTGAAATAGGCACCAAATTCCTAAGCAAGGCCGAGCACCCCTAGGCCATGCTAACCAACCAAGACCATGCCAAGTTCCATTAAATACATCATAACCAATTACCCAAGACCCAAGTAGGTTTATCCAATTATACCAAACCCCTCACATATGAAAATAAGTCCACATGACTCCATCAAATCTCCTAAACATGCAGGATAGCCAACTACCCTGGGATGCTCCTGCATCAGACTCCCCAGGTGCAAAAAGAAGTATGCCTCATACTTTGACGCTAGATGAAATATCCGCAACCATCTTCATCTTCACCAAAGGCTTCCACTCCAATAGGGACAATATAACCAACATCCAAATCACCCAAATCTGCATCCATCTGTCAACCACTAGAATCTCAACCATCCAATCAACATGCTCACTCCCAGGAACAAACTTAACATAGTGCCTCACCAACATTCTCTGTAGCTGATCACTACCAACAAAAACAATATCCTCGAACATGAAATCCATGTCACCAACATGTAAGCTCAAATCCACAATAGGAGCAACATGTAAATCCTCAACCATGTCAACCACCAACAGGTCCACATCAGGAACATACAAATCCCTAGTATCATGTAGATCCTCAACCACATCCACAACTAGTGAATCCACACCAGCAACATCCATATCAACAACATCCATATCACCAACATATGGATCACCACCCTTAGCAACCTGATTATCCACAACCAAGTGCTCCACAATTTCCATGTCAGACTCAACCAACTGATCATGAAAACCAACCTCAATCACAGCATCAACAAGGTTAGGAAGCTCCATAGAAACATCCACAAGTTTCTCCACAGGTTCCGCATTAGCCTCCACACACTGATCAACAAAACCAACTTCCATATCAACCTTACTATGCCCTCTTCTCTCTCGAACAAGTCTTCTAACCGGCTAGACAACTCACTTCCTAATCGGTAGACTCCAGCTCCACGGTTTCAAGATCTCTCAAACTCTTTTACGAAATTTATCCAGAGATGGATCACTCTCAACCATCCCTTCCTTAACTTGATTAGTCAATCTAGCTTCCAACTGAGCAAAAGTCTTTGAAATATTCTTCTCCACCACATCATGGAGTTTTGCAATCATCTCAGGGTCCAATCTTCTTAGAGCCATCTTCTAAGATCTTCACAAACCCTCTGCAGCAAATCACCAACTAGATCCAACCTTCACTCCACCCAAAGTCCTGATGCAAACTACCTCACATTCGGCGCTCTGCCCACACACTCAGGAAAAACTGTGTTATGATAAACTCCACCCAAGGTCCTGGTGCAAACTACCTCCCATTTGACGCTCTGTCCACACACTCAGGAACAACCTTCACTCTGAAAAACTCCACCCAAGGTCCTGGTGTAAACTACCTCACATTTGGTGCTCTGTCCACACACTCAGGAACAACTGTGCTCTGATACCACTTGACGTAGTGCAAGGTAGGAGAATCCCTGATGGAGATGTCCTAGCCCCCAGGAAATAACCACACAATAGAATATAATAACAATACAGAGATATAGATCCACACAATGCCAATACTCATAATAGAATCATCATATTTTCATCCAACATGCCTGGCTGTAAGGCCTTCCGGGTTACGGCCAAATACAATGCAATTACAATAGAAAATCCACAAGATCTCGCAAGATCCAAACCAAAACCCTAGCTAGCCTAGATCCACACACTGGTAGGAACCCCCAAGGAAGATCTAAACTTGTGCTCGCAAGCCCACCAAGCAATCTCCTTGTTTCCCAAGCCGCAGCTACTAGCTCTCCTCAAAAATCACTCCACATCCACCTCCTCTTCTCCCAAGTGGATGAATGATTGCCTCAAGACTTCCCCCACAACCCCTACTTATACCAATCTAAGCCACAGGTTGGCCCTGAATATAAATTAAATACAAATACCGAAATTAAATGCCACAAGTCGGCCAACAACAACAATTAAATTCCCAAAATTGATGTCTTAGTAAAATCATGATATCTCCTAGCTCCAGATGAATTAGAACTCATGCTTCAAACCACAGGTAGAAATATAGGCCCTCTTCAATCCTTGAAATTTGCAGCCTCTAACTCTTTATGGAAAATTACTTATACAGCCTGAAATAGGCACCAAATTCCTAAGCAAGGCCGAGCACCCCTAGGCCATGCTAAGCAACCAAGACCATGCCAAGTTCCATTAAATACATCATAACCAATTACCCAAGACCCAAGTAGGTTTATCCAATTATACCAAACCCCTCACATATGAAAATAAGTCCACATGACTCCATCAAATCTCCCAAACATGCAGGATAGCCAACTACCCTGGGATGCTCCTGCATCATTTTCAAGTCTACTCAATTAAGAGATTTCTCTGTATACAATGGTTAAATTGTAACATCAATTGATCTAAATACAATATAACTTGATTTGTAGATGTTTAGATCTATTCTTAAGCTCATAAAATCCTCTAATCAATATTCCTATTTAATTCATCAACATTCAGTAACTTACTATCCCTCGGTAAATAGCTCTCCGATGCTCAGTTAACTTCTACAATTTGGTTCTCCTTAACCAGTTTAATTAGGCATGCATGAAGCTTGTTCATGTGATATCTCTGCAATTTTCTTCCTCCAACATTAATTCTTTGTGAAACCCTAGTCTCTTAAATAGACAAGTAAACTATTTTATTTTCAGCCATCAGATATTTCCACTTAATCTCCTTTGTTGATTTTGTCACTTTAACCTTCTTCGGCGGTTGTATCAGTAATGCATTTTGATTCCATCCATTAGATCTTCCTTGAATTTTCTTAGCTATTGATCTCATAAAAAACTTTATCTTCTATTTTGAAATCATAACACTTTATATCTCATCATCTTATGTCAGATAAACCAATCATTCAACTCTTTTGTTCATATTCGGTTGACAAAGAAATGCATCGGTGAACACAAGCTTGGTTTATACTATGCTTGTCGGTATACACTACACTGCTCGGTGTACACTAGAATGCTTCATTAACCAACCACACTAATTTGTAAC
Source organism: Chamaecyparis obtusa (assembly GCA_027943335.1). Taxonomy (NCBI): domain Eukaryota; kingdom Viridiplantae; phylum Streptophyta; class Pinopsida; order Cupressales; family Cupressaceae; genus Chamaecyparis; species Chamaecyparis obtusa. The sequence goes on from BSBK01006848.1 coordinate 6,077,059, forward strand.
ATTTTTCTTCTAACTTCATAACAGATTAATGCAACATAATCAAGTCAACATTATGAAGTCATAGATTCATCAATAAGTTACCAAAAGTGTTCCTTATCCTCATCTGTTATATCCATCTTCCTCAATGTAGATATCTTGGTTCTTCATCTTTCTCTTCTCTTTACAGATGTGTAGATGTTTGCAGCTATCATGATAAGTACTGTCAAAGCTAGTTGACATCAATGACAACATAAAACTAATTCAATTATCTTACATAAAAATTTAGTGCTCAGTAAGTGATCATCAATCACTTGTAGTTCTTCAATCAGTTGTAGTTCATCATATATATATGCTATTGGAATCCAAGTGGACCCTACCAAAAATGAAGTCATTCAAAATCTACCTACACCAACCAAGTCGAAAGACATCAAAAGTTTTCTTGGATGTGCTGGCTACTATAGAATATTCATTAAAGACTTTAGAAAAATGGCAAGTCCCCTATATTATCTGCTAACCAAGGATTTAGAATTTATATGGACACCAAGTTGTGATAAAGCCTCCCTATAGCTGAAGTCAGTCCTTACTCGGGCTCCTATTCTATGGGGTCCTAATTGGGCACTATCATTCCACATTCATACTGATGCTCAGACCATGCAGTTGGAATTGTACTTAGACAAAAAGAAGGTATGGTATAACATGTCATATACTTTATTACCAAAAACCTACAAGGAGTAGAGTTCAACTACACAGTCATGGAGAAGGATCTCCTGGCTATTATTTATGCTCTGAACAAATTATGCCACTACCTTATAGGCTACCAAATATTTGTGCATACTCATCATGCAGCTATAAAATATCTAGCTAACAAACCTACTATCACAAGAAGGTTGGCTCGATGGCTTCTACTGTTGTAGGAATTTGATATCACAATAGTGGATAAGCCCGACAAGTCAAACGTAGTTGCTGACTTCCTCTCAAAATTGAAGAATATAGATAAACCACACATAATCAATGATAGCTTCCCTAATGATCACCTATTCTCCATTTCAGCTCAAACACCCTGGTATGCTGATATTGCCAACTATTTGGTTTCTCCAAAGGTACCTCCGTATTTCTCCTTAAAAGAAAAGAGACTACTAATAGAAAAGACTTTCAACTTTTCATGGATTGTTGATTGTCTATTCTACACTGGCCCTGATCAAATATTGAGGAGATGTGTTAGGGAAGATGAGACATATGACATCCTCCATGCATGTCGTGATGAGCCTTGTGGGGGGCATTTTGTAGCCAAGAACAATAATGAAGATATTGAACATTGGATATTATTGGACAACCCTACATAAATATGTAGTCAACTACACAAGGAAATGTGATCGATGTCAATGGATGGGGTGACCAACAAAGTCTAATGAGATGCCTCTCTTTCCTCAAGTGGTAATCACTGTATTTGATAAATGGGGGCTGGATTTTTTGGGACCCATCAGTCCTTCATCCAATGACAATTCATATATTCTTGTGTGCACAGACTATGTGACAAAGTGGGTGGAGGTGTGCACCATGAAGCATGCTCAGGATAACAAGCTAGCTAAGTTTCTATATGAGGAAATCTTTACATGATATGGTGTACCTAGAGAATTGATCACTAAGCAAGGTGCTCAATTTACATCAACATTGATCACTGTACTAATGAATGAATATAATATTCTCCATAGGAAATCAAGTCTATATCATCCACATGAAAATGGTTAGGCATAAATAACTAACAGGGAGATAGAAGCAATCTTAACCAAAATAGTGTAGATACATAAGAAGGACTGGAGCACAAGATTACAAGAAGCAGTTTGGGCATATAGGATGACATGGAAGACAACAATCAGTTTCATTCCTTTTGAATTGGTTTATGGAAAGAATGTTGTAATGCCCATAGAGTTTGAGCTCAAAACCTTATGAACAACATTATAGCTCAAACTGATCTTCCAATAGCACAACACAATAGGATCCTATTGCTCAACCATCTAGATCAAATGAGAAAGGCAACCCAGTAGAAAACAAAGATGGTCTAGATACAATGCAAAAAGTGGCATGATTCACATATCCTCAACAAATAGTTTATTCTTGGTGATTGGGCTCTTTTGTATAACTCTTGATTTTAAGAGACACAAGGTAAGCTCACTACAAGATGGCTTGCCCCCTATGAAATTGAACACACATATGCTAATGGTGCAATTCAATTATCTATAATCGACCTAGTATGTTTCAAGTTGCTAGTAAATGGATACATATTTCATCCATACCATAAGCCAGAAACAAAGGTCGACTTCCTGTAGCAATTTGAGATTTCTCCTACTATAGCTAAACACCCTACAACTAATAAAGATCTTATAGCTGATGAACCTCCTGCAGCCGATGGACCTCCTCCAACTGAAGATTTTTTTGTAGGCGATGGACCTCCTCTAGCTGAAGACTTTCCTACAGCCAATACCTGCCTTCGGTCATTACTTTGACTCTACACGCATGCAGTCATAATAAAATTTTTGTTTCCCATGAAAATATCTATTTTTGTAATAAAGTAACCATCACATCACATCCCATCAACTTTATCTGCCATATTCATTTATCTGTCACATCATCATTATGCCATGTGTTACTTTTTGTTTGGCACACATCATTCGATCTTTTCAGATTTGGTCATTTAAAGGTTATTATATTCCAGGTACACATTCATTTATTGTTTCAAATTTTATTTACTTAAATTAACATTATTATAACTCGTATTCTAATTAATTTAATAATTTACCCAGGTGCCACTGTACTTCTAAACCATGCATGTTAGGACACCTACCTCATTTTTCATAGGGGGCAATCAGTTTAGTGTGTGATGTAATAAATATCCTTACTTAAGTTTTCCATTATTCGCCATTATTAATTTGCAAGGTTGTATTGTGCATTCATTGACTTAACAACCCCTGCATACAAAATTCCCTATATGCTTTGTGCTTAATCCAAAATTTTAGCTTCAGTTTTTATCAATTTTTCAAATTTTTAGAGTCCCTCTACCATTTGACTAAACTACCTAGGATAGTCTTTGCTAAGTAGATCATCAAGCTCTGGTTCAGTATAATACTGGGTAGAATGGAGGGTAGGTGGAATTTTTAGGGAGACTATTGGAATTAAAGGGATTAAGGTTGAAGAACCTCCTAGCAAGTAGAATGGGTGGACAACCTATACGACATGAGCTGGCTAACCATGCATCCTTGTTGCAAGATCAAGCCAACATTCAAATTTTTAACACGGTAGGTTGGCTCATATATTTTGTATGATTAAGTGGTCATGATGAGGTCATAGCATTGGAATTCATGTGAACATATACAAATGGGGTTGCTTATATAAAAGGATTTAGAGTAGAGGCTTCGAGGGCATGAATTGTGGAAGTTTCCAAACTTCCTAACACAAGAGAAGCTTTCCTCATAGCCATGATTCATGAACAGCCTGAGATAAATTTTATTTTCCAATAGACACTAGATTGGAATGCACCAAGAAAGGCACTAGAAGAACATCTCTTCCAGGAGAGTACCCTCAGTTAGCAATCCATATTATAAGGTACATTACTTGTGAGGGATGCTTTTCTTTCTTGCCTACCATACATTTCAAACTTTTGAGTCATTTGCGGCATGGCCTCCTAGTAAATGTTCTAAATTTTCTATATTCTCTATTGAATTCTAGTTCTAAGGAATTTAGGAAGGGAAGGAAAAATATAGTCCCCCACCATGGTTTGATAAAAGTCCTAGTGGAAAGGTCTCTGCATGACACCTCTCCCATGAACTAGGATGAGTTTATCATAGCACCTCATGTGTAGTTGCAAGGTGAAGGGCCATAGCTTGAACATCAAGAAGAGTAGAAAAATATCCTTGATGAGGTCATTCCTAAAAATGTGGAGTCCCCTATCCTAGAAAAGGCTCAGGAAAACCCTTCTACTTTAGGAATTGAAAAAGAAAATGTGGCAACAGATACTCCAAACCCTAACTTGGAGGGTGGTGAAACTGAGGTTCCTACAAGTTCCCATAATCTACATGAAGAAAAAAATACCCAAAATAAAGAAAAGGGAAAATAAAAAATGGTTAAATATGTTATGGGTGATGTCCATGTTCCTCTTGCAGTCACACCTGCTACAAAGAAAAGGACCCCACAAAAACATCCTCCAGCATCAGTCGACACCCCACTATGATGTAGTGTTTGTTTGAACACAAAAAAAATAGAGGACTCACCTATAATGACTAGTTCCACCCATGACATTCTTATTGAGGAACCCATGGAATAACAACCACAAGAAGGTAGTTTGTTCACAGGGTGTCATGAGATGATGGAGGAAGATCCTGCAACCATAATTTTGGGCAAGGAAATAGAACAAAAAGAACCAAAGCAAAAAGAAATCTCTAATGTGTCTTCTTCTCATCCAGGAAACATTAAAGAGGATGATGTTTTGGCAACATCTACACCAGTTCCACTAGAAAACTAGGAATAAATAGTACCAGAACAAGTTCAATAGGAAAATCAAGAAGAAATGGTAGCATCCGTGCTAATTCCACCGACAAACTAGGGAAAGGTAATAGCTCACTCCCTATCCATTAATTAATTTACACAAATGCAATATGAAAAATCAATGTGGGAATTGGAAAGGGATAAATTGAAGAAGAAAATAGCAATAAAATAACAAGAAGTTTAGTTGTTACAAGGTAAACTAGATTTAGTCACAGAGTTAATTCCTAAGTTAATTGAATGTAGGCCACCTCCTAGGGTTTATGCCCTATGTTTAAAGAAGTGATTCTTAATGTTCAAATTGATGAGGGTTCTTAAAGATTTGAAAAAAGATATAAGCTCTCCTCAGGCATTTGTGGATACATATGAAGCATCACTAGATTGTATTAGGAACCTCTTGTATGAACTTTACATGCATAATCATGTCATTCCCTCTAATGCTGACCGGAACCCTTTACTATTTGTTAGTGATATTCACCTATCTTCTCTTCTCTCTTGGGTAAGAAATGAGATTAACTATGGGGAGTAGCTGAACAAATACAGGGAAATTGAATGAACAATCACACTTCCCTTGTGTCCGGAGAGTGGTTATCTAGAACAAGAATTCTAGATAACCAAGAACAAGTCTTTGTAGATTTTGAAAGGCTCTCATTGACAGAAGGTCATGGGGTAGAAAAAGGATTACAACAAAGGTGGGCTAGATTAACAATGGCCTTAAAGAAGGAAGAGCCCCATAGTCTCATTAACTTTCGAGCTGCAATGCAGTGAGTCTAATGGTATATACAATTGGGATGATAGCCATGACTAGAGAGATGTTTACCCCTCACCTTTCAGTCTGAGTGATGAAGGGTACTCCCCTTAATACCACAAACACATAACAGAAATAGAGAAACAACAACAATATGCAAGAACAGAAAATTGGCTTCTTATTATCTCCACAAATGTGGAATTACAAACTTTCAGAATTACTATATGCAAAGCCACATGGGCATTCCCTTACAATATTCTGTAGGACAAAGCCTCGAACTATTACCCAGATCTACTACCCAGAACTATTATGAACTGCCTAAGACAATAATACAGCCTTCCTTATATAGGCAATTATCCACCGCCTGGGAAGGTTCCAGAATTTTAGCCAATAAGGCCGACCAAACTTAGAATTATTTTATTTTACATTTTATTACATCATAGTCGGCTCAAGATAACCTTTGAAACCCGAACAGAAATTTTGAAGAAAATTATTTTTCGCCATTTCAGGTGGCCCAACTTCCGAAGACCATAAGTCATCACCAGTTGACCCGCTCGGCTATTATAACCCCATTTCGGAAACGCCACGAAGCGCTCTACAGGCTTAACCAGCGCAAGCACCCGTCACCCAAATTTTTGACCTCATCCAGGGCCTCTAAAGCCTTCAAAACTGAGTTCAAAGTTTTTGTACCCTGCTGCCAATACCGAAAATCTTCAATATCTTCCAATATACACTTGATCTGGCAATGAAACTTTACTGGCAGACTTATATGACCAAAATGAACCTCTAAGAAAGAAATCAGATCATTCTGAGCACATACGAAAATTACCAAAAATAGTAACTTTCCATAAATAGCAGCTCTGCACAAAATAACCCTTATTGAACAGAAATATTTTTGGGTGATGCAAGATTGCTCTTACACCCAGGATGCTCCTGCATCACTGAGTTGACACATTAAGATAGAATGGACAAATAGATTCTACTTTGAGTGGGCAGTTCCATGACTGGTGAGACTCAGGAAGGAGATATTAGGCTACTTGCGAAGATCAGAAATGTTGTAGTGCCTGAAGACTGGCACTAGTCTTCGTAGGGGGATGAATGATGAGGCATTTTAATGCCATACTTTAGACACCCTAGGATAGTTTTTGTTAGGTCTTTTTCCTTGTTCTATTATATTTTCTCAAAGACTTTTATACTTAGTACTGTTATTATGTGGCATGCTACCACTAGACTGCTACTATGGTTTAAACACACCTAAATATGCTACACTTGGATGAATATACTATATTACTTACTTTGAAGTTATGATTATATATTTTCTAATTAAAATAACTATTTGAACATAAATAATGCATGTATGTTTTGGTGTTTATTACCATGACTGTCTTTATCCTAACATCTAAAGTGCTAATTCACTTTTCTTCTTCCCCAGCTGTTTCACTTTTCTTTGTGCTAATTCTTCCTACTTGTTATCTCCGGGTTATAGTTCCCTCGAAAAACTAATTGTATATGGTTTTGGGGCCCATTCAAAACCTATTTTTACCTTAATCAAAAAAATCTAAAGTGTAGCACATCAATATAGCAACCGTAGTCTTGACCAAGTAAAGTGCACTCATACATTGGATGTCTGACCCGGTCCTTTAGTAGAATCCAATGGAGAAACATTAATGCGGCACTAGCAAAAGGTTTCTGGAAGATCAAGGTGGTAGTCATCAAGCAAAGACTAAGGCAATGTAATATATTCCCTGAAGAAATCTAGGAGAGAGTGGGAAGTTAGATCTGTTGTCACAGTAGCTCTTTCCTCTTTTCTTGATCTATTTTGTTTCCAGTTTTATAGCTTTCTTCCTTTATATTAGAAGTGTTGTAATAAAAGCTCTGCCTATTTCTATGGCATGATTAGTTAGTTGTTACAAGCTTTCCTTTTAACTAAGGGTTTGCTCCTACGTGAGAGGGAGCACATTATCAATTTATTGGCAATATAATTTCATTCTATTTTTTCTAGATTATATACATCTCTATACTAAGTTATTCAATCAATGAGCATATGAAGTGTTGAGATTTAACTTTGTGTAATTCTATTTTTGTAACTCATCCAAGGGGGCCCACTTGGTGATAAATCCATAGGTAGTTAGATTCATTCTAGTTAAATTCATTTTCCTGCATTTATGTTGTTTCAAGTATTAAGTGTTAAACTATTTTTGCAGCCAAAGTGATAGATCACTTGAAGCATTATAGTTTAGTTTGCAAGAGTTTTCATGTTTTGTTAGCATCTTCACTTCTACAATTTCCATTCCAACACTTTCTTTTTTGCAACTATAGTTTAATTTTCATTCCAACACTTACTTTTCTACAGCTATAGTTTAATTTCCATTCTAGTATTTGCATCCTGCAATTGTAAAATAGTTTCCTTCCAGTATTGATTTCATGTAGCAGTTGTATAATGTGTGGCTAAGTAGTACTTGGTGCATATACCTTGCTAGCCCATTTCAAGTAACATGTCCCTAGGTTGACATATTAAATGAATTTTTATAAGGAGGATAAACTATTCGATCAAATGTCCAATCCCTAAGTTCAGAATTATGCCTAGTTTTTGAGCCTTTATAAAAAGTGATCAGTGGTGAGACTACATGATTTTCCAAAGAGCATAGTTTCAAATCAGGACACTAAGTTTGTTTGATATTTCTGGTGCACATTGTGGAAGAAGTTAAAGATAGATTTGAAGTTCAGTTCATCACATCATCCACAGACTGATGGACATACAAAAGTGGTGAATATGAGTTTGGGGAATTTGATAAGATGTTTGGTTGGAGATAAGCCAACAAGATGGGATTTGATTTTACCATAGGTAGAATTTGCATACAATAATTCTGTCAATAGGAGCACTAGTAAATCACAATTCCAAATTGTATACGAAAGTAGTCCCTGAATTCTTCAGATTTGAGGAAGATAGACAAAGGAGAAATAAGTAGTGTTGAAGCCTAGGATTTTGCTGAACATTTGAAGAACATCCATGAGGAGGTGAGGAAGCACATTACCAAGATGAATGCATAGTATAAGGCTAAGGTAGACAAGAAAAGAATACATAAGGAATTTTCAGTTGGAGATGAAGTCATGGTTCATTTGTAGACACAGTGATTTCTAGTAGGTACATATAACAAGTTGAAAATGAAGAAGTTTGGGCCATGTAAGATACTAAAGAAGCATGATTTAGGAAATTCCTATGATGTAGAGTTGCCTACTCAGATGAATATTTCACCAGTATTTAACATTACAGATCTGACAGAGTATCATGAAGGGGGTGTTGAATATGAGATCATAGAAGCACAGTGGAGTATTCTAGTAACTACTTCAGCTATCAAAGAGATTGAGGATATACAAGATATTCGTGTTTGTAGGAGCATAAGGAATAGGACATATGTATAGTATCTAGTCAAATGGAAAGGATGACGTGTTGAACATTTATCATGGATGATAAAGGAGGAGGTTAACCATTTTGGTTTTCCACTTCACACTTGAGTCATGATAGGGTCACTTTTCAAATTACCCTAGGAGTCTGATGCAGGAGCATCCTGGGTGTAAGGGCAATCTTGCATCACCCAAAAATATTTTTTAGTTTCTTTTTCAATAAGGGATATCTTGTGCAGAGATGTTATTTATGGAAACTTACTATTTTTAGTAAGTCATCCATACAAGCTTAGAATGTTTTGATTTCATAGGTGGAAGTTCATCTGTCATATCAGCCTACTAGTTGAGTTTCATTTCCATATAATCTATATTGGCGAAGTTATTGAGGTTTTTGGGTACGAAATCTTTGAGCTCAATTTTCAAATCCTTAGAGGCTCTGGATTGTGATCGACCCCTGACTTATTAGAGCTTGCGTCAATCAAGCACTGTAGATCAGGTCCTGACATTTCTAAAAAGTGGTTATAATAGCCAAACGGAGCTACGGTTAAAATTTATGGCCTCTAGAAGTTGGGCTACCTAAAAATAAAATTTGTAATTATTTTGAGCCAGCCCTAATGTAATAATTATGAAAAATAAAATAATTCTAGGGTAGTCTATTGGTAAGTGATGTTTTGAGTGCACTAAGAATCACTTGAGGGTTGTCATTTATGGCAACACATATGTTATAGTGATCGCATGAAGTATAAGTGTTGGAGACACAGTCATGAAAATGACTAAGTACACAATCAGATTTATAGTATACTACAATATCAGTTTGATCAGAGAAGACAACATATGTTATGTTATGGCTTGTAAACTTAGGGGAATAAATTTTAATATATGTATGACCTTTAGTTAAGGTCGCATGTGTTTTGGTATTGATATCAACAAGTTACAGTAATATGAAGGCATGCAAAGATAGAGGAACAGTGAAACGGGGCATATGAATAGTCGTGATGATTAAGGGAAGGCTAGATGGAATGGTAACATGCTAAGTTAGATAAGGATTGTATATTACTGACACTTTGGTAATATAAGATCGCCGACTTAGTATTTATCATTTGTATAAGTAATTATTATGTTTTGTATTGTATTTGAGAGCCAACTGGATGTCTAAATAGATATAAATAAAGAATGTTTTATGGAAGTGATATGTGTGTAAGATATGTATGTGATATGGATGCAAATTAGGGATATCAAAAATGGTTGATAGAAAATGTGAGATCAAAGATTGATAGAGACTATTAAGAGCTATGACTGGAACTATCAAAGCATAGGAGATGCTTGTATTGTTCACTCTTGAAGATTACTTTTTGTAACTGAATTATTGATTGTAAGAGCTGTAAGCTCACTATGCCTTTAACATGATTTTTTTGTATACCTTTAACAAGGTTGACATTCCTCTAATAAGGAAATGTACTATGTAATACTCAGCTCCTAACAGGGCTAGATCTCCTAACAGGGATTCTATATTTTAGTACATAGTTGTGGGTACCATCCCTACCATGGTTTTCCCTTGGCCAGGGTTTCCTTGAAAAAAAATAATGGTGTTATGAGTTATGTGTTATGTGTTTATGTTATTTTCATTTCAGCATCCATATGGTTCATTTGGAATTGATTTAAGTTTAATTTAAAGTGTTGTAATACTGATTCACCCCCTCCCCCCCCCCCCCTCTCTCTTAGTATTACTCAATCCTAACAATTGGTATCAAAGCTATTGGACCTTGGAGAGAAAGAATAACATTTTAAGAGATTAGAATGGATTCAAAAATTTTGCAAGAGAACTTTGAGGCAGCACTTGATGACCTAGACAAAGAAAAGGCTAAGAATGGTGAATTGAAATTCAAGTTAAGAAGACCAGAAGGTTTTATCAAGAAACTAAAGGAACAACTTGAACTTTCAAGAAGTTAGAGATAGGACCTTATGGAAAAGATCAAGGAGGATTCAAAAAATGATACATCAAACCAAATAAAGAAGCTAGAGAAAAAAAAAAGAACAAAGTAATCTTTTGATGATTAAAGAGATTCAACATGAAAATGATGCAAGATACAAAGTTGAAGAGACTCTAAAAGGAGCAAACATGTAGATAGGATAAATGCAAATTGAGCTTGATCACTACAAGGATAAATGCCTAGAATTGGAGAAGTACAATTAGATCATTAAAGGTGAACTCGCTCAAGCCAAATTATATATTGAGAAATTACATATGAGCAGTGATAAGATTGATGAACAAAGAGAAAGACAGAAACCTAAAGGAGATATGATTGGAATTGGATACAATGAAGGAGAATGTTCTAAAACTCATGAAGAAACTCATAAAGAAAAGACTGGAGAGAAATCCACTCTTGAAGAACCTAAAGATCAAATCAGACCTTTCAGAGGTAGATGCTTTGGATGCAACAAACTTGGACACATGAAAAGAGATTGCAGAGGTAAAGGTTCTTTCAAACCCTTTACTGGTTATTGTTATAATTGTTATGCATATGGGCATAAGAAAGAAGAATGTAGGAAACATGATCAATCAAGAAGAAGGAAAGATTACATCAGAGAAGAATCAATCACGAAGATCATATGCTACAAATGCAATAACCTTGGGCATACTGTAAGGTATTGTAAACTATAGGTTAATCAGGACATAAGAAAACCTACACGCAACATATGCAACAACTTAGGACACATAGCGAAGTTTTGTCAGTATAATGGAATGAACAATAGAAGAGGACCACCACCTGTGGTTATAAAGAAAAATATTGGTGACATTGGTAAAATTCTTGGTGAATACATGGATGAATTCAAGAATCATTCCAAGAAACCAACAGATGAAGATGATGGAAAGATGTGGAAGGTAAAATATTTCAATAAGGCATTGGTTCAAGGAGAGACAATGGATGCTATTGTGTCTTTGCATGATGTTAACATTGCTACATCAACCTAGAAGGCCAAGCATGGCCTTAGGAGGATTATTGGATGCAAATAAAAGATTATATCTAGCCCTTGATTATGTTAAATGAGATCATGTGAGTTTAGATATGGTGTATACAGATATTATGGAGTCTATATCTATGATCACAGTATTTGGAGATTCATATCCTATAAGCATGAGAGTTGTGTTTGACTAGACAGTGTGCGAAGTTGAGCTAACTTTGATAAATGCATTTGCTCAACCAGTGATGGATAAAAGACCTTGAAGCATATCATTTCTTCACCGTTTGATAAGTTGCAATGAAGGATAATAGAGTTAAGAAGCACATCAACCACCTAGAAACCACATTATGTGATCGATTCAAGTAGAAGTTCCAGAATTTGGTGTATTAAAGGTATTTAGATCATATACTCTATCAAAAAGTTATGGATGCACTCATGATCTATGATGTAGTTGATAGGCCAAGGTATAAGTTTAAAAGACACCCTTTTAAATCTTGTGAGGATGATCCTAAAGGATCATTTTCACAAGCCCCATACAATGTCCTTCAAGTAGAAGACATTAGGGCTTACATCCATTGTAAGTATGAAACTATAGGGGATGTGGAAATATAAGGGAGATAGATGAGATGATAAAATCTGATGGGAAAATGAAGGAAGAGTTCAAACACTTGGAAGACCAATCAATCATAAAGCAAACCCTGTTGAATGAACTCTATGAGACTGAATTCAAGATTATACTAAGTAGAATCCATGATTAGTTTATCTAGATAGGAGAGCAGCCTGTGAAGATATATTGCCATCTAATTCATGAAATAACTGGATTGGACAACATTGGAGCCCTCCCTATGGTAGAGAAAAACATCAAGAAGCAAGTAGAGACCCTAACTCATTCCAAATGGGACAAGCGAGTGATGACTGTAAATGATATATTTCAATAAGATGTTAGATTGGTAGCAATGCTACTAGGATATAAGTTATACTATAGTAGTAGACCTAATTCTATATCTGCAGGATTCATAATGATGGCTTATAGAATGGTGAAAGAGAACACCAAGTATAACTTGTACGAAATTCTAGCACAATAATTCTTGGAGAATGTGAGAATTGTTAAGAAGGACAAGTCAAAAGCATTCATATTTGGTTCACTCTTGATTCATATGTACATTCATATTGATCACAAATTTCCTAGAATGCACTGTAGGGCATGGAAGGACAACATACCTACTAGAATACAAATATCAAAGAGCTACTAGAAACAGAACAAAAAATGGGTAGACGGTGTATTGTTTTCTATGATTAAAATCCTACAAAGGAAAAAGAAGGAGAGATACAAGATTCCTAAGAAGTTAGTTGAGAGATACAAGGACACAATCTATTTCATGGTTGAAACTGATTGTGTGTGCTTTGAAGTAGTTAATCCAAGAAAGAAATGGTGCTACCCTATGGGGTATGAGGTTAGTTCTAAGGTTATTGTAATGCAAATTGAACATGTACTAGCATCTGAGATAGATACATCTGAAGAAAGATGGGGAACATACTTAGAAAAGTCAACCAAGGTAAGAGAGGAACAAGATAAAGGAACAAGGAAGAGAAAAATAGAAAAGATGGTTGATGACATAGCAGCAAAGGCAAGAATCACAAAGGAACAACTAAAAGAAGTAAGGACTAAGATAAAAGAAGGGTCTTCTAGCATGGCAATTGAAGCACCTCTTCCTTCTGAAGTAGAAAAGATAGTAAGTACTGCCTTTGACATAATTGATTCATCAATCACCCCTGAGAAGATAGAAAAAGAGGATGCACTTGCGAGAACTCCTAGGAGATCTACAAGATCAAATAGACCTATTAGCACTAAGAAAAAAAAGGTCGAGGTTAAGACAAGGAGAAAATATATAGGAACAAAAAAAGAAGAAGAGGTAAGAGTTGAGCTCAAATAAGAACCAGATACCTCCTCCACCTTATCGTTGGCAAGTATGGCAAAGCCTGTGAGCACTGATGTGGAAAGCATGGATTAGGATGAGTTAATGAGACTATCCTTCATGGCATTTGCTAATGCAAAGGAGAGGTCAGAACAAAAAGGAGATAAGAAGGTTAAGGTGATCGCTAGGATAGTAGAAACTATGAATAAAATACTCCCTATACCTCTTACATTTCAAGGAAAAGATGATGTAGAGAACTTAAACATGGTACTAGAAAAATTTGACAACCATTACGAGTCACTTATGAAGATTGCAGAAGATAAGGCTAAGAAGAGCTACCTAGAAAAGAAGTTGCAGGAAGTCTACCAGTCCATCTCATGGGACTTGGGCATTATAAAAACAACTACAACTAAGGCCAAAAGTTGTGTGGCATAGGGAAGAAATTTGTATAGTTATTGCATCAATCCTATTGGACACATAAATAACATTAAGGACATAATAGCCAAGGATAGGGCTACATTAGATAGTATGATGGACAGTTATGAGACCTCCTCACAGACTGTATTAGAAATGTATAAGAAGACATCCAAGATCTTGGCCAAAGTAAATGTTTTGGATACAGAGAAAGGGAGAGTACTGAAAAGATTTGGTTTGATAAAAATTTCAATCACTCCTAAGCTATCAATTCTTGAAGATCATCTCACAGAGATGGAAAAGATTGAGGAATCAATGACCAACTTTGTACCCACTAAGTTAAAGGTATGAAAGACTGCATCTTATGCACTGAATGGACCGCTCCATGTTAGTGAACTATTGATTAAGTCATGGAATGATGAAGTGAAGACCTTGGAAGACTCCTTCCAAGACATTCTGAATTTGGTGAGTAAGCACTAAGTCATACATACTTAAAATTTTGAAGTTTTGTGAGCACCTTTGTCATTGATGTCAAAGGGGGAGAAGAAGAGAAAAATAAGAAGAATAGAAAATGGAAAGAAAATTGTAAATAAAAGAAAAGAAAAGAAAAAAGAATATGTATATAAGAAAGAAAATAAGGAGAAGAGTACAATCAGTATTTTGGACACTTAGTCATTTTTTGCTAAGTGTTTCCATCAATTTCAAAGGGACGGATTGTTGGAAAGTGATGTTTTGAGTGCACTAAAAATCACTTGAGAGTTGTCATTTATGGCAACACATATGTTATAGTGATCACATGGAGTAAGTATAAGTGTTGGAGAAACAGTCATGAAAATGACTAAGTACAGAATCAGATTTACAATATACTACAGTATTGGTTTGATCAGCGAAGACAATATATGTTATGTTATGGCTTGTGAACTTAGGGGAAGACATTTTAAGATATGTATGACCTTTAGTTAAGGTCGCATGTGTTTTTTTATTGATATTAGCAAGTTATAGTGATATGAAGGCATGTGAAGATAGAGGAATAGTGAAACATGGCATATGAACATATGCGATGATTAAGGGAAGGCTAGATGGACTGGTAATGTGCTCAGTCAGATAAATATTGTATATTTTTGACACTTTGGTAATATAAGATCATTGACTCAGTATTTATCATTTGTATAATTAATTATTATTTTTTGTATTATATTTGAGAGCCGACCGGATGTCTAAATATATATAAATAAATAGTGTTTTGTGGAAGAGATATGTATGTGATATGGATGCAAATTTGTGATATCAAAAATGGTTGATAGTAGATGCGAGATCATAGATTGACAGAGACACTTAAGAGCTATGACTGGAACTATCAAAGCATAGAAGATGCTTGTATTGTTCACTCTTGAAGATTACTTTTTGTAACTGAATTATTGATTGTAAGAGTTGTAAGCTCACTATACCTTTAATAGGGTTGACATTCCTCTAACAAGGAAATGTACTATGTAATACTCAGCTCCTAATAGGGATAGATCTCCTAAAAAGGATTCTATATTTTAGTACATAGTTGTGGATACCATCCCCACTGGGGTTTTTCCTTGGTTAGGATTTCCTCAAAAACAAATAATGGTGTTATGAGTTATGTGTTATGTGTTTATGTTCTTTTCATTTCAGTATTCATATGGTTCATTTGGAATTGGTTTAAGTTTAATTTAAAGTGTTTTAATATTGATTCACCCCCCCTCCCCCCACCTCTTAGTATAACTCAATCCTAACATAGTTAGCCTTAATGGCTAAATTTCTGGAACCTTCTTAGGCGGTGGAAAATTGTCTATATAAGAAAGGCTTGTAGTGTTGTCTAAGGCGGTTCAGAGCAGTTCTGGGTAGATTTGGGTAATGATTCGAGCCTTTGTCCTCCAGAATATTGTAAGGGAAAATGTCCATGTGACTTTGCATATTATAATTCTGAAATTTGTAATTTCACACTTGTGGAGATTATAAGAAGCCCATTTTTTGTTCTTGAAAATTTTTGTTGTTTCTCTATTTCTGTTATGTGTTTGTGGTATTAAGGGGAGTACCCTTCATCATATGTCTTCTAAAATTTCCCAAGTGTGCATCTTGGAATTAATCATCGCACAGTAGTTGTGTTCCAAACACTGCAATTAGGTCTATGAAAACTCTTAGTCTTTGTTCTTGTAACCAATGTTTACTAAAATAAGCATATCTATGTCCAATGATCATATAAACATCTTTGGCCATAGGCCTAAGCTCTACACACATCCTTAAACATATTTCTAATCCCGTAAGATCTAATGAATCGTATGATGTTCATACCACTCTCTACAATCTGCCTGTTTATACTATCCTAAAATTCCTGGTCTTCATACCTGAATATATGTTGACATCAATGACAAAATTATTGAATGAAAACAATTCCAACATGATCTCAATATCCATTCATGAAGGTATTTACAAGGTAGATCTAATATTTATCTTTACATTTACTTTATTTTATGTTGTATCATCTCATTCTCAAGGTTGATTCCTAAACATGGGTTTGATCAAGGAAAAACCCTTTCCCAAACCTTTTCCCCATATGAAGGAGTAGGTGACACAACTATTGTGACTTAATCCAAAAATTTTAGGATCTATGAAATTGAATATCAAATTTTTGGGTCAAACCCCTAGGTACAGAACACCCCATGATTTCTTTTCCTAGGAACAAAATGCCCAAGGCATTTTGTACCTAGAATATTCATTTAAAATTTAGATCATAGGCTAGTACAGTTTTAATATTTCTATTTTAGTTCATTACAACTACTTGTCAATTTTTTGTCAATCAGTCTTTTCCAAAACTACTTATTTTTTCTTATTATGTCTTCTATCTTGCATTACTAGATCATTTTATCCATTTCATTCTTAATCATAATCAACAAAGGAAATCCATTATCCCACTTAGCTCCTGAAGCTAACTTTGAGCGTAATGGAGAATATTCCTTCCAAATTATATATTAAGGTGGATAATCCCATACACCCTATCTTAACCATCTTTTTTTTAGTACAACAACATGTTTGATAGAATGCTTCAAAGAAATGTGATCTCATGTAATGCCTTTATTTTAAGATACTCACAAAGTGGATTTGTTGAAAAGGGTTTAGAAAATTTCAAGAAAATTTAATTAACATCTATAAAGCGAGACTAGACAATCTTTTCCAACATCTTCCTAGTGAACTAGTTTGGTACACAACATGTGAAAACATAGACAAGGCAATAAAATTGTTTAATAAAATGACTTTAAATATGTGGTCTCATGGAGTGCAATGAATGCAAGATATCCACAAAATGGATTCCTTGACATGACTTCATAAATTTTTAAGCCAAAAAATTAGAAGTTACAAAGAAAATATCCTCCCTACTTGTGCTACATTTTTGTCAAATATTATATTTGGAATTTCTTTTGTAGTTATGTATGGAAATGTGGAAGCATTGACAAGGCACCCAAGTTGTTTGACAAAATGCCCCAAAGAGTGTGTTCTCATGTAATGCAATAATTATAGGATATGTGCAACATATATTTTGCAAGGATGCTCTAATGAAGTGCTTGAGAACATTTCATATTATTAAAAGATTTTCCTTTGTTCTCTATGTAGCCATGTAGGTTTAGTGGATGAGAGATATACATATTTCAATCACATGAACCTTATGATATTACACCTACAATTGATAATTAAGTACATGCATGGTTGACATTCTTTCTCATACTAGCTATCTTGAGGATACTTAAAACTTCATCATTAAGATTGCAGTCAAACTTGTGTTTGTGTGGAGATATTTTCTTTGTGCTCGCAGTTCACATGCATAAAATATAGGCTTAAGATTATTTACAAATTCCTAAATTGATGTAAATAGAAGTGTAGATAAAAAATAGTAAACAAGGTCTAATAAAATACATATAAATAAACTTAAAATAGATTGCACCACAAATTACCACTCATTTAGATTATTCCTTAATGTTGCAAATACAAAGAAAATCCAATCTTTGAGACAAATCAACTCCTCTGATATTTATAAAGTTATTAGTTCTCCTGCTAAACTTAAAAAAATCCTCTAACAAAAATTAAATATGTGAATAAATCCTAAAGCTAATTTTGAAAATTTTTTATTTTTAATAATTTTACATTTGAGAATGGATGGAACAAAATATTTATTCCACGAACCCTTTATAATTGAATGAGTCTTGGGAGTGAATTTTGATTCAAGATCACACTTAGAAGTTAGATTATCAAGTCTACAAATTTATTAAAATTTGAAAAATTCAACAAGATTGTGGTGCAAATTACCACTTTTTTCTTATTCCTCTGATGTTGCCAATACAAAAAAAATCCAATCTTTGAAATAAAATCATCCTCTTTTACATTTTGTAAAATTCTTGATTCTCAAGTACTAAAATCTGAAAATCTTCCCATAAAATTAAATTTTTCAAAATTTGCTAAAAGATTATTTTAACAAATTGTAATTTTTAATAGTTCTAACTTGGAGCAAAATGTTCCATCTTTTCCTATTAAGTTTCACTTTAAATTCAAGTGTTATACTCTAGTTGTAATCCTTCATTATCTTCCCCATTAGTTGCATATAAATTAGAAAAACTTAATACTAAAGAGGTGTTATTTTTTGGGGGGCAAGTCTACCTCATAACTATTGGCATTTATTACTTTAGGATTCTATATAGATCAATCTTATACTCCATTTAAACTATATTATGTTAGTATTTAAATTATATTATGTTGATTGTTATAAAAAAAGTTATTAGTAAAATATATTCAATTTAATGATTAAACATAAATTATGACTAAAAGAAATATAATGACTATTTACTAGAAGGGCAAAGTCTATTTAAAATATCCCATACACATTCAAAATTATTAATTAGAAAAATAAAATTATTTTATATTTTAAATTTAATTAATTAATTATACTATAAAACATGCATTCAAAATAGTGAGTAGAACAACACACTTTTTAGTAAGGGTGATATGTAAAATTGTCTTTAATAGTTTGATTGTTGAAAAATGAGAATGCAATATTTAAGTAAAGTGAAATTAAATGGACATCTATTGTCGTTTGATTAAATTTTAAAAAACTGAAAATATAATAAATTTTTGAAAAATTTTCAACAACTGTTCTACATATTTTGTAGTGGGAAACCAAATTTTATTTTTTTTCAAAAAATCAAAATTTTTGTAAATGGGAAAATAAAAAGTTCAACCTGTTTTTTAAATTTTTGGTGAGCTTAGCTGACACCAAATTAAAGTAAGTCATAATAAAAGTATTGAGTTTTATTTTTAACTAGTTCTTTTCGTTGTAAAATACAAGTAAAATAGAAAAGTTGCATTAAGAAAACTGGGAGTTAAAAAGAGGGGTCAGCCATAAACAATTAGTCGCTTGTTCTCTGCCGTGTGCTCCACATCCCTTCCTCTTCCTCTTCCATGCGCTGGAACCGCTCCCGTCTAATGCGTTCTCTGCGTTCTTCTCCCGTCGACCTCTCAATCTTCATTCTTAACGCACGGTCAGACAATTCTCCACATCCCAAATGACCCACTAACACCCACACTTTACTCAAAAATTCCCCTCCGTCAGCCAGGCACTCTGCATGAAACGATGCCTTATTGTACCGCCCCATATATATCACCAATCCAACCCAGTACTCCGCCAATAATTTCCACCTTTCCTCTTCTTCTTTTTCTAACAGCCTGCAGGCTAGTTTTGTCCCGGAACCAAGAACACTTTGCTCACTCAACTCTAACAGCTCTGTAGGATCTTTGCCATAACATTCCTTGCCCATAAGTTGTTTCTTAAGTTGCATGTATGTAATGCTTGCCATATCTGGCTGGAGAGGCAAAAGACGGGGCCGTGACACAAGCAGATACGCACAGTACTTCGACAGTATTCCACTCCACTGCACATTCGGATTCGCGGTATCCTCTCCAAGCGATTTTCTCTTCCTGTCGCATATTGTGGTAGCTATATGCCATGCCAGAATGACCTCCTCCAGATTCTCACGAGGCAGCATGACATCCTTGATTTCAGATTCTTCTTCAAGTAGATCCTCCTCGAAGTAGTATATTCCATCTCTACATGACTCAATATCATCCGCCCATACACACTTACGTTTTAGGACATTGAAAATGAAATCCTTGAGTTCCTCTTGGACAGACACCGTGTGGTTGTGCCTGCGTGCAACAAAACTGTCTACCTTTGGGAACAATCTAGCTATATTCCACACGAAACGAGACCTATTGAGGCAAGTCTCCATCACGCAGTATTGGTGAATTCCGTTGCTCCAGTATCTATCTCCTCCAACCACTTTGTGAACCTTGCCCAGCACAAGCAAAGCAATTTCTATCAACTTCCGTCTGAAGTTCTGTAATCTTGGATGTCTAATTTCCTCAACCAGAGCACAAATTAAGCGGACCCTGGTCCACTCTGATGTCATAATTCGGCATATCTGAACCACCTCCACCACAAGAGCAACTGAAATAAGAACGTATGTCACCGTCCGCTCTGCTTCTCTCTCTTCTCTTTCTCTGACTATGAGAAACCCTGCCGCTCCCATCAGAAGGCAGTTGACAAGGCGCAATCCGAGCCAAAATCTACTGAACGCTGTGCCGCTTTCCTTCGAGAAGAGCACATCGTACATGAACTTCAATTCCGTCTCTACAATTCTGAATGCTTGCTTTCCACTAAACTGACACCAGAAATCTCTTGTCTGCTCCCAAACCCCTTCAATTAAATCCAAACTTACAAGCCTCCGCATGTAAATTTTGAATAATGCATGGGAAAGGCAGAGATTGTAGTCCTCCCCATTAATACCAGCGTCTTTGACATCCTCAGTAGTTACTACCCCCCTCACATTCCATTCTATCTGTAAGGAAGCAAAGGTGTGCGGAAACGCTTCCTACGCTAATCTTGAGAGGACGGTTATGCAAATTTCAACTTAAACATTGCAAAGATCTCAAGAAATGCATAACAAAGCATAAATAAAATAACAATGAACACATAACACAGTGATTATCGTGGGGAAACCCTTCCGGGAGAAAAACCCCACCCTCCAAAACTAGCACAATGTATTATCAAATCAAATGATTACAATACACTTGCAATGCAAGTTCTTACAGGAGTGCATCACCACAACTCGAACTCAGAGAGACTCCTTCTAGCATCCAGTCTTGCAAAACCTCAATGATCTCAAACTCCTCCCCAAGCCATCCTTTTATAGTGATTTTACAACCTGGAAACCATTTGTGGTTTTACAAAACCATGGGCTTAACCACCATGCCACATGGTGCCCATTTTTGACATTTACATTTCTAAGATGGAAAAACAACCAGGTTAAAATAGTATTCCCGTCCATAATTTTGTCTTCTAGTTTAGACCCCCATAAAAATTACAAAATGAGTCATTAAGGCTCTAAAAATGGCCCACCTATATTCTACTATGGACAAGACTCATTTTAACAACTCACTAACCATTTTCCAATGCATAAACATGTGGAAAACTATCTCAAACAAATTCTAGAATTTTCTACAAAAAAGGCTGCAAGGTTGAGACACATGTTCTCAACATTCTCCCACTTGTCGAACACCTTGCAAGAGTCAGGGGATCCAAATTATCATGGACTTAATTGCTAAGGGCCGAGAGGCCCATAGACTTTGAACACCATCTGAACTTCTCTGTGCTCACGGGCTTAGTTAATGCATCAGCAACATTCACCAAAGTCTCTACCTTTTCCAGCTTCACCTTGTCATCCTCAACCATATCTCTCACAAAATGATATTGTACATCAATGTGCTTGGTCCTGGCATGAAAAGTAGGGTTCTTCGCTAGGCAGATTGCACTCTGACTGTCACTGTAAATTGTCACTGCACCCTGTTTGAACTCTATATCTGAACACAATCTCTTTAGCCAGATGACTTCCTTACAGGCATGAGTAGCTACCATATACTCTGCCTCAGTAGTGGACAAAGCAACCACAGCCTGTCGCTTGCTCATCCAACTAATTGCACCACCAAATAATGTAAACACATATGCACTGGTGGATCTTCTTCTATCAACATCACCAGCCCAGTCTGAATCCACATAGCCTTGAATATCTAAGGAATGCTCATTTCCTGTTCCATGAAAATATATCGAGTACTCTGAAGTACCCCTCAAATATCTGAAAACTCTTTTTACTGCATCCCAATGTGCTCTTCCTGGATTAGACATATAACGGGAAAGAACTCCCACTGCTTGGGCAATGTCTGGTCTTGTACAGACCATAGCATACATCAAACTTCCAACAGCACTCTGATATGGTACTCGACTCATCTCTTCCATCTCCAATGGGGATGTAGGACATTGTGAACTAGAAAGCTTTGTTCCCATTGTAACAGGAACACTCAATGGTCTTGAATCCTGCATATTGAATCTTTTCAAAATAGTACCAACATACTTGCTCTGGCCTAGCCAAAGCTTTCTATTTTGTCTATCTCTTACAATCTCCATTCCTAGAATGTGCTTAGTTGCACCAAGATCTTTCATTTCAAACTTTATCGAGAGCTGAGATTTTAACTCTGCAATCAAACTTTTTCCTTTGCCAATAAACAACATGTCATCGACATACAAGGCAATAACCAAGAAACGATCACCATCAGATTTAAAATATATACAGTGATCAGATTTAGATCGCACAAATCCCAAACTCAACACATATGTATCAAACTTCTGGTACCACATCCGAGGACTCTGTTTTAAACCATACAAGGATTTCTTCAACTTACAGACCAAATGACTTTTACCTTTCACCACATAGTGCTCTGGCTGTGTCATGTAAATTTCTTCCTCCAAATCTCCATGAAGGAAAGCAGTTTTCACATCCATTTGCTCGATCTCTAGATCATAGGCTGCTGCAATAGAAAGCAAAAATCTAATGGATGTCATTTTGGCTACTGGAGAAAAAATCTCACCATAATCTACTCCCTCAACCTGAGAGTAACCTTTTGCAACCAAACGTGCTTTATACTTCTCAATACTTCCATCTAAACCTATCTTCTTCTTGAACACCCATTTACAACCAACAGGCTTTCGTCCTTCAGGCAATGGTACAAGGTCCCATGTTTCATTCCTCTTAAGAGCTGCCATTTCTTCATCCATGGCTATTTTCCAGGACTCTGAATCATTCATACCAAGAGCCTCTTCTACAGATCTCGGTTCATCAATGTTAGCATTCAATGCAAATATGCATCTCCAATCATCAGGAGAGTACCCATACCTTTCAGGTGGTTTTCTTTGTCTAGTAGACCTTCGAACAAGATCTGGTTCAGGTTCAACTTCAGCTTCAGGTACCTCTTCTTCCTCTGATGATTCAGAACTCATAAATCTCTCCTCGACTTCTTGTCTTTCTAAGGGCCTTGATTCAACTTTCTCCGATGTAGCAGGTAGTTGAATCACATCTTTCTTTTGTTCTGTTTGTTCTGGCTGCACTGTAACAGAAGAAGGCTTAGTTTCTCTAAAAATAACACTTCTTGAATAAAATACCTTTTGTTCAACAGGATTCTAAAGCTTGTATCCTTTCACACCATAACTGTATCCAATGAAAATACATTTAACAGCTTTGTTGTCCAATTTAGTCCGCTTCTCCTTTGGCACATGAGCATATGCTTCGCAACCGAACACTCTCAGATGTCTAAGTGAAGGCTTGTGGCCCGACCACGCTTCCATTGGCGTCTTATCAACAAGAGCTGATGTAGGAGACCTGTTTATCAGGTAGCAGGCAGTGGCTACAGCTTCAGCCCAGAACCTTTGTTCTAGTCTAGCTCCACTTAGCATACTCCTAGCCTTCTCCATCAGGGTCCTGTTCATTCTTTCTGCAACTCCATTCTGTTGTGGAGAATACGGAGTTGTCTTCTCTCTTTTAATACCACAATCTTTACAAAATGTGTCAAAATCATTAGACCAAAATTCACCACCATTATCAGTTCTCAAACATTTTATTTTCTTTCCAGTCTGCAACTCAACCATTGCTTTAAATTCTTTGAAACAACTGAAAACTTCAGCTTTACTCCTAAGAAAATAAACCCATGTTCTTCTACTGAAATCATCAATGAAAGAAACATAATAAACTGATCTACCAATAGAAAGAACATCAACTGGACCAAATACATCCGAATGGATCAGATCCAAAATACATGAGGACTTATGAGAACTCGAGTAAAACTGAATGCGGTTTTGTTTACCATAGATACAATGCTCACAAAAATCAAACTCAAGATTGCAATCATTCAACCCATCAACAAGGTTCTTATTTTTCAAGGTCCGTAGACCCTTCTCACCTATGTGGCCGAGTCTTTGGTGCCATAACATGGTCTTCTCTGCAGGCAACTTTGATTCGGTAGATAGAGCACCCTTGGGTACCCAAAACCTACGACCATCTGTTGAAAGAGAAACCCTCTCCTTTTCCAACTGAGTAGTCTTTTTCACAATCTTATCAGAAGTACTATTGCACTCAACTGTGCATGCATCAAGCTGGTACAGTGTACCCAATCTACTTCCTCTTGCTATCACCATAGCACCTCTTACCATTTTCACACCTGCTTCAGAAAACTGTACATGCACACCCGCATCTATTAGCTTGCTAACAGATAACAAATTCTTTGCTAGTCCCGGGATATGCAAGACACCATCAAATCTTCTAATTCTACCATCAGAAAATTTCACACGAATACTTCCACGACCAACAATATCAAGTACTGAGTTATCACCCAAATATACCTTACCACCATCAAAATTTTCATACTTACTAAACCAGTTTCTATTAGGAGTCATGTGGAAAGATGCACCTGAGTCTATTAACCATGCATTGTCACCTGCACGAGTGGCCAAGGCTGTGATGAAAGCATCTCCATCTTCCTTCTCGGACTCAGAATCAGAATCTTGCTTCTTCTTCTTCTTTTTCTTCTCCTCTTTGCAGTCCTTTCGGAAGTGTCCGGGTTTGCCACAGTTCCAGCAGATTGCCTTGGACTTCGCAGGAGATTTTGATCTCCCCTTATTCTTGGACTTAGAACGGCCATGCTGCTTTTCGTTCTTGCCTCTTTCTTTTGGTCTTCCTCGAACACTCAAAGCCTCTTTGGCATTCAGAGAGACCTTCCTTCTCATCTCTTCAGAAAGTAGAGAACCAACCACATCCTCCATCTTCAAGACAACTGAAGTGCTCCTTATGGCCATAACAAGGCTGTCCCATGAGTCTGGCAATGAACATAGCAAGAATTGACATCTTTCTTCTTCATCCATTGGCACCCCAACAGAGGTCAACTGAGTCACCAACATATTAAAGCTTTCCAGATGCTCAGAAATTCGTCCACCTTCTTCCATTCTCAAAGAATACAATTTCTTCCTTAAGAAGATCTTGTTCACAAGTGATTTCGTTTGGTAGATCTCACTTAGCTTCTTCCAAAGCTTCTTTGCAGTAGATTCTTCATGGACATTTATCAGGATAGAGTCTGCAAGACACAGTCTGATGAGACCTTTAGCTTTTCTATCAGTCACATCATACTGTGCGGCTAAAGTCGGATCTACAGGCCTATGCTTATTCTCATCAATCGCATCCCATAGATCCCGATCAATCAATAGATCTTCCATCTTCAGCTTCCACATCTCAAAGTTTGTGCCAGAAAACTTCTCTACATCGATCCTCCCTGAAATGCTTGCCATCTTTTCAATCCTGCAACACAGAAATGAAATACTCTGCACAAGCTCCCACTCAAACTTTGATTAGCTCAAAAAACCCTGTACCCAACAAATAGAACCAAAACTGGCCAGGCTCTGATACCACTTGTAAGGAAGCAAAGGTGTGCGGAAACGCTTCCTACGCTAATCTTGAGAGGACGGTTATGCAAATTTCAACTTAAACATTGCAAAGATCTCAAGAAATGCATAACAAAGCATAAATAAAATAACAATGAACACATAACACAGTGATTATCGTGGAGAAACCCTTTCGGGAGAAAAACCCCACCCTCCAAAACTAACACAATGTATTATCAAATCAAATGATTACAATACACTTGCAATGCAAGTTCTTACAGGAGCGCATCACCACAACTCGAACTCAAAGAGACTCCTTCTAGCATCCAGTCTTGCAAAACCTCAATGATCTCAAACTCCTCCCCAAGCCCTCCTTTTATAGTGATTTTACAACCTGGAAACCATTTGTGGTTTTACAAAACCATGGGCTTAACCACCATGCCACATGGTGCCCATTTTTGACATTTACATTTCCAAGATGGAAAAACAACCAGGTAAAAATAGTATTCCCGTCCATAATTTTGTCCTCTAGTTCAGACCCCCATAAAAATTACAAAATGAGTCATTAAGGCTCTAAAAATGGCCCACCTATATTCTACTATGGACAAGACTCATTTTAACAACTCACTAACCATTTTCCAATGCATAAACATGTGGAAAACTATCTCAAACAAATTCTAGAATTTTCTAGAAAAAATGCTGCAAAGTTGAGACACATGTTCTCAACACTATCGTCATCATTCTCTGCATTTGCTCCTCTTCCATTCTCTGCACTTGCTTCTCTCCCATAATAACATACCCCCGACCGTGTCCAGCAACTTGCAAACATTTTCTAATTGGTAGACACGACCTAACAATTTGAGAATCGGTAGCGAACCACAGAGCAATGGTCCTCTCTACATACTTGGTGGTTCCTGCAACCAGCAGAAGTATAGCAGAAGCCAATGCGTGGCCTTCCAATGCTGATGAATAGATAACATACACTGCCGCTGAAACTTGACAAACCATGTCGAATGCATGTCTCAAAAACAGCTCACTATCGGCCCTGGAATAGGCAGTTATGGCATCTGCACCCCCCAAATGCAGCACTAACATTGCAGCCCATATTCCATATATCCCACTCTGATCGCCATGCATCATGGCTCCAAGTGCAGACATGGCCACAGCATCCGTAGAGATGTAAGCCCCCCACACCACAAAACGAAAAATCTGTACTGAAGAATGATATATGCGCGCACCAAGAACAACCAAAACAAGCTGCAACGTCATGCTAAAGAGTAGCAGAACCCTTATGAACCATTCCACTGAAATCCTCAGTGCAACATTTTGCAACAGGGTCGTTAGTGAATGACTTGCTGCATCCATGGCCCTTCAAACAACAACAGACAAG
Organism: Chamaecyparis obtusa; assembly: GCA_027943335.1. Taxonomy (NCBI): domain Eukaryota; kingdom Viridiplantae; phylum Streptophyta; class Pinopsida; order Cupressales; family Cupressaceae; genus Chamaecyparis; species Chamaecyparis obtusa. The sequence goes on from BSBK01006848.1 coordinate 6,104,238, forward strand.
ATGGCTTAAGGGAACAAACCAAAGTAAGCAATCCGCTTTAAGTGGGCAGCAGTGAATACATTCCAACACTTAGAAAAGAAAAAGCCCAAGAGGAGGAAACGAGGAAACTGATTGCTTTTACAAAAATCTATAATCTGAAAAAACTTAATGGCAAGATTAAGAATAAAGATATGCTATCAATCTGCATTAAAAGGAGCAGCAATGAATACATTCCAACAGCTGGAAAATAAAGAAAATTATAAAGCACAACCAAGTTATTTTTTTTTATCCAGGCAAGTTATCAACTTTGATTGTCACTTTCTCTCATAATTATTTGATTTAGATTTTTATTTGTTCTTCTATAATCTTTATCGAAAGATGAAGAATTTAAAAACAGTGGGCTAGGTTTGCTTGAAGGATAAACATGTAATTTTTTACACCGTCCTAAAAATTTGAAGTCGAAGGGAAGCTGTTAATCCATCATAGCTACAACTTTGTAAATGATGCCCTTCTTTAAGGTACACAGCATTTCAACAAAATAACAGAGATCAATATACCTTGAAATCTTGGTAAGAAATAGTGGTGAAATCTTCAAAAGACATAACGTGAAATCATATCATGATGAATATTGATGGCTTCACTCTAGGTACTTTCACCTCATAGCATAAAAGCTACCTTTGATAAAAACTGGAACCTTAAGTAACTTCACGGCTAACAATCTATTTTCTGAAGTACAGCAGTGAATACATTTCGAACGGCTGTTAAAGAAACAGCCAAAGAGGGCTCGAGGTACAACCAAGTTAATAATGCGTCCATTTAGCCGAGCAAGGTATCAACTTTGGTTGTTTAATTTTTAATTATTTATATCTTTTATCATCTTTAGAGAAAAGATGGAAAATTCCACAAACATTGAAAACACACTCTCGCTCAAGGCAACCATATTTTAGGGCCCGTTTGGTGCATAGAATATGAGCTCTAATTCCAGAATTAGTTTTCCGGATAATGTAATTCCATGTTTGTGTCCATCTAACAAATTGGAATTGGAATTTCGAAATTCCAATTTTGCCCCCAAAATGGGCATTTCATCTTCCACTTGAAAAGGTGGAATTAGAAATTCCAATTTTCAAATTCCAATTTTATGTACCGTCGGGTCCACTTTTTGCAGTTTATAATATTTTCACGTCCGAAATTTTTTTTCCACCGAAAATTTCGTTTCATTTTCCGACAAAACCCTTCGCTATCATTTTCCGCTGAAACCCTTCGCTACTGTGTAGAGGATGGTGAAAGTTTGCAGTGCCAAGCCTATTTCAAAGGCTCCATGATGGCACTAAAATGTTAAAGGGGGGCGGGGACAGTAAGTGCAGAAATGAAATTTCTACAGTTGCTACGCTCTAGTGAAGGCCCTAACACAAAATAAACTTAGAAATATCCAAATCCTATTAATGAACAAGTAAAAGCAGCATCTCACCCAGCAGTATCAGAGCAAGAAGTGAATGCAAAAGCAACCAAGGCATAGATGGCTTTCGGACCAGGTTATGTTTACCCATACACATCTCGAATAGCATTTTTCGAGATCTATAATAGCAGCGTCTCAAGATCCTGATTTAATTTGAATTTAATTTGCAACTATCGTCAGATATTCAAGTGCATCTTCTTAGTCATCTTCTGGGTGAACCAAACAGGTCATCCCATATTCCGAAAATCATTTTTAGGATTTGTATCTTCCAAAATTGTAGCATCTTCCAAAATTGACTATATCTGGCATTTGGTATTCCACGCACCAAATGGGCCCTTAATGAATTTAAGAAAGATGTTGGAAGGTTTTGTTATGAAGATAATATGTCTTTTGGCTAGTAGATCTTGATAAGTATGTCTATGACACTAAGGTACGGAAATAAGTGAATAGGTGGAGTAATCTTCATCCACCATCTACAAAAACTAAGATTCTCTTATCATGAAATATTTTGAAGGAAGGAAGATGTAAAAACTGCAAGCTTAAGGAGTTTGTTGATATGCGGTGATCTTAGGGCCTGTTTGTTTGCGGGAATTGGAATTTGAGACAAAACCTGATTATCTCAAAATCAAGTTTTGAAATTCCGGTTTTCTGTATTCAAAATATAGTTTGGACCGTTTGGTTCACCCAAAAGATGGCTGAGACAATCCATATTTTGCGTTTGGTTGCCATTTTCAAAATTGGAATTGGAAGTGAGAAATTCCTATTTTTGTGTTTGGTTTGCAATTTCAAATTGGAATTGGAATTGCATTATCCATTTTCTATGTTTGGTTCTACATTTTCAATTGGAATTAGAATTTGACAAGAAAATTGAAGTTTTTATAATTATTATATAATGTTTTAATTTAATATTTTATTTTTGTTGTCCATTTTTTATTTATAGTTTTTTTTTAATTAATTTATATTTTTTTTATAGAAAGTCATAAACAAAATTTAATATTTTTTTTTCAATATTGTGAACAGTAAACTTAACCTTTTTTAATAATTTTATACAATATCATAAACAATATTATAACAAGAAAGTAACTATAGCATTGCTCGATATCACATCAAAATATAAATAAGTCATCTAGTCCACATATATATATATATCTATTTCTGCATAATGACCCAACAAATGACCAAAGTAAATAGTACGATTGTTGCACAAATTAAACATTGTAAAAACTTGACTTCGGCTTTATACATAGCCTCCACTTTTGCAATAGCTTTTTCGACCACTTTGCAATACTTGCACTCGTCCTCCACAATAGGTATATGTGGAGAACATCCAGATGATGTAGATAGCGATGAAGTGTCATTGGCCCACCGAAAGTACTGACATCCACCGCCATCCTACAATACAAATCTAAGTTAGTCTCACTATAACGACTAATATTTATTCTTTGTAAACATTTAAATATTGTGCAATTAACAACCTTTTTCTTATTTTTGCAACTCCAAAATTTATGATCTAGATTATCCTGCGTGTGTGACGTCCTCAACACGCAGCACGATCCATCACCACACTCACACATAGGGACATTGATCATAGCCATCAGCACTGTATCAAGCAAATTTTTGTTCATTCATACTATTTTTGTTCATTCATATATAACAACATGACTATATTCTATGATTACAAATTGAAAAAGTTTCATTTACGTTGATATTACAAATTTATAGAAAAAATATGATGACAACTATAGCATCAGAAAGAAGTTTTGGGGAAGAACAATATCCATGAACTAAATGGTGGTGTGAAAATACACCGTTAAATAATAAAATGCAAGGAAATCCACGCTCTACACCCTTATGCCCCACATTTGATGACCAACCATCTCATATCCCGCTCATTCTTCCCATTACTTTCTGTATTGTTAGATGGTCAATCCTGCATCTACAAAGTATACATGATAGAAAAACTAAAACTTGTTTATTTTTAAATGGAATACACCAAGGAGTACCATCAGAAATATTGATCATTTACAAACATGAACAGTAAACAATCATCAGATAGCTCATTTTTTTTCATCATATGTGGATATTTTTGGCATCAATGTTTCAAATAGCTTCTGGATTTGATTGTGTAGATAGTTTTGGATCACACTCTGTGATCCATCATCGGGATGAAAGAGAACAAAATGATTGCAATAGACCAAAATAATGGACTTTTCTTTCAATCATTTTTCTCTCTTCCATCCTGATGAAGGATCACAGAGTTCTTTCGTAAACGTTGATGCCAAAAATATCTCCAAAATCGAATCCTGAATCTATTTCAAACATATTTAATGTTAGCATATGTGTAGTCTCACTTTATCATCATATGTGTAGTCTCATAACTATCCATTTCTGTTTCTGTACCTATCACGTGGTTTTTAAAAATGAATGAAAAATGAAAAGAAATTGAAGATGAAATAGAGCACTGAACAAAGTAGAATTATTTAACTTAATTTTGTAATGCAACAATAATACAAGAAGGTTAGGGTATATGCATACAGAATCATGAACAATACAATCGTCTACCAAAACACATATATAAAATCATGTCTGAAGAACTAGAAATGGATAGTTATGAGACTACACATATATAAAATCATGTCTAAAGAACTAGAAATGGATAGTTATGAGACTACACATTTATAAAATCATGTCTAAAGAACTAGAAATGGATGGTTATGAGCATTCATCATGTGGTACTCCTTCATGTATTCCACTTAAAAGCAACAACACTAACAAATGAAATCAATGGTCAAGGGAGGGCAAGATCTTGCAATACCAAAACATTAAACTAATATGCACCAATATGCAAAAATACCATATCCAGTAACTTTGAAAGCAAGGCATAAAAGCAACAACACTAACAAATGAAATCAATGGTCAAAGGAGGGCAAGATCTTGCAATACCAAAACATTAAACCAATATGCAAAAATACCATATCCAGTAACTTTGAAAGCAAGGCATACATGAAACAAGTGCACTTAATTGGTGTCATGGCTAGGAGCACAACTATTACATTTTGCAACATAAAGAAATATTTAAGCTCATAAAATCCATAAATATTCCACATTGGATCAAATAAGTGTGTCATTTTAAGGTGGCAAGTAAAAGTCATAGTGTGCCAACTGATGAAACTCCTGACTGCACATTCCTAGTGTATGGTTGGCAAGAATCCCATGTAAGGAAACTCAGGTGTGGAAACAACTTCCTACACTAATCTCTAAAGGAAAGTATTGTGCAAATTCTTTTAAATCCTTACAATTTTAGATTCGTTAACTACTTTAACAAAGATATTGCAGCCATATACCATGCATATAGAAAATAGATAGAGAAGATTGAAACACATAAACACAAAGATATGCCAGTGGGAAAAAACCTTTCGGTAAAAAAATCCCACCCCTCCAAAACTTGCACAATGTATTATCTTCAACACAAAGACTACAATACACTTGCAATGCAAGTTCTTTCAGGAGATGAGAGACTAGTAAAACTTATATTTCTCCCATAGAAGCAACATCATATATATAGACTCCTCAGGACCCAACAAATACCCAAAAAAGGAGTTTGGCATCCAACCACCAAGACCCATGCACAAAGCCACATGTACACATTTGTTACATGCAATTCCAAGAATAGGCATCCATCCCTAGAATAGACTATGATAGCTTGTCATAGAATCTGCCAAAAATAACGGTCACAAGAGAAGTGTAAGAGAATCTATCATACCAACCTATTTTTGGCATATTCTCTTACACACACCAACCACTTCTTCTTGGGTGCCCAAATAGGCCCAAGTCATAAGATGCTCTTACATCTGTCATAGCACATTCCTTAAATAGTTCTTACGCATCATAGGAATCTGTCATGACCGTTTCAGTCAAGATCTCCTTACACACAAGATGTCGACACATCAAGTGGAGTGACACATCAACATGCCAACTAGACATGTACACACACACTTAATTTCATTATTTGCAAAAAAATACATTTACAAAACAAATAATAAGAATAGGAATTATCCAAGGTTGAGACACCTTATTCCTAACATTCTCCCACTTGTCGAACACCTTGTAAGAGCAATAGGGACATAATAGGAACTTTAACCGCCATAGGCCAAAAGGCCCATAGACTCCGAATACCATCTGAACTTCTCAGTGCCCACTAGTTTCGTTAATGCATCTGCAACATTCTTCACAGTATCTACCTTCTCCAAATTTACCTTTCCATCTTCCACCATATCTCTCACAAAGTGAAATTGCACATCAATGTGCTTCGTTCTGGCATGGAAAGTTGGATTTTTTGCAAGGCAAATAGCGCTCTGACTGTCACACCAAATAGTAATCTGTTCTGCATCAACACCAACATCAAAACACAATCTCCTAAGCCAAATGGCTTCCTTACAAGCATGAGTAGCAGCCATGTACTTAGCTTTTGTAGTGGACAAAGCAACTACAGGTTGTCGCTTACTCATCCAACTAATGGCACCACCAAACATAGTGAACACATAAGCACTGGTGGATCTCCTACTATCAGGATCTCCTACTATCAATATCACCTGCCCAATCTGAATCCACAAACCCACAAATACAAACTAAATGCAGAGATCTAGAAGAGTTACCATGATAACATATGGAGTAATCTGATGTACCCCTCAAATATCTGAATACTCGCTTAACTGCATCCCAATGTACTCGTCCATGGTTAGCCATAAACCGACTCAAAACTCCCACTACTTGGGCAATGTTTGGTCTAGTACAGACCATAGCATACATAAGACTACCAACTGCACTAGCATAAGGTACTCTACTCATGTCCTCCACCTCACTAGGAGATTTTGGACAATCATCTATAGATAACTTTGTTCCCACAGAAATAGGAACATAAAGTGGTCTACAATTTGCCATGTTGAACCTGTCCAACACAGACTTCACATATTCTGACTCAACCAAAGTTTTTTGTTAGACCTATCTCTATTGATTTCCATACCCAAGATGTACCTAGCTACCCCAAGATCTTTCATCTCAAACTATGCTGACAACTAAGATTTAAAATAAAAAATCATACCCTTACCCTTCCCAAACAACAACATATCATCAACATATAATGCAACAATAAGAAGGCGATCATTTTCAACTCTAAAATAAACACAATGATCTGATTTCAATCTTACAAATCTAATTGACAACACAAAGGCATCAAACTTAAGGTACCACATCCTAGGAGATTGCTTCAAACCATATAGAGATTTCTTTAATCTGCAAACTAAGGATTCTTTACCTTTAACAATGTAGTGCTCAGGCTGTGACATATAAATCTCTTCCTCCAAATCACCATGAAGGAAATCTGTCTTCACATCCATCTGTTCTATCTCTAAATCATATGATGTAGCAAGAGATAACAAAAATCTAATGGATGTCAACTTTGCAACATGAGAGAATATTTCACCATAATCTATTCCCTCTACCTGTGAATACCCCTTTGCAACCAATCTAGCTTTGTACCTTTCAACATTGTCATCTGCACATAATTTCTTCTTGAACACCCATTTACAGCCAATAGATTTTCTCCCTTTAGGAAAAGGTACAAGGTCCCGAGTTTTTTTTTTCTCCAATGAAGCCATCTCATCATCCATAGCCTCAATCTAGGAACCTGCATCTTCCATGCCCAAAGCCTCTTTCACAGATCTAGGCTCATCAGTGTTAGTAATCAAAGCAAAAGAACAACTGGAATCTAACATAGAATAACCAAACCTTTCTAGTTGCTTTCTTTCTCTCATGGATCTCCTCAAGGGCTAAGATTGAGGTTGTTCTTCCTCTTCTTCTGAACTATCAGACCTACTAGAGCTCTCCTCATCATTAGACCCAACATGGTCCCTCTGTTCAGTCTTCTCAGGGGTAGGAGTGTAATGACCCTTACCAATAGGATCACTAAAACCTTCAAACTGAACTTAGGAATTTTGTCAAACAGTTGGCATGCATTGAAAAATCTGCTTGTATTGATGTGTTTCAAGGTGTATAATGTTTGAGCATTTATAACAATTGAGATAACAATACCAATATGCAACAATTGGAGAACAATGCTAGGGTAATCATAAACTCACAAAAATCTGATTGCAATAATCAATGGACTGATAAATCTGATTACGTATAGTTGTCCATGAACAATGATAACAGCAAGTCCTTCTAATGCAATTCTTCAACCCTCAACAACCACTAACTCAACTATGATAATCCAAATACAATGAAATAAAATTCTGAGACTGTTTATTGCCAATTCTGGACTGATTATGACAGTGATAGTACAACAGCAAATTTACCATAAATTGACATGTATTTTCAAAACACAAGAACCTGATTCAAAGCACTATGGAAGACCACCATGTGATGATGCAGATCGGTGATGTAGACCTCCAACTGCACCGCCAAACAGACCCAAAATGCTGCTGTTGCTTCAGACTGGCAGGGCCGTACCCAGGCCGTACAGGTATGGCTCCTCTAGGAAAATAATGCTGGGGTTTTGGGACCCCCAAATGCAATGAATATGGGTGCCTAGGGATAGGTAGTAACCCTACCAAAGCACAAAAATTAACTCCAAGGGAATTGGAAGTTATGAGCAATTTATTGGTTTCAAACCCTGTTATGGTAATTCTGAAAATGAGCCAATTTTGTCTTCAAACCCTTGCCAAACGCTTCACCAATGCAAGAGCAAATTTGAATCCCTTATTTCAACCAAAAACAAATCCTTACAATGAAGTCTGCTTTTTCGAATTGCTTTTTCGGATTTGCTTTTTCAAACTGCTTTTTCGGATCTGCTTTTTCGAACTGCTTTTCCGGATTTGCTTTTTCGAACTGCTTTTTCGGATTCGCTTTTTCGAACTGCTTTTTTCGGATTGCTTTTTCAATCACCAACAAACCCTCACAACGAATTCTCAATGATGTCCAAATGAGATGGCTGAATACCAACTCCACAATTGCAACAATTCAAGTGATATTTCACACCCTCAAAGTTGCCAATCCAAGGGAGTGATTCGTTCCCAAAGACTGAATAATGATTTGCAGATCCAAAACCCACAAATGTCTTCACAATGAAGAAGTAGAAGAGATATCATAAACAAGCATGTCCAAATGAGAGGCCTAGCCCTCTATTTATTCACTTTTCCTGGAACTTCTAGAACTCTCCTTTATAAAATCTCATTAAAAAGCACTTTTTATAATAAAATAATATTATAAATCAAAAAGTGTAACTCAACTTAAAATTAGAACATGTAGGCCCCAATAACTTATAATAATAAAATATAACCTCTTAAACTTCTCCAAAAGCCAATATAACCATCTAATCTGCAAAAATGACTCTCTCTCTCCACCATTTGCCTACGAGAGTCGGGGATAGGCAAATCCAGCACACTAAACGAGGTCAGCCAAAATGGGGACATGACAGTCCGCCCCTCCTGAAATTGCTTGTCCCCAAGCAATGGCTAAACAATGAACCCAACAATCCTCCTGGATCCCAAATGAAGTCATGAACTGTACTACAGTCAACCAACGCAAGCTCCTGCAATATCCTCTGCAATATAACCAAGAGGAATCCATGAATGTATTGTGAACCACTGCTCAACTGAACTCTAACTCCATAACTGCCACAGCCAGGAACCCACGAGACACCAACTCCGAAAATATCAGAACTCAAGTGGAGAGGGCAACTGAAACTCCCAACATAGCAAATATCCTCAACACATCCCACTAACAATCCAGCTCTATAATGATGAATACTCCGAAAGGGAACTGCACCAAGTGCAGAGAATCCACACACTATACACCAACTGTAGTCAACATATCTCTGCAGATTACCAACCATGCTGGTATCACCATAACTCCCATGCTCTGCTGGCGGCTGATAGGCATCATACAATAGATAGCAGTCACTCAAAACAAATTTGTCTGCCATCTCCTCCATACATGACTCATAAGCAAGCTGATAAACATACCCTGAGGTATAATACCAATAAAAAGAACCAACCAGCTCATCCTGCAAACGTGATACAACCGACTGTGACTGATCATTAGCTAAGTCAGAAGATGACATAGCCAAGGGAGGGAAATCAAGAACAACAGCTAAACCATCAACAACATCAATATCATGAACCATCTGGCTGTCGCTCACAAAACCCAACATCACGTCATATGCCTCACAGCTCTCTACCCGTGAAGTCAAACCATACCATAACTGATGACAAACACTAGAGCCCAAAGTACATCTCCGTATCATCATCTCATTGACATATGGATCAAAAATAAACTGATGAGCATACCTCTCAGTGTAATGTCGATAAAATGCGCCAACATCAGTCAGTGGCTCAGACTGCAATCCCGATGAAACTAACTGCAACTGATCACTAACCAGGCCCGAACTCGCCACTACCTCCGAAGACACCTCCAAAGGAGTAGTACCACTGATAGGAACCATGCCAACTGCCGGCTCATCAACATCAAACATGATCTCTGGTACAACATCACAAGTCTCCACGTCATCAGTAGTAGAGATCACCACCATGTCGAGCGGACTACAACGCTCAACAGCAACACCCAACTCTATCGAGCCTAACTCAAGTGGAAGGGAACAAGATATACCACTACTAGTATCTAGGATGGATGCATCCCCATCTCCACTGTCTCTGGCAATCTCAACCGTGGACATCCCCGAATCACCAGACACCATAGTCTGTGACTGTACAAAATCTGGTAAAGTCTGTAGTCGCTCCAACTCCATGGCTACCTCAGCCAACTGAAACTGTGACTCCTCAAAAGCCAACTGTGTACTCTCAAGAGTCTCCGAAGTCACCTCGAGCTGCTGAGCAAGCTCGCTCACCTCCTCTTCCTTGACTACTAATGCCTCGTATGCTGTATTGCCCCACTCTAGAAGATGATCCCTGTCGGCTACCAACTGCATATAATCCTGTCTCAAAATCCGGATAGCCTCCCATAAAGAATGGATCTCTGTCAAGGAGAGATAACTGCCTCCCTGCTCATCACTAGTAGGAGAACCCCATCCATAAACTGCTAACACCTGACGGGCAGCATTGAAATGCTCGCAAGCGATAGCAATGTCCCGCTCACTAACTCTCAACTGACTAGACACATGATGGCGCTGGCTAGACTGTCTCCTACAATCCTCTTCCCCTGGTACACTGTCCAAAGGAGTAACCTCAGAATAGCTATCACCTGTAGTACTGCCATCCAAACTCAGCAGACCAGTTGCTGAACTCGTATCATCAAATGGAGTGACTGAAGCATCAACATAAACCTCCGTATCAAGGGAATCCACTAAGTCCTCAACACTATCAATAACATCCTCCTCTAACACACTATCAAAAGGAGTATCCTCAAAGTCGCTAATCTCTGGAGTACTACCATCCCTACTCTGCAAGTCGACTCCAGAACTCACATCACCATACAAAGTGTCAAAAACTGTAACATCACTGTCCAACTCCGCTGTAACAAAAGAATCTGCCGAGGAAGCTAAGTCCTCACAACTATCCACAGCATACTCCTGGATGTCATCAATACCAAAACGATCCTGGGACTCATCTGTAAACTCCATCATATCTATGATATCATCAACCCATTCCAACAAGAATAGTCGACTGGACACATGAACAATGCCCCACATGGGTGTATAAAAACTAATTCCAGCATCAGACAAGCTGCTGGCATGGACGAGAACTACACCGTGTAATCTACTAATCAAATCCATGATAGTGCAACAGATACTACTACCAAAGAATGATAGACATCTCCGGTCAAAACAATCCCAAACGCCAATGTAACAATCCTGAGTTCTCATCCGTAAACTGGAACCGACTGACACCTCAAGCAAAATCCGTACCTGAGTAGCCTGCTCAATCCCAATATCAGCTGATCCCACATCCATGTCTTCCATAATTGACACTATCCCTGAATCCTGGATGCAAGGTGAACTCTCACAACTATCGACAACCACATGTGATCCGCATGTCACAGAAAGCTGAGTATCAGGTGTGTAAGATGAAGCTGAACTCAACTCCACACCATACCCATCCACCTGTCTCTCTGAGTCTTGTAATGCCAATGGAGTACTCAACAAAGAGGCTCGAGTGTCCTCGAACTCTCGAGAAAGCCTGCCAACTTCCTCCTCCTTCCTCCTCAAGGCATCTAAATGATCTCTGGCAAGGCTAAGAAGATGGTCACGATCTGAAAGATGTAAATAACTCATCTTCATCGCTCCCATTCCTTCCCTGATCGCCTGTAAGTCAACACAAGAAGACTCTGCCTAAACTCCCTTATGTCTGTCCTGTAACTGAATCATCCGGATGTGATCCTCTATCATCTCCCGCATCCTGTCATGATGAGATAATGAAGTCACAATCCCATCCTCGCTTACCCTAATCTGACTGGACAAAACATGTGAAGTACTATGTGCCTCAACCTCGTGTGATGTAGCATCTAACTGTGCCTGATACTCTCTATCAGCAAAGTCCTGAATACTCAATGTCTGCTCATCGCTGATAGGTATCTCATCATCATGCACAACAACCTCCTCACAATCATCATCTGAATCCACTGTGCTGCAGTTACTATTTTGAGCACCTGTGACATCATCAAGACCAACTGTACCACAATCACCGTCAGTGTCACTCATGCCATCCGGTGTGCCTGTGATATCACCTTCTGATGCAACTGGCTCAACCTGTACAACATTTGTAACCACTTCTGCCTGTGAAGATGATGCAAATAAATCATTACGTGAAGATGTGCTAACATCTCCCAATACCGGATCAGCATGTCTGTCAAACTCATCATACAAGTTTCTGCTTGTCATAGGGAAGGTACTTCGATCCTTAGGCCTATTAATTAGGCTCTTCAACCACGTACATGCCATAGGTGACACATTCCTCTCTTTTGTCCAAACATGCCATAAATCTTTTGCCAAAAGTTTAGAAATTTCATCCTTCTCCTCAAACAAGATTGTGAACATGATGGAGTGCATTGATGCTAATACATCGCTGGAATGAAACTCATCCAAAATATTCCAAAATGTGTTAAACATTCTATGAATGTCATCAATACAACCTATTGACAACATAATGTTTTCAAACCTACACCATGCAAATACTTCAAGTAATCTTGCCCTCTTTGTGAAATGAGGGTCCCTGATGTCATCCAACCTTTCAAAGCTTTTTACCATGGCATGAAGTACCTCTCTCATAATCTGATCATCATAAGAATTAAAGCCTGCTATTATCCTCATGATTTCACTAATGCAAGAGAGAGCTGCAAGTCTTACCACCTCATCATGATGTCTCAATAATCGGGGCTTCACCAAAGAACCAAATACTGGAGATAAAGCTGTTTGCATAGCATAGGAATCTGACTGATCAACCTTGCCTAAATAAGTTTCCAACTCCTCCAAAATTCTTAGGAGGTCCTTTGTTCGCTGAAATGGACGATCTAGTTTCTTCAATGCAGTGTGCATTCTCTCTTTCAATTCCTTGTCTCTTGTTAAAGCCATGCTGACAATTGAATTCAATCTGAAATAACCCAATCAGGTTGGCAGGAAACCGCTCTGATACCACTGTAATGACCCTTACTATAAAGGCCACTAAACTCCTCAAACTGAACTTAGGAATTTTGTCAAACAGTTGGCATGCATTGAAAAATCTGCTTGTATTGATGTGTTTCAAGGTGTATAATGTTTGAGCATTTATAACAATTGAGATAACAATACCAATATGCAACAATTGGAGAACAATGCTAGGGTAATCATAAACTCACAAAAATCTGATTGCAATAATCAATGGACTGATAAATCTGATTACGTATAGTTGTCCATGAACAATGATAACAGCAAGTCCTTCTAATGCAATTCTTCAACCCTCAACAACCACTAACTCAACTATGATAATCCAAATACAATGAAATAAAATTCTGAGACTGTTTATTGCCAATTCTGGACTGATTATGACAGTGATAGTACAACAGCAAATTTACCATAAATTGACATGTATTTTCAAAACACAAGAACCTGATTCAAAGCACTATGGAAGACCACCATGTGATGATGCAGATCGCTGATGTAGACCTCCAACCGCACCGCCAAACAGACCCAAAATGCTGCTGTTGCTTCAGACTGGCAGGGCCGTACCCAGGCCGTACAGGTATGGCTCCTCTAGGAAAATAATGCTGGGGTTTTGGGACCCCCAAATGCAATGAATATGGGTTCCTAGGGCTAGGTAGTAACCCTACCAAAGCACAAAAATTAACTCCAAGGGAATTGGAAGTTATGAGCAATTTATTGGTTTCAAACCCTGTTATGGTAATTCTGAAAATGAGCCAATTTTGTCTTCAAACCCTTGCCAAACGCTTCACCAATGCAAGAGCAAATCTGAATCCCTTATTTCAACCAAAAACAAATCCTTACAATGAAGTCTGCTTTTTCGAATTGCTTTTTTGGATTTGCTTTTTCGAACTGCTTTTTCGGATCTGCTTTTTCGAACTGCTTTTCCGGATTTGCTTTTTCGAACTGCTTTTTCGGATTCGCTTTTTCGAACTGCTTTTTTCGGATTGCTTTTTCAATCACCAACAAACCCTCACAACGAATTCTCAATGATGTCCAAATGAGATGGCTGAATACCAACTCCACAATTGCAACAATTCAAGTGATATTTCACACCCTCAAAGTTGCCAATCCAAGGGAGTGATTCGTTCCCAAAGACTGAATAATGATTTGCAGATCCAAAACCCACAAATGTCTTCACAATGAAGAAGTAGAAGAGATATCATAAACAAGCATGTCCAAATGAGAGGCCTAGCCCTCTATTTATTCACTTTTCCTGGAACTTCTAGAACTCTCCTTTATAAAATCTCATTAAAAATCACTTTTTATAATAAAATAATATTATAAATCAAAAAGTGCAACTCAACTTAAAATTAGAACATGTAGGCCCCAATAACTTATAATAATAAAATATAACCTCTTAAACTTCTCCAAAAGCCAATATAACCATCTGATCTGCAAAAATGACTCTCTCTCTCCACCATTTGCCTACGAGAGTCGGGGATAGGCAAATTCGGCACACTAAACGAGGTCAGCCAAAATGGGGACATGACAAGGAGGCAATTGAACAACATCTTTTTCCTTTTCTTTTTCATCTGGTTGTAGCACAATAGGAGAAGATGTTAGCTCTCTGAAATTAACATTTCTACTATACAACACCTTACTAGTCACAGGATCCCAAAGCTTGTATCCTTTCACACCAACACTATATCTGATGAAAATACATTTGACAGCTTTGTTTTCCAACTTAGATTTTTTCTCCTTTGGAACATGTGCATAAGCTTCACAACCAAAAACATGAAGATGTCTAATTGAAGGCTTTTTACCATACCACACCTCCATGGGTGTCTTACCAACAAGAGCTGATGTAGGAGATCTATTAACCAGATAGCAAGCAGTGGCCATAGCTTCGGCCCAAAACCTTTGTTCTAAACCAGCTCCACTAAGCATACTCCTAGCCTTCTCCATCAGTGTCCTGTTCATTCTCTCTACAACTCCATTATGTTGTGGAGTATAAGGAGTTGTCTTATGTCTCTTGATACCTCATTCTTTACAGAACTATTCAAACTCTGCTGAGAAAAACTCACCACCATTATCAGTTCTCACACACTTAATCTTCTTACTAGTCTGATTCTCTACAAGGGCTTTAAATTCCTTGAACCGACTAAAGACTTGTGTCTTACTTTTAAGGAAATAAATCCAAGTCCTACTGTAATCATCTATGAAAGATACAAAAAATACAAACTTGGAGATTGAAGGAACTTTTACAAGACCAAATACATCAAAATGAATAAGATCCAAAATATCAGAAGATTTGTGAGAACTAAAGTAAAACTGAACATAATTTTTTTTACCATAGACATAGTGTTCACAAAAGTCAAACTCAAGATTGCAGTCATTTAACCCCTCAATGAGGTTTTTATTCTTCAGGGTCCTAAGACCCTTCTCACCAATGTGGCCAAATCTCATATGCCACAACATCGTCTTTTCTGCAGGAAGCTTTCCTTCCAAAGTGTTTGCACCCTTAGGTACACTTACTTCACTACCATCGGAACCCATTGCCACAGTCTTCTTTACTACTTGTTCAGATGGTGGGGATGAAATGATAGCCACTCTCTTCTTTAAAATAGAAGAAATATTGCACTGAGCAATGCATGCTTCAAGCTAAAACAAAGTACCTCTCCTAGTACCTCTAGCGAGCACAATAGAACCTCTCATCATCTTGCATCCATATATCAAAAAGACAATTTGCACACCTACTTCATTCAGCATACCTACAAATAATAGGTTTCGTGCCAAACCCAAAATGTGCATAACTTAGTTGATTCCCTTTACTTGTCCATTAGGAAATCTGATAGTGACCCTTCTGCATCTAACTATCTTTAGGTGAGAATCATCACCCAAGTACACCTTTCCACCATCAAACTCTTCATATTTTGAGAACCAGTTTCGATGAGAGGTCATGTGAAAAGAAGTACCCAAGTCAACTAATCACACATCATTAGATGCATGGGCTGCCAAAGTTGCAATAAAAGCATCTCCATCTTCTTGAGATTTTTTGGAAGCTAAATCTGAGCCTTTCTTCTTCTTCTTCAGTTCTTTGCAGTCCCTCCAGAAGTGCCCTATTTTATCATAGTTCCAACATTTCACCTTGGACTTTCCAAGAGTCTTAGAACTCCCGCGGGATTTGGACCTACCCTTCTTTGACTTCTTGTCATTCTACTTTCCTCTGTCGTTGGATCTCTTGGGAACAACAAGGGCTTCCTTAGATGAATCCGAAGTCTTTCTTCACATCTCCTTAGATAGTAGTGAAGACACCACATCATCCATATGGAATGTGACTATAGTACTTTCGAGAGCCATCACAAGATGGTCCCATGAATCCGGCAAGGAACAAAGTAGGGTCATACAATGATCCTCCTCCTCAATCTTGGCACTGGATGATGCCAACTGTGCAATCAATAAATTGAATGCATTGAGATGATTAGTTATGGATCCACCTTCCTCCATTCTTAAAGAATACTTCTTTCTCAGGAACAACTTATTCACCAGAGATTTGGCCTGATACACAGACCCAAGTCATTGCCACAAAGAATTTGTAGTAGTCTCATCAAGAACATTTAGAAGAACGACATCTGCTAAACAGAGTCTGATGAGACCCTTAGCCTTCTGATCCTTGATCTCCCAATCCATTTGAAATATCATTGTAGTTTTCACATCAAGTGAAGTAGCCTCCCATAGATCACAGTCTTCAAGCATGTCTTCCATCTTGAGTTTCCACAACTCAAAATTAGTGCCATTAAATTTCTCCACCTCCATTCTACTATATGAGGAACTTGCCATCTCAATCTGCAAATAAGATTCAAAATGCTCTACACAAAACTCCCACTCAACTTGAGATTAGCTCAAAAAACCCTACCCAACATCTAGGATCAAAATTTGATCAAGCTCTGATACCACTTGTAAGGAAACTCAGGTGTGGAAATAGCTTCCTACGCTAATCTCTAAAGGAAAGTATTGTGCAAATTCTTTTAAATCCTTACAATTTCAGATTCATTAACTACTTTAACAAAGATATTGTAGCCATATACCATGCATATAGAAAATAGATAGAGAAGATTGAAACACATAAACACAAAGATATGCCGGTGGGGAAAAACCTTTCGGTAAAACAACCCCACCCCTCCAAAACTTGCACAATGTATTATCTTCAAGACAAAGACTACAACACACTTGCATTGCAAGTTCTTTCAGGAGATGAGAGACTAGTAAAACTTATATTTCTCCCATAGAAGCAGCATCATATATATAGACTCCTCAGGACCCAACAAATACCCAAAAAAGGAGTTTGGCATCCAACCACCAAGACCCATGCACAAAGCCACATGTACATAGTTGTTACATGCAATCCCAAGAATAGGCATCCATCCCTAGAATAGACTATGATAGCTTATCATAGAATCCACCAAAAATAATGGTCACAAGAGAAGTGTAAGAGAATCTGTCATACCAACCTATTTTTGGCATATTCTCTTACACACACCAACCACTTCTTCTTGGGCACCCAAATAGGCCCAAGTCATAAGATGCTCTTACTCCTATCATAGCACATTCCTTAAATAGTTCTTACACATCATAAGAATCCATCATTACCATTTCAATCATGATCTCCTTATGCACAAGATGTTGACACATCAAGTGGAGTGACACATCAACATGCCAACTAGACATGTACACTCACACTTAATTTCATTATTTGCAAAAAAAATACATTTACAAAATAAATAATAAGAATAGGAATTATCCAAGGTTGAGACACCTTATTCCTAACATCCCATAGAGGGGCTACTTACTAATACATTGCTTAACCACAAACACAAGTGTAGACTATAACCACAAACACAAGTGTACACTGTAACAAGTGTATAATACAGTGCTTAACCACAAACACAAGTGTAGACTATAACCACAAACACAAGTGTACACTGTAACAAGTGTATAATACAGTGCTTAACCACAAACACAAGTGTATACTATAACCACAAACACAAGTGTACACTATAACAAGTGTAGACTATAACAAGTGTATACTATAACAAGTGTATAATACATTTCTTAACCACAAACACAAGTGTATACTATAACAAGTGTATACTCTCACCAGTGTATACTGTAACAAGTCAGTATACACTGGTGATAGTATACACTTGTTACAGTATACACTTATGATAGTATACACTTGTATACAGTATACTGTAACAAGTCAGTATACACTGGTGACAGTATACACTTGTTAGTGTATACTGTATACACTATTTTTATGATCCATGCAAGTGCAGGGGACCTACCAAACTCCACTGAATCAAAAATATTGACCGCTTTCTTAGGAGTGGTAGATTTTGTTGATTCAGTGGAGTTTGGTGGGTCCCCTGCACTTGCATGGATCATAAAAATAGTGTCACATCTTATAATATTGCCTATTCAACTACTTATGAAATCTATGATCACCAACATACATAGCACCCACTTTCCTCCAAGCTCTACCAAGACCACATCTAATCAGTACACCACTATAATAGTAATTCTAAAAATTATGCCTCTTATGTTTGTGGTTACAAGAATCTTCCAGTGGTTTGAGGTTGTCCATGGGAGGAGGAAGAATTTTTAAAGTTCTAAAATAGGCCTCCTGCATTTATTCTTAGGAGGATCCATCACTGGGTTGAGGATTTATTCTTACGGGCCTAATTAGGCCTCCCTGAATAGTCCAATTATAATCTCCACAACAATATTCAACAAAATAACTTCAAGGCTTGAAATATAATTTAAAAGCATTAATCACCCCTCATTTAATGAACTTGGAGGAGATTTGAAGGCCAATATTACAAAAAGCTTCATAACACATTTATACTGACTGCTACAAATCAGTCCTAACAGAGACTACTTCAAATGAGTCCTAAAAGAGCAGTGATGTAAAGAGTCACAAATTATAGTCTCATCATGAAAAGGGGCAAAATACATCTGTGTGGAAAGGAATCCTCATGGTGAATTCAAAATGGCATATTACACATGTACTATTCACAGATGAAACTTTATTATTTGGTCAGGCAAACGTATCAAAAGTTCAAATAATCACACAAATAATAGAACAATATTGTTCAGTGTCAAGTCAAAAGTTAAATGTAGGAAAGTCAAGGGTGTTCCTTTTTAATATTCCCTAGACTATCAAAAGATCTCTTCATAAAATCATCAGACTTCAGGAGACAAGCCTTCCATGAACCTATCTAGGCATACCTTGTTGGAAACAATTGTCTGAAGGAAATTTCTACTCAAATTATGTATTGTCTTTGATGTCACACAATGTCATAGTCCGCAGCAATCAGTTCCTACCAAGCTTAGTCGGTCTACCAGACAGGAATATTAGTGCTTATCGAGTCCACTCGGTTATCAAAGAAAATCAGTGTCTACCGAGTCCACTCAGTTACCAGAGGAAAGTTAGTATTTACCAAGTTCAGTCGGTTGTCAAAGAAAAGTTAGTATTTACCAAGTTCAGTCGGTTGTCGAAGAAAAGTTAGTATTTACCGAGTTCAGTCGGTTGTCGAAGAAAAGTTAGTATTTACCGAGTTCAGTCGGTTGTCGAAGAAAAGTTAGTGTTTACCGAGTTCAGTCAGTTGTTGAAGAAAAGTTAGTGTTTACCGAGTTCAGTTGGTTATCGAAGGTAAAGGATTGTTAGTGTTTACCGAGTTCCCTCGGTCTCCGAAAGATTATAGAAAGTTATGGTCACCGAGCACTGTCGGCCCTTGAAGGATTTTTGCAAATAGAGTTTTCTTAATTCAGCCGACTGTTATACTAAATAATGTCAATTTGACAAATCTAAAATCATATAAATAAAAGGTCAAATGTGAAAAATAAACAAGAAATATAGCAGAAGATTTACAGAAAAAAGACAGGAAAGGTGTGTGCGAATTTGTGAAGGATGTTCAAATATCCTTGAGGTGCAGCATAGATTTATTCGATCAGGAAGGATCACACATATGCAGAACAGAGATCTGTAATCAGCAAGACAGTTGCATTATTATACAGGTCATTTTTCATTGTTACCTTCTTATCATTGTAATAGTGAATTCTAAATCTCTTAACCGAGTTGGTTTAACAACCATATTGTAAATCCTCTAACAAGGTGACAATTCCGTTGAATTGTTTTCAAGACCTCTTACCAGGCCACTCCTAGCAGGGTGTTTTAAATCCTCTAACAAGGTCACACCTAACAGTGTGTTTTGTAACCTTTTACTGGGTTGGCTTCTATCCGGGCATCACTTCAGAAAAGTGAAAATTAGTATCTAGATACATTGGTGGTTTTTCCCATATTGGGTTTCCACGTTAAATCTTGTGTCTCTTGTGTTCTTAATTGCTATCTTAATCATACACCAGTGCTGATGAATATCTAAAGGATAATTTTGCTAATACTTTCTGCATCTTCAAAATTACTGCAATCTATTTACCAAATGCTAAAACAGATAACATTGTTAAGATATCCTAAGGGATCTAGAAAGAATTATTTATGAAGTGATTTATGGTTGACTGATTCACCCCCCCCCCCTCTTAGTCACTTCATCCATATTCCATCAATTGGTATCAGAGCTTTTGGTGCTTGCAGGAAGGGTTTCAAGGACCTAAGCTAAAGATCAGGATGTCTTACAAGAGGGAAATTCCAAAGCTCAACAGAGATAACTTTTCAGCATGGCAAGGTCTCATGCGACTTCATCTGGCTTCCATTGGTGATTTAGGATGCAAATACATTGATGAAGAATACACAATTCCTAATGGTGCATTAACTGTTGAAGACATTGCAGATAAAAAGACTCACAACACCATGATGATAGACATTGCATCTACTCTCAGCTATGAAGAATTTGATGATATTAAAGACTGCACTACTGCATATGAAATGTGGATGGCACTGAAGAAAATATATGGTGGTGATGCAAATGTGAAAAGAGCCAAAGCAGAAAGCCTAAGAGGACAGTTTGACAAAATGAATATGAAGGAAGATGAAAACATTGCAAAATATGTTGAAAGAATCAAAGCAAGTGTAAGTGCAATTAGAGCTTCTGGAGGAACAATCTCAGATGAAACTGTTATAAGTAAGGTACTTAGAACATTACTCCCTATCTATGCAATAAGAGTATCAGCTATTCAAGAAAGAAGATGTGAAACAAACCACAATATAACTTTGGATGCTTTAGTTGGAAGATTGACAGCTTTTGAATTAGACAACTATGACAACTATGTTCCTAGTTCCAAAAATATTGAATCAGCATTTGAGGCCAAGGTTTCACTAAAGAAGAACAAGAAAATTAAAGAAGTTCAGTTGGAAAGTGAAGAAGTATCAGAAGAAAGTTCTGATAGTGATCTTGAAATTGTAGAAGCATTACTTGCAAAGAAGTACTCTAGAGGGAAAGGTAAATATAAAGGTAAAACTCCTTTAATCTATTTTTCATGTGAAGAAATTGGACATATTGCAGCTAGGTGCCCAAACAAGCAAGTCAAGGAAGAGAAGAGAAGTCACAAGTACTATGGAAAAAAGAATTTCAAATCATACAAGGATAAAGGTAAGAAATCATGTTTTATGGCTAAAGATTCTGATGATAGTGAAGAAGAAATTGTCTTTATTGCTATAAAAGATGAATCTGATGATGATGAAGATAAGATGGCACTTATTTCTCATATAAGAAAAGATGATATATGGATAATAGATAGTGGATGTTCACACCACATGACTGGTGACAAGACAAAATTTGAATAACTAGAAGACTGTGATAGTGGTAATGTAAGATTTGGAAACAATGAACCTTGTTGTATAAAAGGAAAAGGAAGAATCGCATTAACCAAAGAACTCATATGTGATAATGCTTATTGGGTTGAAGGACT
The DNA here is from genome assembly GCA_027943335.1 of Chamaecyparis obtusa. NCBI lineage: Eukaryota > Viridiplantae > Streptophyta > Pinopsida > Cupressales > Cupressaceae > Chamaecyparis > Chamaecyparis obtusa. The sequence continues at coordinate 6,126,227 of BSBK01006848.1, forward strand.
AAAACATAATCTTCTAAGTGTAGCACAGCTAATCAACACTGGTTTCAAGGTTGAATTCATGAATGGTCAAGCAAGACTGCTGGATGGAAAAGGAAAACTCATTGGATCAGGAAAACAAACAAAAGGTAACTTATTTTATCTTGATCTCAGTGAATATTCATGCTTTATTGCTCAAATAAAAGAAAGTTGGCTATGGCACAAAAGGTTATGTCATGTGAATTTTGATAACATGATAAAAATAAGCAAATTCAAGAAGGTTAGAGGCATTCCTACTTTGAAGAAACCTGATACTGGTCTATGTAAGAATTGTCAGATTGGCAAAATGAGTAAAACTAGTTTCAAGAGTAAGAACTATCAGTCTAAAGAAATTTTGGAAATTGTGCATACTGATTTATGTGGACCTATTGGAATACAAAGCTATACTGGAGATAAATTCTTTATTCTTTTCATTGATGATTATTCTAGAATGATGACTGTTATGTATTTAAGAGAGAAATCAGAAGCATTTGAAAAGTTCAAATGGTACTTAGCAAGAGTGGAAAAGGAAACAGGGAAAAGATTGAAATGCTTAAGATCAGATAGAGGTGGTGAATTCATCTCCCATGATTCTAACAACTTTTGCATTGAAAGAGGAATCAAAAGACAGGTATCAGCTCCTAGAACTCCTGAGCAGAATGGAATAGCAGAAAGAAGAAACAAATCTATTATGGATTGTGCAAGGACTCTAATGATAGAAAAGAACATCGCTATAAAGTACTGGAAGGAAGCTATCAGCACTGCAGTTCATACCTTGAACCGAGTACAATTGAAGAAAGACACATTCAAAACTCCTTATGAATTATGGTATGGCTATAAACCCAATGTAAGTTACATGAAAATATTTGGTAGCAAGTGTTATATCTTAAAAGAATCCAGAAGAAATAAATTTGATGTGAAAAGTGATGAAGGAATATTCCTAGGATATTCTAGCAAAAGCAAGGCATACAAATGTCTGAACTTATCTACTCACAAAGTCATAGAAAGTATACATGTAAAATTTGATGAATTTGCAGAAAAGACTGAAGAAGAAAGCAAAAGGGAACCCGAGAACTACAGAAGATTCGTTTACATTGAACCTGAAACATTGGCAGGCACAACTATCAATAAGGAAACTATATCTACTGAGTTGAGCATAGTTACCGAGTCACAAACCGAGTCACAGGAAGAAGTTCAAACCGAGTCATAGGAAGAAATTCAGACCAAGTCTCAGCCTGAAGTTACCGAGAAAATATCTACCGAGCCCGAGCAACCTGAAGAAGAGATCCTATAAGACAATAGCAGGAATCATTCAAAAATCAAGGAACCTATACTAGCCAAATATGTCAGAAGACATCATACACCGGATCAAATCATTGGAAACAAATCAGATGGTACTATGACAAGAAGCAAGCTAAAAGGTACATGTCTGCTTACTGATTTTGAACCTAGAAATATCAAAGATGCATTGGAAAATGAAAGTTGGATTGAAGCAATCAATGAAGAATTAGAACAAATACAAAAGAATAAAACTTGGACTCTTGTACCTAGACCTAAAGATAAGAATGTAATTGGAACAAAATGGGTATTCAAGAATAAGCTAAATGAAGATGGTCAAGTATCTAGAAATAAAGCTAGACTGGTATGTAAAGGTTATTCTCAAGAAGAAGGTATAGACTATGGAGAAACTTTTGCTCCTGTTGCAAGATTAGAAGGTGTAAGAACTCTACTTGCTTATGCAGCACAAAGGATTTAAGGTATATCAGATGGATATAAAATCTGCATTTCTCAATGGAATTCTTGATGAAGAAGTCTACATTGAACAACCTGAAGGTTTTGTTGATCCAGATAAAAAGGACATGGTCTGCAGGTTACACAAAGCATTGTATGGTTTGAAACAAGCTCCTAGAGCATGGTATGAAAGACTCCATAACTATTTGATTCAGATTAATTTCAAAAGAGCCAATGATAACAGCAATCTGTATATTAAAGAAGGACCGGATGACAAAATTGTATTGGTAGAAATATTTGTAGATGATACTATATTTACAGGGAATGAGGATCAGTGCAAAGAATTTTCAGAGCAAATGAACAAAGAATTTGAAATGTCTATGTTTGGTTTAATAAAATTCTTTGTTGGTCTTCAAATTCAGCAAAGCAAGAATGGTATATACATTACTCAATCTAAATACATTAAGGAAATACTTAAGAAGTTTGGTATGGAAGATTCAAAACTAGTTGGTACACCCATGTGTACTGGACTGAAACTTACCAAAAATGATGATTCAAAAGAAGTTGATCAGACCCTATACCGATCTATGATTGGAAAATTGCAGTATGTAGTACATACAAGACCTGACATTGCCTTAGCAGTCGGTATTGTAGCTAGATTCTCAGCAAAACCTAAGGAAAATCATATGATGGCAATCAAAAGAATCTTAAGATACTTAAGAGGAACTGAAGAATATGGTTTGTGGTATAAATTTGGAGGCAATCTAGACTTGAAAGTGTTTACTGATGCTGATTGGGCAGGAAACATTGATGACAGAAAAAGCACAAGTGGTGGAGCATTTTTTCTTGGAAAAAGACTGGTATCCTGGACTAGTAAAAAGTAGAATTGCACATCTCAATCCACAGCTGAAGCAGAATATGTTGCTGCTGCAGTAAATTGTTCAAATATTGTTTGGTTTAAACACCTATTAGAAGGTATGAAGGTTGAAATCAAAGAACTATTTGTTATATTTTGTGACAATACCAGTGCAATAAACATTTCTAAGAATCTAGTGATGCATTCCAAAACCAAGCACATTGCTATTAAATATCACTTTGTCAGAGAATTGGTGCAGGACAAGGAAATCAGATTAGAATATATTCATACAAAAGACTAGATTGCAGACATTTTTACCAAACCATTACCTAAGGATGCATTTGTGTATCTAAGAGGTAAGTTAGGGGTCATTCCCCTATCCAAGGCTCACTAAATACAGTTTTAGTGATGCATCAACCAGAAAATGATTGAAAATCAACCAGTTGATGCAGCATATTCAAGGAATCATTGCATATGAATTAGTACTTGAGGTACATTAATTTACACTGGTAATATGTGAATTGTCTTTGGCATGTGTTGTCAAAGAGGGAGTGTTTGCTATGTCTTTGCTATTACTTCAAGAAATTTTCAATAGTCAGAAGGAAGAATTTTCAGGATAAAGGAAGTTTGCTGACAGAGGGAGATTTGAATCTAAATCGAGCTAACTCTTTCAAATTTCTTATGCTATGACATATTGTGTTGCCATCAATGCCAAAGAGGGAGATTGTTGGAAACAATTGTCTGAAGGAAATTGCTACTCAAATTATGTATTGTCTTTGATGTCACACAATGTCATAGTCCGCAGCAATCAGTTCCTACCGAGCTCAGTCGGTCTGCCAGACAGGAATATTAGTGCTTACCGAGTCCACTCGGTTATCAAAGAAAATCAGTGTCTACTGAGTCCACTCGGTTACCAGAGGAAAGTTAGTATTTACCGAGTTCAGTCAGTTGTCGAATAAAATTTAGTATTTACCGAGTTCAGTCGGTTGTCGAAGAAAAGTTAGTATTTACCGAGTTCAGTTGGTTGTCGAAGAAAAGTTAGTATTTACCGAGTTCATTCGGTTGTCGAAGAAAAGTTAGTGTTTACCGAGTTCAGTCAGTTGTTGAAGAAAAGTTAGTGTTTACCGAGTTCAGTCAGTTATCGAAGGTAAAGGATTGTCGGTGTTTACCGAGTTCCCTCGGTCTCCGAAAGATTATAGAAAGTTATGGTCACCGAGCACTGTCGGCCCTTGAAGGATTTTTGCAAATAGAGTTTGCTTAATTCAGCTGACTGTTATACTAAATAATGTCAATTTGACAAATCTAAAATCATATAAATAAAAGGTCAAATGTGAAAAATAAACAAGAAATATAGCAGAAGATTTACAGAAAAAAGACAGGAAAGGTGTGTGCGAATTTGTGAAGGATGTTCAGATATCCTTGAGGTACAGCACAGATTTATTCGATCAGGAAGGATCACACATATGCAGAACATAGATCTGTAATCAGCAAGACAGTTGCATTATTATACAGGTCATTTTTCATTGTTACCTTCTTATCATTGTAACAGTGAATTCTAAATCTCTTAACCGAGTTGGTTTAACAACCATATTGTAAATCCTCTAACAAGGTGACAATTCCATTGAATTGTTTTCAAGACCTCTTACCAGGCCACTCCTAGCAGGGTGTTTTAAATCCTCTAACAAGGTCACACCTAACAGTGTGTTTTGTAACCTTTTACCGGGTTGGCTTCTAACCGGGCATCACTTCAGAAAAGTGAAAATCAGTATCTAGATACATTGGTGGTTTTTCCCATATTGGGTTTCCACGTTAAATCTTGTGTCTCTTGTGTTCTTAATTGCTATCTTAATCATACACCAGTGCTGATGAATATCTAAAGGATAATTTTGCTAATACTTTCTGCATCTTCAAAATTACTACAATCTATTTACCGAATGCTAAAACAGATAACATTGTTAAGATATCCTAAGGGATCTAGAAAGAATTATTTGTGAAGTGATTTATGGTTGATTGATTCACCCCCCCCCTCTCAGTCACTTCATCCATATTCCATCATACCTGTCTTTACAAGAGTTAACAAAATTTCACATTGGGGAAAAATTATAACAGTTATAAAGGATAGAATTTCCTCCTAGAAGGTTAGGTGGTTGTCACTGGCTGGAAGAATATTGATGATTAGAATAGTTTTAAGTACAATTTTAAACTATGTGATGTCTATTTTAAAAGCCCCAAAAGGATTCTTACAAACTTTAAACTTGTTAAGGAAGTTTTTATGGAAAGGAAATACGGATAACCAAAGAAGATTCCACTTATGTCATGTGAATCCATGTGTAATTTAAAGTAGAGTGAGGGTGTTGGTATCCATAGTATGGAAAAAATAAATTTAATTTCAGGAGCCAAGTTGGCATTGAAATTGTGTTTCAATCCCACATCTTTATGGCTAGCCTTAGATAAGAGGATTCTAACTAAATTGATAGATTGGGAAAGCTAAATGTTGCAAAACCATTCAAATGTGTCCTTTGAGGGACTACATAACAAATCAATGGATCACATGTTGGTGCAATGTGCCTTTGCACAATAAGTTTGGAAATGGATTCAGAATAAGTTGCATTGGTCCCACCCTAACAAACAACATAAAGGAAGTTTTTTATCAATGGCATATATTATATTATATTGCATTTGATATTCTATCAGGTCCGGTGACTTCCGTATTTACAAACCCAGCAGCATCCATTCGGCAGTTCATGGATTTTGACTAGTGTATACTGTAACAAGTGTATAATACATTGCTTAACCAAAAACACAAGTGTATACTGTAACCAGTGTATACTGTTATACAGCTACTGGCATATAGTCCAAATAGTGTATCCACTGATTGGACTATATGTCAGTGGCTATGAACAGCAATACATATTTCTTACAGATGAATAAACATCATAAAAATATAGACAAACTGTTAGTCCACCTATTAAGAGAACTTTCTTTGTAAATTATGAATCATTGCAAATTTTCATTGTATACCAATGGGTACTTTAACTTTATTGAATACCATTGTATTCATTCTAATAATCTAATATAAATTGCCATAACACACTAGAGAAAGCCATCTACCACTGTATACCACTGTATCCATATATTGATAACCTTGTTAAATCAAATGCACAAAGCAGATTAATGATCAAATGCACTGTCGATAGAAAAACACTTAAATATAATACAATCCTCAAACAATTAATAAGGTAAGATCTGGTAACATCTTGAACATGCAATGGAGTCACAATGAGCAATAGTATGTGGAAAATAACTATAATCCACCATAAGTGGCTGCAATCCTATCCACTCTCTCGTCCTCACTCATGAACAAGAACCATTTGGCTCTTTCACATTCACGCGTGAAGGTATCATATACCCTCATGAATACACCTCGACTCAATCTAGGGATGGATTTGAGAGCATTATATGCATCCACCAAAGTATTTTCATGACAAGATTCATCAATTTGGTGAAGGTGAACATTGCTCATGCTCTCTTTTGTTTTCTTCACTATTTCACACATGGCATCCAAGGAAGTGGCCACACTTGCCTTCTTCCTCTTTCGCACATTTCTAACCAATGTTGTAGGAGTCCCTCTAGTACTTGTTCTTGCAGTGGACTGATTGGATTGATAAGGGTCTTCATCCAAATCAATAGCACTATCAAGATGTACATTGAAACCAAGGTCCTCTTCATCATGCACATGAATGGCTCTTCCATAGGGTTCCCTTCTTCAGTCTCAAGGGCCATGGTAGCTACATTACCTTCAGCAATGTCATTACCCACAATTGTAGCCAATTCATTGAAGTACACAAAGGGCTGCCTCTTATGCACTTTGGCATTTTTGAACTCTCTTCTCTGCATGTTGGCATAAATAAATGGATTAGGTTCTTTGTCTTTCATTATTAACTTTAAAAGAAGGTAATATCATTTCCATAAAAATAGTAGAGAGATCACACCCTACCTTCAGAAGCTCATCCCACATGCTATCCTCAGCATCCATGCACTGAGTTGCCTCATTCCAAGAAAAACCACTTGTATTCCCGAGCTCTTTCATCACTCTATAGGCAAGCTTCCAAGTTTTCAACTTATTTTTTAAGTTGTCCTTGGATAGATGGAGGTTCATATTAGCGTTGAACCACCTCTCAATTGTAGACCGCACTTCTTTTTTGAAGCCTCCATCACATTTTTTGCCTAGTTGTACTTGCTCAAGGAGCAAGTCTAGAAACTTCCATTCCATTTCCTTCATTCACATTATCTTCTTCAAGGAAGGAGATATATGGCTCGTGTTACCAGTTTCATCCATGGACATCATTAAATCTATGTATGCCATGCTATGTATACAAATTGTTGTTACTGGTATCAAAGTATCTTCATACATCAATTAACTCAAATAAAACACATTGACCCATACATGTCCAATACTTACAGATAGAAAGAGAAGAAAAAGGAAACCATCATGTATATCAAAGTATCTTCATACATCAGTTTAGTCAAATAAAACTCATTGACCCATACAAGTCCAATACTTGTAGATAGAAAGAGAAGAAAAAGGAAACCATCATGTATATCAAAGTATCTTCATACATCAGCTTACTCAAATAAAACACATTGACGCATACAAGTCCAATACTTGCAGAGAAAAATATAAGAAAAATGAAACCATCATGTAGTCTTCACTCATACAAGAACAACTATTGTTGGGATCTGTACTCTTCCCACATTCTACTTGCTACATCATCTTGAAACTATGCCCACTGGTCTCTATCACGCTGAGACAACCCACATGTCTCCAGCATTGGTACATCTATCCCATCATGATCATCTACCTCTTCGGTGATAATTTCTAATGGAATGCCATCCTCTAACGTAATGTAGTTGTGTAGTATGCAACATGCTAATACAATATGGGCTTGTGTCATGATAGGATAAGATGTGGCATGCCTCAGGATTGGAAAATGCTCCTTGAGAATACCAAATGTACACTCTACTGAGTTTCTAAGAGAGGAGTGTCAATGGTTGAACAACTCTTCTCAAGAGTTTATTGGATTTTGTCTTGAAAAATCCTTCAAGTGGTAGCATGTACACCGATAAGGACCAAGAAATCCAGGTGCATTGGGATATCGAACATCCACTAGAAAATATTTTCCTACATAAATAAAGTATATTATTAAAATGTGAAACATTGCTTGTACCCTTGAGTATATTAAACTATATTTTGGCTTACCGGGGGGAACAACAAGAGGATCTGCTCTTGACAGAGCTGAAGCTAGAACATGACTATCTGTGGTAGACCCTTCCCAACCAGCAAGGCAGTACTGAAACTTATGATCGAAGGAACACACACCCATAGAATTTTGCGATAGGTTGCCTTTTCTATCATGATATTTACCATTGCATGTCAACATCGATGGTGACTGGTATATGGGTTCCATCGATAACTCCAACACAATCCTATACGATATGATACAATCATCAATTCTACAGTCAACCAATATTATGATAAGGATAAAAATCCATACAAGAAATTTGTAACAACACAACAATTACCTTGAAGAATGGATCAAAACATTCATTCCCACTAATTTCAGGAGGAGTTTCTAGACTAGGTGGTAGAAAGAAATCCTTGTGGAGTCCTAAGATAGCCCTCAACACCTTGTGGAAGTATCGGCTGATTGTCTCTCCTGAGTGCCCAAAGCTATGGGCAATCTTGCGGTTCCTCAGATTGTGGCCAAGGGTGTGGAGGAACATCACAAGTTGTTCTTCTAACGTCAAGTGTATCGAATCTATCAAGGTTCCTTTCAGCCTTAGGATAGTAACTAGATGAAAGAAGGCTACCCTACTCATGCGAATCTGATCATGGCAATCCACATCGTTGGAATGAATAACCATTCTATAAAACAAATTTCCTTTTCTTTTTCATTTACCCTTTTGTGCACTGGTGTCTTGGGCCACCACTACTATGGCTATGGCAGCACAAGCAATAAGATCTATGAGAAGATGAGAATATGTGGTCTCCACAACTACCCATCCTAGAACATCAATATTCTTAATAGGATCCATCAATGGCCTGAAATGTGGACAAACACAACGAACTGAGTGAGGAGATATTGGTAGCATGTTGTTGATGTTCTAGAAATTGAAAGTATTATACAAATAAAAGTGATTTTAAGACATTTATGTTTGTGGTTACAGTATACACTTGTTACAGTATACAGTTGTGTTTGTGGTTACAGTATACACTTGTGTTTGTGATACTTGTGTTTATGGTTAAGCAATGTATTATACACTTGTTACAATGGTTAAGCAATGTATTATACACTTGTTACAGTATACACTTGTGTTTGTGGTTATAGTATACACTTGTTACAGTATACACTTGTGTTTGTGGTTACAGTATACACTGGTTACGGTATACACTTGTGTTTATGGTTACAGTATACACTAGTTACGGTATAAACTTGTGTTTGTGGTTACAGTATACACTTGTGTTTGTGGTTACAGTATACACTGGTTACAATTTACACTTGTGTTTGTGGTTATAGTATACACTTATTAAAATTATCTAAGAGTCACTATTAAGCTAGATCAATATGGTATCTGATTGTACTTTTTCATTCATCAATACAAAAACATGAATTTTTTACTTTCACTGCTATCATGATGATATAGTTTCTTGCATAAGATGTGACCTTGCTGCTACATTCTAGGAGGAACAAGCCTCATTCTTGGATGTGTTACTAGTTGGACATCCTGTGAGGCAACTAAAGCTCTTCTCAGTATTGAAGCTTGTGAGGCTGGTAACCAGATTAGTATAATTTTTTTTCTAAATTGTGCCTCATTATTATTGACTAACATATCAAAGCATTCAATTGACACCAGATTTTCCTTTGTATGATTAGATTCAAGTAGGCTATTTTAAATATATATATATATGAAATTATTTTCTTTCTAGTTAGGAAATGGGGACACTGGCAGGGAAAAAAATTGCACTGAAACTTGAGATCTACGAGTTCTATATCTGAAGAGATGACGTTAATGCATACTTTTTGGGAAATCACAAGGCTAGCTGGAAAGTAATCTACACAAGGAAACTGTAAGCATGTCACAATGCTTTAACTTTATCATCACACAAATGATTTCCAAAATCTAAATTTTATGCTAATGTTTTTGCAATTTTAGCTTCTACAAAGTGTTAAGTCATAGAGGAAAAATTGCTTTTAAATTCTAGTTTTTAGATCAAATTTAATTTGTAAATTTTATGTCTTTGGAGATGCTTATTTGGGATTTATCATACTATGACATAAAAGTTCTTCTAGTGTTTGATGATGAGTTTCTCCTCAGAGACTTTAAAGAACTTAGCTCCAATCAATCTCAGCTCTATAATTGTTGACAACATAACATTAGGGCAACAAACCTTCAAGACAAATTTGGCCAAGGAATGCCATTGTGGATATCATTGAAATTTCCTTTTGAAAATCCCTTGATGGAAGTTTGTTTCTGCAACTAATCAGATCATGATCTTCTGTTTCAAGTGGTGACGGTGCTACTCTATTGAGCTTTGGCCTTTAGCTCTTGACATTCTGAAGATTTTACAAATTGGCTAACCTTTCTCAATAAAAATAGTAATTTTGAACCCAAATCTTCTAGAGGTGATCATAGAGATAATCTTGCAAAGAAAACTAATTATTCTTTTAGATTAGCCAATCTCTAAAGAGATTTTAGCAAAGGCTTAAAAGATATAAGATCATTTCAAATAGTTGAACCAATTGCTCTTTTAGATTAGACAATAACCTAAAAGACCTGGCAAAGGATCAAAAGATATAATCTTGGTATGTAAAGCTTATCTGATGGAAAAATAGCATGAGTTGGAGCAAGAGTGCAAAGAAAAAGGAGCGAGTCTTAACTCAAGGCTTGAAAGAAAAAGTATATCAGTATCAAAACAAGACTATTATGGATATTTATGTATCATTTCTCAAGATACAGTCTCATTACCAAGAAGAGTTATGAAATATTCCCCTCATCAAATACTTAGACAATTTGAAGCAAGCTTCAGGGTACACAACCCCAAGTTGTCATTTTGTGGCCTGCTATTTCCTACTAATATCTATTGTTAATATAGTGTCATATTAAAATTGTGATATTTAATGGATCATCTATTATTACTATGATGTGATGATTAAATTGTGATGTACTGATATTTGATGAATTTGAGAATTAATTGATAGTTTTTATTTCCCCTTTCACTACTATAGTAGAGCTATGGAGCCATTGATAGCAATGACTTCTTTACTGGTGATTATGGCCTTCAAGCAGATAGTAGTGCAGGCACTGATGCAAGCATATGCAACCCTGCCTCTTGAGGTCTGAGTTGCTTTCAACAGATTCATGCATTGTATTCTTAGTTGGTTCTCAGCCTACAGTTACTTTGAAATCATGGATGTAGATGGAATCAACACCAACGAGCTTTAAAGTGATGTACAACTTCACCTAAGTAGCTCTCCATCTATTTCTGCAACTAGGATTAGCAAGGCAAGGAACTCGATCTCTTTTTCCTTCAGTCTTGCTAACAATGGTGCAAATCCCTAACTAGTTGGTCATCCTGTGAGGCAGTGACTAGAGACCTAAGAGATTGTTGATTCATATTAAGCCCATCATGGAAGTAAGGCTTGATTCATACACTTGTTTTTGTGGTTACAGTATACACTTATGTTTGTGATACTTGTGTTTGTGGTTAAGCAATGTATTATACATGTGTTATAGTATACACTTGTTATAGTGGTTAAGCAATGTATTATACACTTGTGTTTGTGGTTACAGTATACACTTATTAAAATTATCTAAGAGTCACTGATAAGCTAGATCAATATGGTATCTCATTGCACTTTTTCATTCATCAATACAAAAACATATGGAGAAACATGCTACCAAACCCATTATAGAGCTTCAAATTGGAGAAACAAAAACATAATATCAAAACCCTCAAAGTTTGAGTTCAAAGCAGCCCTTGAAAGTATAACAAAAAGATATATTTGTGAGGGTTTAAGGATGCAAAGATTTACAACAAGTAAAAGACCAAGAAAGCTCATACCTTTGTTTCCACAACCCTCAAACACTGAAAACCCTGCCGTAGGAAAACCCCAATAACAGCGACGTAGCAGGTAGGAAACCCCCAATAATCCTGCTCTCCCCAGCTAGAGAAGAAAACAAAATGAGGACCTAGTGACAAGGACCTAGTGCCAAGGATGAGGACCCACTATGAAGATGATACGAAGACAAAGATGTGAAATGAAACCCAGTTGAAAAATGTGGAAGATGAACTTTCGAATGGATGTTATTGGGTTTGTAAAAGCGGAAGTCACCGGACCTGATAGAATATCAAATGCAATGCATAAAACACAAAAATAGGTTTTAAAAAGTCAATTCCACCTATTTGAGTGGAAGTGGAACTTTCGAAAGTTCACACAAAACTGGGGTTTGAAAATAGAAACCCAGTTTTGAATGATGACAACCAAACAGCGGATTGAGTTCGAAATTGGAAGTTCCGCCACCAATTCCCATCCAATTCCCGCAAACAAACAGGGCCTTAAAGAATATGAAGATTTATTTAATGTTTGTATTTATAGTTTATTTTGGTAAATCTTGTATTTGGATTATGTTAATGTACATTTTATGACTCACCAACAATAGAAAAAAATATCAAAGTATCCTATCCTCTCTTAATCAAAGTCATTTGTGTGCTAAGATTGATGAATATGACACAATAGACTCTAAGATTCCTCTTGTATCAAGTCTTGACTATGGGTAAGTTCGGCGATTAATGTGACTTTCTCTTAATCATGAGGGGCTTTATGTTTGCAAACTTGAAATTGATTTTAGATCATACCAAATGGGAGCTATCAAAAGATTTTGCAATGACACACTTTTGTTTGGATTTTCCATAACATGAAAAAAGTAAAGGGATTAGGGTTCATAAATTATATTCTACTCCTAAGGGTGATGAAAACAACTGATAGTACTTTGATGGAAAAATTCCTATATAATCAAGCTCTGCTTCGCCAAGTTAAACTACAACTACGTATGAACTGGTGCAATCTTCAAGGGTTATAAGTGAAAATTATTTCCATACCACCATGAATGTCATCAGAATGAATAATGCTCATCAATGACAGAAGTTAAGCATACACAGATTTGGGTTTTAGGATAACTTTGTATAACAACTTGTAATCAGTAAACCGTCAAAAGTATAAATCAAAAGGAATTCATCAAAACACCATTATATGTTCCATTGCAATCACAACTCTTTATCTAACAACTTAATCTAAATGATGGAATTATGAAACCAAACAAGATTCAAGACACATCAAATTATCACCAAACTTTAATAAAAAATTTATTATCTCAATAGCCCTTAGCAATAATCTCAAAATTTGCTCCTTTACAAATGAGAAGTGAGGCCATTATATAGGTCTCTAGTTACAAGAAGTGCCTTGGATTGAATCAATAACCAATGGCCCAAATTTTTCCACCTCGACCCTAATTAGAGTTAGAGCATAGAAAAGAGAATCTACATTAATACCAAGGTCAAATTTGACCAACTAAAAGGAATCCACTACTTTAGTGGGTAATAAATGCTTGATATTGCATGTTCATCCAACAGAAGAGTGGGGTGAAATGAATGCCATCCCAATCTACATAGTTATGCTCCTCAATTACTTGTTCAACAAAGTAACACATCCATGTTTCAAACAGATAGGATTGTGACAGGCCAGAGATTCTTCTTAGCATCATGACTAAGTCAATATATTCCTGGTGAATATCAAGCGATGTCATCTCCTTAGACAACTTGGAATGGTGATATTTATTCATCCGCAACCATTTGTTGTTTATGAATCATGATATCCTCGCAATACTAATTTTGGTAGTGTAAAATCTTTATGCTTGTGCTTTTGTCTTTAACACCAACTTCTGTGATGAAGAAATTCCAAATGTCCCTGAAATAGCTAGTGGGGAGAGATTTGCAATGATGTTTCCTCCTAAATCCTTAATTTTTTTATCTCTGACATTGTAATGCTTTGCACATTTCATGATTAACTCAGGATGCTGAAAAGAAGGAAGGAATCTAGCTACAGCTACAATTCCACTATTCATGATTTGGCTTGCCAAATGTGTCGGTTGATGGTCTTTGTATGCAAACATCCTACTGTGAAACTCATTCATGTCTAGGCATCCAAGGTTGGTATCTCCATCTTCTACCCATTTTGAAACTATCTTGGATTATGGATAAAACCCTATATTCTCATTCTTTATTAGTTGCCTCCTTGATGCGCTTGTTCCTCTAGGTTCTACCATCCTACCTCCTACAAAACATAAAAAGAAACACACATAAGAACATGCAGGAAAAAGAAAATAGAATTTCTCCATAAAAGAGAAAATTTAAAAAGTTGTCAGAATTTCTCCACTTTTCTCCAAAATTGAATTTTATCTCTCTTTCTGAAAATCTATACTTTTTCACAAATTCCTTCTATGTACTGAAAAAATTCCTATTTTGAATTTTGTGACTTCTTTTAAATCTTTAACTAAAAATAATTTCACTTTCTTCTAGAAACAACTCACTATTTCAAGAAAATTCACTCTCAAAAAGTATTACTCGATCTCTTCAAAAGGCCATTAGGAACATTCCCTCACTACTTATGTTTTGTGCTCAAGTGCACTTTTGGTCTTGTGGGGGATTTTGAACTTTTAAATTTTTTGTGACTTGCTTCAGAGTGTGACCGAGTGCATTTAGGTGGGGTCACGAATTTCACTTTCTCTTTGACTTGCTCTACCAATACCTTGACTTGGATCCTTTGTAAAAACTCCTCTTTCAAACTCATCTTTGTAATTTTTCCTTACTGTGATTCTTAGGTATGCAAATTCATTTATGCAAATTCATTCACAGTGGATTCAGAAAATCATAGGGCTTTCCTAAATAGAGCATGCCATTTTAAAAGGACAACTTTTATTGTAGAACAATAACATTTTAAAAGGATGACTTTGATGCCTTGAACTCATTTGACGACCTTTGTATAACTGTGGCAATTCCCTCATTATTTGGATATGTGTTTGGTACATTACGACATCCATTATAGACTCCCTTTAGTTGTGATGAGAAGTTATCTTGAGACATCAATAAATAATTTTTGGTAAATTTATGTTGTCATTGAAAACGGATCATCTTCCTTCCCTTGACTTTGATTCTTCAGCATCTACTAATTTTCATCTTTCTCTTCATTATGCATTTCTTAACATTAATGTGGGCATGCAGTTTTAGATTTTGAGCATCTCCATGCCTTATTTTCAAACTTAGCATATTTTTGAGTTTTTACTCTGCATGCTTTGACACAATTATAGTCCTTTTAAATTTCTAACCACAAATACATGGTTCTCTCTAAGGAACTCAAGGTCTCAAAACTCAAAATCATGAAACATTTCAAAATTGGAGTCTTGATTAAGGATGAGGAAGAGAACTTGACTTATGACTCAATCAATCTTACCACTTCTCAATTATTTGTTATATCAATCTTTCATTTGGTACCTACATCTTATTGAACTGTTGTTCAATCTACCACTTCATGAAATCCAAGACTGATTTAGACAATGTATCAAGGTCTGAAATGTCCTTCTTTAACTAGTCATAGGGATGGATGACTCTCTCCTTCTTTAGATCATATCCCCTCTTAACCACATTTAGGTCCTCCTCCAACTAATCAAGTACTTGAAATATTTTACATGATCTAATCATGTTTAGCAACAACTTGGGATGCATTATTTTTCTAATCTCATTCTCAACTACAACATTAGCCCAAAAATCCTCGAGGTGCACTCTATGCTTATATCTTCATCCTACTACTGATTTGATTTTGTTTTAGGGATTGAAGTCAAGCCTTCCTATATAGAATGGTTGATGGAAGAAATGCAATTCATCTTGAGATCGCTCGACTTCATTCAAACATGGGTACATTTTACCTTGATGCTCACCTGCGAAAATTAGAAAATCTAGCCCCAACTTCTTCTTTCCTTTCTGAATTTTTTGTAAACTATCAGCTGGAGGGTAATCTTCAATAGGACCATATTTTCTATAGGATATCTTGGAATCTTGTAGGGTTTTACTGAGATTCCCTACAACCTGATGTAGGAGAATGTAGGAAACTGTATAAACCAAGCTCCATATTGCTCCACTAACTTTACATGTAACCTCTTTTGTAGAGTCCTCGTAATACACATTGAAAATGCATCATTGACTCAAACATAATCATCAAGCGCATGCAGATATAACTAAGGATAACATTTGTACACCTTTAAACATTGAGAACCACTTCTAATTTCTCCTTTGCACCTCAGTCTATCGTATCTTGTAGTTTGCATCAGCATGTATATGACATATGAACTCACATAAAAACTCATTGATTTCTCCAAGTTCTCCATCTACTCGTTCAATTTGTCACTAATCAATCCATCCCAATCTACACGGTTATGCTCCTCAATTACCTGTTCAACAAAGTACCACATCCATGTTTTGAACAGATAAGATTGTGATAGGCCAAAGATTCTTCTTAGCATCATGACTAAGGTAGTATATTCCTAGGGAAAATCAAGCCACACCATCTCCTTACACAACTTAGAATGGTGATATTTATTCCTCTGCAACCATTTTTTGTTTATGATATCCTCACAATACTAAATTTTGGTAGTGTAAACTCTTTCTACTTGTTCTTTTGTCTTTAACACCAACTTTTGTGATGAAGTAATTCCAAATCTCCCTAAAATAGTTGGTGGGGAAATATTTTCATTGATGTTTCCTCCTAAATCCTTAATTACTTTATCCTTGACATTGTAATGCTTTGCACATTCCATGATTAACTCAGGATGCTAAAAAGAGGAGTTAATTTGGTTGCAGCTACAATTCCACTGTTCACAATCTGGCTAGCCAAATGTGTCGATTGATGGTCTTTATATCCAAACATCCTGTTATGAAACTCATTCATGTTTAGGCATCCAAGGTTGGTATCTCCATCTTTTGCCCATTTTAAAACTATCTTGGATTCTGGATAAAACCCTATTTTCTCATTCTTTATCAGTTGCCTCCTAGTTATGCTCATTCCTCTGGGTTTTGTTATCCTACCTCCTGGAAAAATAGAAAAGAAACACACATAAGAGCATGTAGGAAAAAGAAAATAGAATTTCTCCATAAAGGAGAAAATTTGAAAAGTTGTCAGAATTTCTCCACTTTTCTCTAGAATTGAATTTTACCTCTCTTTTTGAAACTCTATGCTTTTTCACAAATTCCTTCTACATAATAAAAAAATTCCTATTTTGAATTTTGTGACTTCTTTTAAATCTTCAACTAAAAATAATTTCACTTTCTTCTAGAAACAACTCACTATTTCAAGAAAATTCACTCTCAAAAAGTATTACTCAATCTCTTCACAAGCCACTTAGGAACATTTCGTGACTACTTATGTTTTGTGCTAGAGTGCACTTTTTGGTCTTGTGGGGGATTTTGAACTTTTTGAATTTTTCATGACTTGCTTCAAAGTGCAACCAAGTGTGTTTAGATGATGATAGGGAGGTCTCTTTGCTCCTACATCCTAACTCCTTAGGAATCCTTCAAGGTCTTTCTCCTGACCTTTCTAGGGTTCTTTCTAAGACCCTACACTAGAGGAACTCTTTCTCAAAATCTCCTCTCTCAAAGACCTTACTACCAAGTGCAAATCCAACTTTATCTCCATTAACCCTTCATGGACTCAACTCACTAAGTCCATCTTCATACACCACCAAAAAAATTTCTACTACAAATAAGATGGAAGGATTTCTAATTATTTAACTCCACTAGTGTAGGGGTGGTCTTTATTCCAACCTTCAAGGTTTAGCAATTGATCTCCTCAAACTTAGCCAAAAAGGGCTAGTAGCCTTTTAGGCCTAATTAGGTCTCCTAACACTCCTCTCAGACAATAACTCTACAACTTTCCAAGTAAGGCCCCAAACTAATTTGTGTTCTAGATACCCTTTTTAGAGATCTCAAGTATTTTTAAGGTCTTCAATTCTCAACTTGTCCATACACCACTTTTCTATATTTAGGCCTATTGTTAAGGCTATAAGCTTTTTCTGATTACAATGGAAAATTGGATCCAGAAGCACCACAAAGGACTTTGCCACCTCTTCTCCTCCATCATCTTGACTCGCTGCTCTTTGTTCCTCATTTCTATGGCCTTGGATTGTGTCTGCCAATTTTTAAATCCCTCCATCTCTTTTCTACAATAGTCAAGACACCTAGCCTGGTATAATAGGTCTCACCTAGTGCTTGATGTTAAACTTAGATAGCCTAAATATTTTGGGACAAGATTCCATTTTTACAATGTATATACATTTCCCTATCATATTCCACAAGGCCTTACAGAACCCACCAGTGGAACTCATGCTAGAGCCATTTTAAGACTCTCAACTCTGTATGGACCAATGAACCAGTCACAGAGGAAATTTTTTATTAATGCCAATAAAACAAAAGATTTAAACCTAAGTTTGCACACCAAATTAATTACATACAAAACACTATTGAAACATGCAAAGATTTTTTTCAAATCAATCCATGATTACTTGGATGATTGAGTTCTATTCACTGTTATCTGGTTTGCAGAGAGTAACCAATCTATTAAACTTGCAAAATGACTATAGGGTATATGCACAAAGATGGGGGACCAAAAAGGTGCCACTTTCCTTTTTGGCCCCCCAATGACCATAATGTGTATGCACTAAAATGTGTGTGTCCTATAGGCTGCACGTGCTATGGCTTGGGAAATTCAAAAAATAGTTTGTGCATAGCATGTGCACCCTATGAAAAACTAGAAAAGTGTAATAAATAGTCTTGCATAGCGCGAGTGGGCTATAGCACGTGTGCCCTATGCAAGAAAAACAATAGTGGAGAGAGAGAGAGAGAGAGAGAGAGAGAGAGAGAGAGATCTCCCTCTCCCCCTATCCTTCTCACCTTCTCACTCTTTCTCTTCCTCTCTCAACCCTTGCCACCTTCTTACTCTTTCTCTCTCACTATTCAAATCTATGACTTATAGTGCATGCACCCTATGCAAGTCATAGATTTGAATAGCATGCATGCACTGTAGTGTGCATGTACTATAGTGCACACACACTTTGGCTTGTATTTTTCTTAGAGATCCAACCCAAAGGCTTGGAGGATTCAAAGAGGCCTGAGACATGTTTTCTAGTAGACATACAAAGAAATGACATCTTTTTTGTGTGCTCCTTGTTAGGTTTACTCATGGTTCAATAACGTTAAAAATAGACGGCATTATATTGTAGATCTCTCTATTAGCTATCTAACCATATAATTTATTTTGAATTCTGATTATGTTATGTTTTTCATCTCTAATTTCCTTTGTATGTATGTCCGATTTTTTGTCAAAAACCAACGTGTAGTATTTTGGGCATAGATTTTGGCTCGGTCGTCAAATTTTGCAACAAGTTATATTTCTAGAAACTAGACTCCATTATACACAATTTTTTTTTTAAAAATGATTTTCTATTAGTTTTAAATGATTTCTAGGGGGAACACAGAAATTGCACATTTTTAGGATGTGTGCACTTTGTAAATTCATAAAAAATTATACATTCATCCAAAAATTAGCAAAAAAATCCAGGATAAACTATGTGGTGTTAGCTAACTTGTCACTAGAGTGATTAAAATAATTCAAAAAAAAGTTAACATTTTAGGGGGAGCACACCAGTCGCTATGTTATGTTTTTTAACAAAAAATAGGACCACTTTTTGTGCGCCCCCTTTTTGAGGGCCTTAATTTGCACCATTTTAAAAATAAATTAGTAGTTTATGAACTAGATTCAGAGTATTACAAATCTTGTTGTTTTCACATCATAAAATTTTGAGTCTAACTATCTTCAATTTCTTGTTGAAGTTCAGAGTTTTCTGATTTTCGGAAAAAGTGGCATCTTATACCCCCTTTTTAGTTCCCCATCTTTGTGCACTTACCCTATACAAGGATGCCAAACTTGATCACAAGTCAGGATTGGTCTTAAATAGGTCCAAGCTACAAGAAAAAACTACCCAAACTAACCCTCAATCGATTCTTTTCAACTTTGAGCAAACTGGTTGATCTTGTCATGACAACTTTGAAAAGTTGCAAAGTTGTCATTGACAAGTTTTACAACTTTTGTTGTCAACTCCACCTACACCACTGTAAAGAACCTAAATTGATCTCATGAGTATATCTAAACTCATTTAACCTTTTCCTACTTCATTTCCACATATTTGGAGGTCAACTTGACCTTGGATCAATTAGGGATTATGCTGACAACTTTTAACAAAGAAAACAAAACTAAGGAAAGTCCTAGGTAGACTTTGGAAAACTCTTGCCCACACACCCTAAGGACTTTCTAAGACACACTTACACACTTAGGACTCATATTTATTCTTATTAATAGTAACTTGGTCAAGGTCACCTATAAGCCAAAATTAGAATAGGGTAGACCAAAGACCCTAGGTGCTCTAGATGAGGTCACGAATTTCACTTTCTCTTTAACTTTCCCTCACACCTATTGAAACCCGCTCCAACTATTTTGAGTTCTAGGGTGGATTAGTTCCTTCATTCTTGTGTTTCACGGTGTACATGGTAGATTGTTTACTTTTCCTGGTGACACTAGAAACCCTGGCCTTCAAACTACGTGCCTATCCACCAATATCATTCATTCATTGATCACTACTGATGGACCTTATTCATCATTCAACCTTCTTTCTATCTACAAAATGGTGTTCACATTGTGAAGACTTCATTGGTAGATACTATTGTAGATACCTAAAACTGGGTAGGTATTTTAAAATTATTCAAATTGTAAAATCTCAGCAAAATGCTCTAATTTTTCATCAAAATGGATCAAATGGAATTTTTAAATGGACATTTATTAATCAAAATTGGACAAAATCATTTAAATCAAAGGAAAAATCAAATCATGAAATTAAATAATTAAATAAAAGCTTAAAGGGGTCAAAAACACTATATAATTGATTTTAATCAATTAATTGTATAGTTTTAAATCAAAAATCAAATTAAACCTATTCCCCTACAAGGCTAATTTAATTAATTGATGGAATTTAATTAATCCTAATATCTTTCAACATAAATTTGAGCAACCAATAAGAATTGAGAACACAAAGCACATGGATCACTCAAAATTGTTGAATCTCAATTACTCATTTTCAATTTTGAATCTCAACCACTCAAATTTGTCTAATTGTCCAAACCTTTGAGACAATCATTTAAATTGTCCCCCCATTTAAAAACATTTCAAAGTTTTTGACTCAACCAAGGCTAAATCATGATTAAATAACTCTACCCCCTATCCAAGTGGGATTTTACTATAGATAGAAGGCATTTTGAGAGCATAAGGATCCTAGAAATTTTCAAGTGCATAGCATCATCATTATAGGAAATTTTAGAGCAATTGAGAAATATCTTGAGCAATTAAGAGAAAATAGTGAGAGTTGAAAGCATTATCATGAGCATTTGAATTTATCTTTGTATCAATGGAGCATTGAGAGCTAGATCATAGGCATTTTTATCATATTTCTCATTCTAGATTTGTCACTAGTAGAGAATAAAGTTTAGAGCTCTACTTACCAAGCTTAGATAGAGAACCATGAGATGTCATGGATGTTAAATGCAATTCTTTAGATTAAATTCATATTATCTTTGCATAGAATTGTAGTTAATTGTCCTAATTTCATTAAGGTGTAAACACTCATACACAAATGGCACCCACCGTGGGGCTTTGAGCCTCATTTTACTTCATTTTTATCAAGTTTTGTGTGTTTTTGTCTTCACTTTTACGTAAATTTTGTAGAAAATAGGTGAAATGATGCCTACGAAGAATTTGATGATGTGTGTGAGCATTTTGATGACGCTTACAAAGAGTTAACTGACACCTACGAGATTCCTTCTATTCTATCTTTTTCTTGTTTCAATGCCTGCGAGATAAAGTATCATGCCTGAGAGTGTAAAGCATCGCCTACGAACTGAGAAATGATGCCTATCAGCTGACTTTTGCCACTTACAATACTTTCTATTACGCAATTTACATCTATTGTTATCGCTTAATAGCTTTTAAATGACGCATAGTAGCTAACTTTTGCCACTTCATATATTTTCTATCACGCACTTTACGATTGTTGTTAATGCTTAGCAGGGAAAATTTACCACATAGTAATTTTTAAATATCGCTTAAGTCACTGGAAAGTGATGCTTGTGAAATTTTAAGTTATGTCTACTAACTATTAAATGATGCCTGCTAGCTAACAAATGACACCTACAATTTTTTGTTTCATTTTATTGTTAGCTCATTAAATTTAGTTTTCTAACTCTCTGTCTATGTTTATCCCATAGATGAGTAGACATAGAAAAGTGCAAAAACCTGAAAGAAGATTCACTCAAGAAAGCAAAGAGGTAAGAGCTCAAAACAAAAGTCAAAAGGAAATACATAATGCTTCTAGTCTAGATAATTTGGAAGTAGAATAAAACTTGTATAAGCATTATATTAAGGTGTTAGATGCTTGTAGGAATAAATTTCCTAAATTGGATTGCTTTGTTGACTAAATTTTTGGAGGAGCCGGAGTGGGAATGATCACCTCTAGGTGAGTAAAGCAAATATAAAAGCCAAAAAACTTCAAAAAAAGCACCTAACCTTTGCTAGCTACAAAATGAGGTATTTTTCACATCAAGCTTGATTATGCTTAAATTGTGGCTTTTCATTGGATCTAACTTAATAGAACTAAGGAATTAACCAAACATTTCACTTATAAGAATCTACTTGTCAAGAGGTTGAAAAAGAACAATTGTTCTTAAAGTGTTTGGAACAAGGGACAATAATAGGGATATACTCTTCACTTTTAAGTGAATCAAACTCCCAAACTTGTTGAACTAAGCTCAATTTCTTTTTTTTCTATGCATGCTAGTCAAATTAGATCTTTAAAGGGTCTGCCTCCCAAGAATTTCCTTATGAGGATGGTGAGAGGGAATGACCCAAAGTGGGAGACAATCGCTTTAGCTGCAATACTATCCAACCCACTATAAATAAATGCATTCTTCCTTAAATGGAGAGTGACTAGGTTGTATGAAAGTATCATTAACTTCCTCTAGTAGTCCTTTTGGATTGTGCCAAATCATGCTTTTGTGCATGTGGGGAGCCCACAAGGGGGTAAAGAACTTGATATGATCTAGAACGGAGGAGTTCACTAAAATCTTGTTAAATAGTAAGCTACCTTTTAGAGCCAAACGTGTTTAAAAGCCAAATCTGACTCTAGGTAGATTGCTTGGAAGATATTCTTGTTTATACTTGTGAAAAATGACTGAGAACATACACTTTTAGTGTGGTTTTAGGGATATGGTACAAATTTGATGTGTGTGTTGTGTTTGTACTTCATTTTTAAGCAATAATATTCTTTAGATTTGATCATAAAACATTTAGAAATCTGGAATTTACAACCTAGTCTGCCAAAGCGTTGCCTGCACACAGAGAAAAACCATGTATCCATAGTGAAGTCACGCTTGTGATTATTCAAGAAATGCTTATAAATACTGAAGTTACGCCTGTGATATTTTAAGTGACACCTAGAAAATTTTAAGAAATGCCTATCAATAGGGAAAATCCACCTACTCTCTACAAAGTGATGCCTAACAAAATTTCAGTCACCATGTATAAAGTTTTAAGTCACGCCTACACACAGGCAAGTGACGCCCAAAAACAAAGAAGAGAAAATAGTGGATATTTCCCAAGGGTTTCAAAAAAAATTGATTTCATAGTTGAGTACCCTTTTGGATGTTTTATCTATTCCAATCTTCAACCTGGTTAGGAATCCTGGTTTTAAGCATTTTTAAAAATTTTACAAGGATTTGATCACAAGATTAGTGAGAGAAAGCCTTTTTTCCAAGAGATTTATGTTCATGCCAACTTTAACTCGATCTCATGACGTAAAGAAAACCTTGCAACCAGATGAAACATATCTAAGACAAGAACTTCCTTTTCCAAGTGACACATTTACCTCTTCAAGTATATCAAAAGAACCCATTCAAGAGATAGAAAATACCATGAATTTTCCTTTTGGAAATGGAGGAGGTATTGACCCAAACAATCAAGGTTCAAATAATAAAAATGAAGGAGGAATAGACCGTAACAATCAAGGGCTTAACAACAATAATAATGGGGGCAATGGTGAGCCAAGGGCTGAAGATGCAACTGATGAGAAGGTTACTAAAGCCATACAAAGTCCATACTTCATGAAGCTCATGGAAAAGGCATTAGAAAGAGATAAGGAGAAGTATTTCCTAGACTTAGCTTGAGCAGGTCTTAAACTCCCTCCTGGTTATGATGTCAATCAACTTAAGAGAAAGGAAGTTGAATATAGTCCAATGGATATCATGAATAAACAATTTAAGTTGTTCCAAACATAATTGGACATAATGAAGCAAAGTGGGGCTCCAAAGTGCTTTTCAATAGAGGCATTGTGTCCTTTCCCATTTGACAAGAGTTTAATCATGATACCATTCCCTAGTAATGTGGTATTTCCTAAGTATGACAAATACAAAGGAGCATCTGATCCTCAAGATCATTTGAGGGAATTTTGTGCATTAAGCTTGGAGTTCATGCATGACACTACTTATTTAATGAGGTTGTTCCCTAGAAGTTTGGGAGGTATGCCCATGGAGTAGTTTTCAAAATTACCTTCAGGTATTCAAACTTTTGAAGAGCTAGCTTCTAAGTTTGTAACACATTAGTCATATAATGTAAAACATGAAGTTACAATGATTACCCTATGCAACACTAGGCAAAGAGAGGAAGAAGGATTCCTACTTTTCTTACAAAGATGGAGAGCAATATTTGCTAGATACCCTCAAAGTGTACCAGAAAAGGAAAGGATGGACAATTTTAAAAATAGCTTGAGTAATAAAATGAACTATTGGTTAAGGTTACAATGTCCTAGATCTTTCCAAGATCTTATTGAAAATGGAGTGACTACGGAGGAGATATTGGTTAAAAGTGGAGAACTAAATCTTTACAAGGATAATAAGAATCACAACAACAACAATACCTCCAATAACAATAACAATCAGAATAAGAATTTTTCCAACAGTTATAACCGATTTGGATTGAGGAAAAACAACAAAGGTGTGGTCAATGATGGGGTTGTGGAGGCTAATAATTTTAAAGTCACACCTTTTACTCTCAGAAGAACACCTACTCAGGTGAATATTGTACATCAAGCTCCCAAAGTTCCTTTTAACAACAATACCAATAATAAAAACTTTGGGAACAATCAAGGGGCCAACAAGCATAAGCAATTCTTTACACCATCTCCAAAGAGGACATTCACACCTTTGGGTGAACCCCTTGACAAGGCATTGAGAAATCTCATTTCTAATAAGATTATTTATTTGCCTAGGCCTCAAGCATATGAACCACAAAACAAGCCAAGTTGGTGGAGTGAGTCAAGTCATTGTGGATACCATAGAAATAGAGGGCATACAACAAATGATTGCTTGTAGTTGAAAAACATGGTACAAGATTTGATTGAAAATGGTGTGATTAAGAAAGAAGGGCCTCCCAACAATGAAGATCACATAGCCTTTAAGAAACCTCTCTATAACCATGAAAAGGGTGAAGCTTCCAATTCGAATAATCAAGGCAATAATAATGTCAATTTTGCTCATAATTGTGACAACATTATCAACACACTATCTAGACATAAGCATGGTGTCAATGTTGTTGTAATCAAGGAACAACCCAAAGAAGAAACATCTTATGCTATCACTAGGGGGAAAAATTCAAGGATTACCCTACAAGGGGTTGATCCTAAACCTATTGGTCCAACACAATCAACTATTTTGGCTAAACAAACATCTACAATAGCAAACCCATATAGTTTGATTTACCAATTACAAAAGACTCTAGCTCAGATTTCTATTTTGGAGTTGTTAAAATTATCTCAAAATCACAAGGAGATTTTGGAAAGAGCCCTAGTGGAGACTAATGTTCCCATTATCTTGGAGGAAGAGAAATTTCAAAATATGGTGGGACACCTCATTGCACCACATTGTCTCTCATTTTCAAAACATGATGATATGTCTATCACTCATCCTCAAAATTTTCCCTTGCATATAGAAGTCCTCATTCAAAGACATAGGGTTAAGAGATCTCTCATATATGGGGGAGATGGTTTTAATATTTTCACTTTAAACCTTGTCAAGTCTTCAGGCTGATCTGAGTCTTCTATTGATCCTAACAAGAGAATTACCATTAAAGCTTATGATGAGGAGGAGAGATCTTCAAAAGGTATGATCATCTTACCTATTCAAGTTGGGTCCATCAAAAAGGAAACTAAATTTCAAGTCCTAGACATGAAATTAACTTATAACATCTTATTGGGGAGGTTGTGGATACATGAAATGCAAGCAGTTCCTTCTACATACCACCAATGTATCAAATTTCCATACATGGGTGAAGAAATCACAATTGGAGGGGATTCATATCCTTTTCAATATTGTAACACATTAAAGCCTCTTCATGAATTATTTATTCCTCATAATAGAGAAGGGATTGTTACCTCTACATCAAACCCTATTAAAACTAACTCAACTACATGAGCTAAGGGAAAGGAAAAAGTGAGTTATGAGGGTCCAAGGTCAAATGAGAATTCAGATAAAGCATCCACACCAAAGGTGGAACTTTCTAAACCTACCAAAGAGGATAAAGACAAAGCTAAAGAAGGTCAATATAAACAAATGAGTGAGATGATGCACAAGTTTTAAAAAAAGTGTAGAATTAATTCTTAAGGACTAGGGGAATATTCTATTTCCCTATTTGATTTACCTACTTTCCCAAAAATACATGGAAAGCCTTCCAAGGTGCATCATCCTAACAAGTACAACTCTTATTTTGTAAAAGATATTGTTAAGATAGCACTTGAGAAAGAAGACAATGAAGTTCTACAATGGTTTTACAAAGAGGAAAGTGATACTCCAAATAACCCCATGGAAAGAATTCAACACATTAATATCCAAACTAATCAATATGGAAAGGGGTTTGAAATTATGCAAAAAATGGGGTATAAGGGAAGAGGACCCTTAGGTAGAAGAAATAGAGGTTTGCTTGAACGTATTGAACCTTCTTGGAGATCAAAGGAAGAAAAATTAGGAATAGGTTATCAACACAAAGGAGAAAGTTATAGCCCTATGCATGATTTCTATGAACAAATGAACATGGTAGAATCTGAAGTTGATAGTGATGATTCAAGAGAATATGAGTGGGATTCTTTATCTGAAGATTCTTTCCATGACAAAGATATTTTCATCATACACTCTTATACTAATGTTCCTAAAGAACAAGCTCAAGATAGTGCAAATCCAGAGGTGCTTCCTACATACATACAACCTGATTCATAGAAATTTAACATAGGGAAAGCACACATTAATTATCCATGGTCAGGTGAACCTTGGGTACCTTCATGGGGGGGTGATTCGAATGTTAGTTTTAACCTGCATATTTTCTTTCCTGTAGAAGTCTTAGAGGACTTAAGTGAAGAAAACTTTGATCCTTCTTCCATGGATCATCTTGAGCAAACTCATGTTATTGACCTTAATGATACAATGTATGAACCATCTAATGGATTCATGTCCTTGAACCCAGCCAATGAGAACTTTCCAATTGAATCTTTATCCTTAATGCATCTTGAGTTTATTGATTGGGACTTAACCGAACCAAATGATCTACTATACTTTCCCAATGACCAAGCAATGACACAATACCTAAATGTAGTTTAATGCTCTTCCACCAATGAGTTTAATCCAAACATGATGAGAAAGGAAGGGGTCCAACCTCTTAATCCAAAAGAAAAAATGATAAAAAGTAAAAAATTGAAGAGTTCTAGTGGTGAAAACCACCATGTGGCAGTACTAGAACCAAAAAAATTAAAAATAAAGGATGTTTTTGATGGTGAAAACCCAATTGTGGCACCTAAGGAAGAGAGGTTGGATACCTTACTAGAACATGAAGAAGAAAGATCACCAATTCTTATAGAGCCAACAGAGAAAGTCAATATTGGCACCGAATTGGAACCCAAATTCATACATCTAGTAGCTTCACTTACACTTTTAGAGAGAAAGGATTTCATTGAATTTTTCCTTGCAAAGCAAGTGAATTTTTCATGGTCCTATGCTGACATGTTAGGATTAGATCCAAGCTTCATCATGCATCACTTGAATGCCAAACTAGGGGTCAAACCTGTCAAGTAGAAATTGAGGAAAATGCATCCACACATAGCTCTTCTAGTTAAAGTAGAATTGGAGAAATTGTTAAAGGTGGGTTTCATAAGATCAATTGCCTATGCGTAATGGATATCAAATATTGCACTAGTTACCAAGCATGAAAAATCCATTCGCATATGCATAGATTTTCAAGATCTTAATCTTGCATGTCCCAAAGATGACTTCCCACTTCCAAGTATAGATGCAATAGTGGACTTAACAGCTAGTCACTCCATGTTTTCATTGATGGATGGTTTTAGTGGATACAAAAAAATCAAAATTGCACCTGAAGATCAAGAAAATACATCATTCACATGCCCTTGGGGTACTTTTTGTTGGAATGTAATGCCTTTCGGTCTCAAAAATGCCAGAGCTACTTACCAAAGGGAAATGACCACTATTTTTCATGATATGATGCACACCTTCTTAGAAGACTATGTGGTTAATATATTGGCTAAGTCACATCAAAGAGAGGATCATTTGAAAATTTTAGAAAACATATTTATACGCTTGGAACAATTCAAAGTAAGGCTCAATCCAAAAAAGTGTACCTTTGGTGTTCAATCCGGAAAATTATTAGGATACATAGTGTCAGCAAAAGGCATTCAAGTGGATCCCAAAAAAGTTCAAGAAATCATGGACATGGAAATTCCTAGAAACATTAGCCAAATGAGGTATCTTCAAGGAAAACTTCAATCAATAAGGATATTTATTTCTCAACTAGCTGAAAAATGTCACTCATTCACTAGATTGCTGCACAAGGACACCATTTTTACATGGGATGAAGAATGTGACAAGGCCTTTAATTTGTTGAAGACTTATTTAATCAATCCACCAATTCTAATGTCACCTATCAAAGGAAAACCATTGCTATTGTACATATCAGCAACCGAAAGGTCTTTAGGAGTTCTTTTGGCACAAGAAGATGATCAAGAAAAAGAGAGAGCTATCTACTATTTGAGCTGATCATTGATTAAGTATGAATTGAATTACACATTCATGGAAAGAGCATGCCTAGTTGTTGTCTTTGCTTCCCAAAAATTGAGACACTACATGTTGATGCACAAAGTGAACCTCATTGCAAAAGTGGGTGATTTAGTGCTAAGGGAAAACCCTAAAAATCAAGCAGAAAGAGAAAAGAAGGGTAAATGCAAAGAAAATTGGCTTGGTCCTTTTATCATTGTTTCTTCCTTTGAAACAGGGACTTACAAATTAGCCAATTGTGATGGGGAAGATTTACAAGAGCCCATTAATAGCATCCATTTAAAGAGGTTTCATACCTAATCAAATGAGAGAGTATTAGAAGAAAGAGTATCAGACGAGTGTGTATACAATGACTCAAGCATCACTTTTGTATATGAGAAAATTAAAAATTAAAAAAAGATAAAAGATAAAAAATGAAAAAAGATAAAAAGTGCCTTGGTGAAAACCTAGCAATTAAGCACCTTGGTAGAAAAAAAATTGAAAAAAGAAAAGGAGAAAAAAGAGCAATAAACCCAAAAGGTGAAAACTTGGCAATCAAGCACCTTTTGTTCCCCTAAGTCTTTCCTAGTTGCATGTGTACATATTGCTTTTCCATCATCTCACTTGTAAATCTTCATTGCATCTGTCATTTGTGCATAGTCATAATAAAAACCTTTCCACTACATTTTTGCATTTTAGGTTTCCTATTGCCCTAAGTTTTGTCACACGATCACATTTATCACTTGGGGGCAGGAAAGGATCGGACTTTTGGTATCGACGGATTCAATAGTGATACTTTCGGTCACACATCAAAGGGACTTATCAAAGCTTTAGAAGAGGAGATTTTATTAAACCTTTGATGGATATCATTGTTCACAACCAAGTATTTTGATCCTACAACTTGGTCCTTGAACCTTCATTGAATTTTATTCAGGATTAAAAATTGATATCACTTAAATGATCGGAATGTTTGGAAATTCTTTTTGAAAATCATGATACATTGTAAAACACTTGAAGCTTTTGATGATCTTTATTAATCTCTTTTATCATGTCCTTTTAGCTAATCAATGATATTTTGACTAGATTGGCGATGATGGAGACATGATATTTTCTTACCTTTGAGTGACTGTCTTGAGGGAGTTCCAACAACTTATGTGAATTTTTTCAAAAACGTGGTCATCAAAGAACCATCGAGGACTTTCATATAGGGTGGAGTGTTGACCTTTTTTTAATTATGCAAATGGATACCTTGTCTATTTAGATCTTTTATATCTTAAATACCAAAATCCACTTGCAACATTGAATTCGTTGAAACTAGTATTCATACTCCCATGGTTGGTTATTCAACTAGTGAGGGTTGTACTAGTTTCCTAAAAGAGTTACCAAATGTGATATAAAGAATTATTCATATCATCATGATGTGGTAAATGATGATTGTACTTGCTTTCTAATCCTACAATGCTCAATGATGAAAATATTTCCCTATGGCATTTCTTTGCTAAAAAGATAGTGACAAATTTAGTTGCATTGCATTGCATTTTCATGTTAGTTTAAGTGAATTTGTTTGTAGTAATTGGTTCTAAGTGAAAGGGGGTTCAGTTATTATTTATTAACTTGATCAATCATAAAAAGGTGGGGTTCAATTTAAAACATTTATCCTTGGTTCAAAATAAAAAATGTGAGATTATCTTTTTCATTTATAGCATTATTCATTATTCATTATCCTAATATCTTCAAAGAGAAAAGAGAAAAATAAAAAGAGCAATTACTCATTAATCATTTGCTTCCATTTTGATAATTGCATACATTAAAAAAAATCAAAAACATAGTTGCATTCATTATCCATTTTTCCATAATAAAACATTTTGCATCCATACATTGAAAATTTGAAAGACTTAAACAAAGAGACATTATCATTGCATTCATTTATCTATATCATAAGTAAGATACATTACATCCATAGCATAATCAAAAGTAAATGCATCATAAACATCATATAGAGCTGCATATAAAGATAAATCTCACATAAACACATCATAAGAATCAAGGAAAGTCCATAGTCATAATAAGTGTCCATAACATCAAAGATCCAATAAATCTGTATATCAAGATACAATGTCATCAACAAAGTGGTATATAAAAGTCCTGATCCATAAATAAAACATGATACAAATTCATCAATGAGGAGATCCATAATCAATCATCAAGATCCTATCGGAGCACCCGATCCATCACCCATCCCAGATCCATCTGGTCCCCTATCACCTAGTCTATCCTGTGTCGAAGGAGGAGCCTAACTAGTGCTAGCAATGCTCAGCCTTTGAGTCATCATGGTTATAAACTATTGCATCATAGTGGCTACCTAATCTAATCAGCCCATTACTACTAATACACCTATCTCCAATGACTGAACATCTTATGACAAAGCATCAATGCTAGGAGAAGCCTGAGAAGTCTGACCCATATTATGAGACATAGGTATCTGAGGAGGCACCTGCTGTGCTGAAATCTATCTCTATTGTATCACTGGAGCCTACTGTGTCTAAACCAAGGGATCATATCCACCAGGAACCTATCTAGCAACATCAATATGAACCTATCACCTAACTCTCTATTGTCCCTATACTATTGTAGCTCTAGGTTGTACGAATCCAGGTCCCTGATCCTATCTAGTATGTCAAACATCTCTATCCCTACCCTTGACATGTCCACCTCATACTTGTGGCCCAAGTCATCCTCTAACTATGATCTAGAGATCTCTCTTTCCTCTACGAGCTTTGCATCATCTATGTCTACCACCATCATCCCCATCATCATCTCCATCATCATCATCAGATGGCTCATCCTTGTCTAGGATCAGCTCTGCAAGATCGGTAAATCTCAAAAATCTATTACGGGACCACCACTCTCTATACTCCATGGACATCCCAGCATCTACAACATGCTCCAACATATCCCATTTGATGAAAACCAATCTGTCGATCTGATCATAGGTGAACTAGTAATCAATTTGTGGACCCCACATAGATCTCTTAGTTGGGACTCTTGCATATAATACCATACCCAGGGGCATATCCCGATATCTGCAATACTACCTAGATACCTGATCAAAGAAGAATCTCTCAATCATGAGTGGTGATCAACCTATCATCCATCTTGTAGCAAACATATAGGGGAGCTCATCATCATCCTCCCGCCAACCCTCGCAACCTAGGTATGATCTCTACACAACCTGATCAATATCATCAATCATGCGATGCAAATAATCTAGCTTGCCCAAATGATGCTAGACAACCATGCCACTATACAAAAATGCATAAGGGTAACCAAGACCTTAGGTACGTGCTAACACTGGTCTAGTAATGGGACGAAGCTCCCATATCCATAACTATAACAAAACTACACCTGCTAACAATGATGCACTAGACCTATATACCACATCATGTAAATCATGATACAACTATGCAAGTACATAGGGTCCCCAATCAAGATGATGGAGATGTGCAAGCAAATCCTCTAGAACTTGATCCCATCCAATGGAGAATCCTTGACCTCACTGGTTTGGAAGTAGAAAATTATTGATCAGAGAACCTACAACCACTGGCAATGTTGGAAAAGAAGAAAACTATGCCCATGTGATCATATCATCTCCAATTGTATCATCACCAAATACTCATCTGTAGACTATTCCATCATACACAACATCATAATATACTCGCTCACCATGAGTAGGAATGCAGAGCAATCTGTAGACATCCTCAGGAGTGATAGTCATCTCCCCTAATGGCAAGTGGAAGGTATTGTGGTCAGAGTGCCATCGCTTTGCCACAACTATCAAGAGACCTTAGCTTAGCTAAAACTGAGGGATATCCAAAAGGAATCTCAAACCACATATCTCAATGATGTGATACTCTGGTTGGGTCAAATCCTAACCTAAATCTAAAATCCAGGAAGCAAGGGACCATATGTATAACTTACAAAAATGTACCTATTTTGTAAATCAAGGGAATCATATCAATATTCTATATCATTGAATTATTTTAAGTCAATCAAAATTCAATTCAATCAATCAGTACCAACTTATTGTTCCTAAACCTTGATCGTGAGAAGGGTCCAATATGATCAATTTTCTACCTATCAGTGTTCTATCATATTAGTTTTCTATCCTATCAGATTAACAAAATCAAACATTCATTGTTCTACTATCCTAATATCCTAATCAATCATTTTTCTTAACTATAATAGACCTATCTATATTGGACTATCAATCAATCATCCAGAGGAATAGATCAAAAATCAAAAATCAAGTCTGCCCATCATTTTCTTAATCAAAATTCCTTTAGGCATCATCTACCTACGCGAAGGTGTTGTTGATGAACTACAACTGATTTGGAATCTGATTGAAGAATCTATGATTAAAGATCACTGAGAAGTTGTTGATTAGATATGTAATATTGTTAAATTAGTATTATGTTGTCATTGATGTCAACTAGTTTGAGAACACTTATCTTCTAAGATACAATACCGAAACATCTGAAGAAAGGTGAAAGAGATGAAGAACAGAGAAATCTACATGAGGAAGATGTATATGTTAGATGAGGATAAGGAACATATTGAGTAACTTGTTGATGAGTCTATGACCTTATGATATTGACTTTATTATGTTGAACTTATCTGTAAAGAAGTATTCATATCATCATGATGTGGTCAGTGATGATTGTACTTGCTTTCTAATCCTACAATGCTTAATGATGAAAATATTTCTCTATGGCATTTCTTTGCTAAAAAGCTAGTGACAAATTTAGTTGCATTGCATTGCATTTTCATGTTAGTTTAAGTGAATTTGTTTGTAGTAATTGGTTCTAAGTGAAAGGGGGTTCAGTTATTATTTATTAACTTGATCAATTATTAAAAGGGGGGGTTCAATTTAAAACATTTATCCTTGGTTCAAAATAAAAAATGTGAGATTATCTTTTTCATTTATAGCATTATTCATTATTCATTATCCTAATATCTTCAAAGAAAAAATAGAAAAAGAAAAAGAGTCATTACTCATTAATCATTTGCATCCATTTTGATAATTGCATACATTAAAAAAAATCAAAAACATAGATGCATTCATTATCCATTTTTCCATAATAAAACATTTTGCATCCATACATTGAAAATCTGAAAGACTTAAACAAAGAGACATTATCATTGCATTCATTTATCTATATCATAAGTAAGATACATTACATCCATAGCATAATCAAAAGTAAATGCATCATAAACATCATATAGAGCTGCATATAAAGATAAATCTCACATAAACACATCATAAGAATCAAGGAAAGTCCATAGTCATAATAAGTGTCCATAACATCAAAGATCCAATAAATCTGTATATCAAGATACAATGTCATCAACAAAGTGGTATATAAAAGTCATGATCCATAAATAAAACATGATACAAAGTCATCAATGAGGAGATCCATAATCAATCATCAAGATCCTATCAGAGCACCCGATCCATCACCCATCCCAGATCCATCTGGTCCCCTATCACCTAGTCTATCCTGTGTCAAAGGAGGAGCCTAACTAGTGCTAGCAATGCTCAGCCTTTGAGTCATCATGGTTATAAATTGTTGCATCATAGTGGCTACCTAATCTAATCAGCCCATTACTACTGATAAACCTATCTGCAATGACCGAACATCCTATGACAAAGCATCAATGCTAGGAGAAGCCTGAGAAGTCTAACCCATATTATGAGACATAGGTATCTGAGGAGGCACCTGCTGTGCAAAAATCTATCTCTATTGTATCACAGGAGCCTGTTGTATCTGAACCAAGGGATCATGTCCACCAAGAACCTGTCTAGCAACATCAATATGAACCTGTCACCTAACTCTCTATTGTCCCTATACTATTGTAGCTCTAGGTTGTACGAATCCAGGTCCCTAATCCTGTCTAATATGTCAAACATCTCTATCCCTACCCTTGACATGTCCACCTCATACTTGTGGCCCAAGTCATCCTCTAACTATGATCTAGAGATCTCTCTTTCCTCTACAAGCTTTGCATCATCTATGTCTACCACCATCATCCCCATCATCATCTCCATCATCATCATCAGATGGCTCATCCTTGTCTAGGATCAGCTATGCAAGATCGGTAAATCACAAAAATCTCTTACGGGACCACCACTCTCTATACTCCATGGACATCTGAGCATCTACAACATGCTCCAACATATCCCATTTGATGAAAACCAATCTGTCGATCTGATCATAGGTGAACTAGAAATCAATTTGTGGACCCCACATAGATCTCTTAGTTGGGACTCTTGCATATAATACCATACCTAGCGGCATATCCTGATATCTCCCATACTACCTAGATACCTGATCAAAGAAGAATCTCTCAATCATGAGTGGTGATCAACCTATCATCCATCTTGTAGAAAACATATAGGGGAGCTCATCATCATCCTCCCGCCAACCCTCGCAACCTAGGTACGGTCTCTACACAACCTAATCAATATCATCAATCATGCGATGCAAATAATCTAGCTTGCCTAGATGATGCTAGACAACCATGCCACTATAAAAAAATGCATAAGGGTAACCAAGATCTTAGGTATGTGCTGACACTGGTCTAGTAATGGGAAGATGCTCCCATATCCATAACTATAACAAAACTACACCTGCTAACAATGATGCACTAGACCTATATAGCACCTCATGTAAATCATGATACAACTATGAAAGTACATAGGATCCCCAATCAAGATGATGGGGATGTGCAAGAAAATCCTCTAAAACTTGATCCCATCCGATGGAGAATCCTCGACCTCACTGGTTTGGAAGTAGAAAATTGTTGATCAGAGCACCTACAACCACTGGCAATGTTGGAAAAGAAGAAAACTATGCCCATGTGATCGTATCATCTCCAATGGTATCATCACCAAATACTTATCTATAGACTATTCCATCATACACAACATCATAATATACTCGCTCACCATGAGTAGGAATGTAGAGCAATCTGTAGACATCCTCAGGAGTGATAGTCATCTCCCCTAATGGCAAGTGGAAGGTATTGTGGTCAGAGTGCCATCACTTTGCCACAACTATCAAGAGACCTCAGCTTAGTTGAAACTGAGGGATATCCAAAAGGAATCTCAAACCACATATCTCAATGACGTGATACTCTGGTTGGGTCAAATCCTAACCTAAATCTGAAATCCAAGAAGCAAGGGACCATATGTATAACTTACAAAAATGTACCTATTTTGTAAATCAAGGGAATCATATCAATATTCTATATCAGTGAATTATTTTAAGTCAATCAAAATTCAATTCAATCAATCAGTACCAACTTATTGTTCCTAACCCTTGATCGTGAGAAGGGTCCAATATGATCAGTTTTCTACCTATCAGTGTTCCATCATATTAGTTTTCTATCCTATCAGATTAACAAAATCAAACATTCATTGTTCTACTATCCTAATATCCTAATCAATCATTTTTCTTAACTATAATAGACCTATCTATATTGGACTATCAATCAATCATCCAGAGGAATAGATCGAAAATAAAAAATCAAGTTTGCGCAATCATTTTCTTAATCAAAATTCCTTTAGGCATCATCTACCTACGCGAAGGTGTTGTTGATGAACTACAACTGATTTGGAATCTGATTGAAGAATCTATGATTAAAGATCTCTGAGAAGTTGTTGATTAGATATGTAATATGGTTAAATTAGTATTATGTTTACATTGATGTCAACTAGTTTGAGAACACTTATCTTGTAAGTTACTATACCGAAACATCTGAAGAAAGGTGAAAAAGATTAAGAACAAAGAAATCTACATGAGGAAGATGTATATGTTAGATGAGGATAAGGAACATATTGAGTAACTTGTTGATGAGTCTATGACCTTATGATATTGACTTTATTATGTTGCACTTATCTGTAAAGAAGTATTCATATCATCATGATGTGGTCATTGATGATTGTACTTGCTTTCTAATCCTACAATGCTCAATGATGAAAATATTTCTCTATGGCATTTCTTTGCTAAAAAGCTAGTGATAAATTTAGTTGCATTGCATTGCATTTTCATGTTAGTTTAAGTGAATTTGTTTGTAGTAATTGGTTCTAAGTGAAAGGGGGTTCAGTTATTATTTATTAACTTGATCAATCATAAAAAGGGGGGGTTCAATTTAAAACATTTATCCTTGGTTCAAAATAAAAAATGTGAGATTATCTTTTTCATTTATAGCATTATTCATCATTCATTATCCTAATATCTTCAAAGAGAAAAGAGAAAAAGAAAAAGAGTCATTACTCATTAATCATTTGCATCCATTTTGATAATTGCATACATTAAAAAAAATCAAAAACATAATTGCATTCATTATCCATTTTTCCATAATAAAACATTTTGCATCCATACATTGAAAATCTGAAAGACTGAAACAAAGAGACATTATCATTGCATTCATTTATCTATATCATAAGTAAGATACATTACATCCATAGCATAATTAAAATTAAATGCATCATAAACATCATATAGAGCTGCATATAAAGATAAATCTCACATAAACACATCATAAGAATCAAGGAAAGTCCATAGTCATAATAAGTGTCCATAACATCAAAGATCCAATAAATCTATATATCAAGATACAATGTCATCAACAAAGTGGTATATAAAAGTCCTGATCCATAAATAAAACATGATACAAAGTCATCAATGAGGAGATCCATAATCAATCATCAAGATCCTATCGAAGCACCTGATCCATCACCCATCCCAGATCCATCTGGTTCCCTATCACCTAGTCTATCCTGTGTTGAAGGAGGAGCCTAACTAGTGCTAGCAATGCTCAGCCTTTGAGTCATCATGGTTATAAACTATTGCATCATAGTGGCTACCTAATCTAATCAGCCCATTACTACTAATAAACCTGTCTGCAATGACTGAACATCCTATGACAAAGCATTAATACTAGGAGAAGCCTGAGAAGTCTGACCCATATTATGAGACATAGGTATCTGAGGAGGCACCTGCTGTGCTGAAATCTATCTCTATTGTATTACTGGAGCCTGTTGTATCTGAACCAAGGGATCATGTCCACCAAGAACCTGTCTAGCAACATCAATATGAACCTATCACCTAACTCTCTATTGTCCCTATACTATTGTAGCTCTAGGTTGTACGAATCCAGGTCCCTAATCCTGTCTAATATGTCAAACATCTCTATCCCTACCCTTGACATGTCCACCTCATACTTGTAGCCCAAGTCATCCTCTAACTATGATCCAGAGATCTCTCTTTCCTCTATGAGCTTTGCATCATCTATGTCTACCACCATCATCCCCATCATCATCTCCATTATCATCATCAGATGGCTCATCCTTGTCTAGGATCAGCTCTGCAAGATCGCTAAATCACAAAAATCTGTTACGAGACCACCACTCTCTATACTCAATGGACATCCCAGCATCTACAACATGCTCCAACATATCCCATTTGATGAAAACCAATCTGTCGATCTGATCATAGGTGAACTAGAAATCAATTTGTGGACCCCACATAGATCTCTTAGTTGGGACTCTTGCATATAATACCATACCCAAGGGCATATCCCGGTATCTACCATACTACCTAGATACCTAATCAAAGAAGAATCTCTCAATCATGAGTGGTGATCAACCTATCATCCATCTTGTAGCAAACATATAGGGGAGCTCATCATCATCCTCCCACCTACCCTCACAACCTAGGTACAGTCTATACACAACCTGATCAATATCGTCAATCATGCGATGCAAATAATTTAGCTTGCCCAGATGATGCTAGACAACCATGCCACTATACAGAAATGCATAAGGGTAACCAAGACCTTAGGTACGTGCTGACACTGGTCTAGTAATGGGAAGATGCTCCCATATTCATAACTATAACAAAACTACACCTGTTAACAATGATGCACTAGACCTATATAGCACCTCATGTAAATCATGATACAACTATGCAAGTACACATGATCCCCAATCAAGATGATGGGGATGTGCAAGAAAATCCTCTAGAACTTCATCCCATCTGATGGAAAATCCTCGACCTCACTGGTTTGGAAGTAGAAAATTGTTGATCAGAGCACCTACAACCACTGGCAATGTTGGAAAAGAAGAAAACTATGCCCATGTGATCGTATCATCTCCAATTGTATCATCACCAAATACTCATCTGTAGACTATTTCATCATACACAACATCATAATATACTCACTCACCATGAGTAGGAATGCAGAGCAATCTGTAGACATCCTTAGGAGTGATAGTCATCTCCCCTAATGGCAAGTGGAAGGTATTGTGGTCAGAGTGCCATCACTTTGCCACAACTATCAAGAGACCTCAGCTTAGCTGAAACTGAGGGATATCCAAAAGGAATCTCAAACCGCATATCTCAATGATGTGATACTCTGGTTGGGTCAAATCCTAACCTAAATCTAAAATCTAGGAAACAAGGGACCATATGTATAACTTACAAAAATGTACCTATTTTGTAAATCAAGGGAATCATATCAATATTCTATATCAGTGAATTATTTGAAGTCAATCAAAATTCAATTCAATCAATCAGTACCAACTTATTGTTCCTAACTCTTGATCGTGAGAAGGGTCCAATATGATCAGTTTTCTACCTATCAGTGTTCTATCATATTAGTTTTCTATCCTATCAGATGAACAAAATCAAACATTCATTATTCTACTATCCTAATATCCTAATCAATCATTTTTCTTAACTATAATAGACCTAGCTATATTGGACTATCAATCAATCATCCAGAGGAATAGATCAAAAATCAAAAATCAAGTTTGCGCATCATTTTCTTAATCAAAATTCCTTTAGGTATCATCTACCTACGTGAAGGTGTTGTTGATGAACTACAACTGATTTGGAATCTAATTGAAGAATCTATGATTAAAGATCACTGAGAAGTTGTTGATTAGATATGTAATATGGTTAAATTAGTATTATGTTGTTATTGATGTCAACTAGTTTGAGAACACTTATCTTGTAAGTTACTATACCGAAACATCTGAAGAAAGGTGAAAGAGATGAAGAATAGAGAAATCTACATGAGGAAGATGTATATGTTAGATGAGGATAAGGCACATATTGAGTAACTTGTTGATGAGTCTATGACCTTATGATATTGACTTTATTATGTTGCACTTATCTATGATGAAGAATAGAGCTAAAAGATACAAAGCTGTGTTATCAGTAAATGAAGCATTTCAGTATACACCGATAGAGTGTAGTGTATACCAAGCGTAGTGTTAACCAAGCTTGTGTTCACTGATGCATTTCTTTGTTAACCAAGAAGAACGGAATGAATTAAATGATTAGTTTAGCTGATAAGATTGATGAGCTGGAAAGTGTATGAAATCAAGGTAATAGATAAATGTTTGTTATGAAGATTGATGGCTAACATAATTGAAGGAAGATCTAGTGGAGTAGATTGAAATGTGTTATTGACACATTAGCCGAGGAATCTTAAAGTAGAAAAATCAATGAAGATGATTAAGTGGAAAAATATGATGGACAAAAAGGAAAATAGTTTACTCATCTATATAAGAGACTGGAGATTTCATAGTGAAGTTTCTGGAAGAAGAAGATACTACAGGATTATCGCATGAACAAGTTTTCATTCATTCTGATCATACTAGTTAGTAAGAACCGAGCTGCAGAATAATTACCAAGCTACAGAGAGTAATTACCAATGGATAGTAAGTTGATACATTGTTGAATCTGAAGTGTTACATTGATTAGAAAGATTTGTATGAGCTGAATATTGATTTGTAATCTACAATTGAACTTGTATTAAGGTAGATCATCTACTGTTCCATATTTAACCATTGTACATAGTCAAATCTCTTAATTGAGTGGACTAAGAAAGTCTTATTATGTATCATTCATAGAATGAACATTGTTATCCTATCAACCCCATAGTGAATGTTGGTTGGATGATAACTGCTGGTCTAAAATCCTCTAACAAGGTCGCACCTAACAGTGTGTTTGTAAAATTTTAAAAGGGTTGGGTCTTCACTGACCTCACTTCAGAAGAGTGAATATTTTTGGGTTGCCGGTCCCAGGTGGTTTTTCCCTTCACAGGGTTTCCACATTAAATCTCTTGTGTTATGTGTTTATTGTGATATTTATTTGTTTGTTATCATACTTTGCATGTTACATGTTAGATTTGATCAGTAACTATTTTAAGTGTTAGAATGATAATCGGTAAAAGCATAGAAAATGAAAGTATTTTATGTTTACCAAGTGGTAGAAGTTGAAGTATTTGTTTTGGATTATAGATTTTGTTTTCAGACACTAGATAACTGATTCACCCCCCTCTTAGTAATTCTAACAATTGGTATCAGAGCTATGGTTTCTTATAACAGAGTTTTAAGGACTTCAGCACAAAGGTCTCAAGATGTATAAGAGAGAAGTGCCAAGACTAAACAAAGAGAACTTTGTAGTATTGCAAAGCTGGATGAAGTTGCACATATCTGGAATTGGGAATTTTGCACTAGAACTAATGGAAAATGGCTACATTGAATCGACCCCTGATCCCTTAATTCTTGATCAACTAAAAGATAGGCATGAACATAATATTACTATGATGGAACTTGCTACTGCCTACACTGATGCCAAATTTGAAGACATTAAGGGATGCACTATTGCCAAAGCCATGTGGGACAAGCTAACTCTAATATATAGTGGAGATTTGAATGTTAAAAGAGCCCGAGCTGAAAGTAGAAGAGGCAGATTCGATGATATGAAGATGAAGGAAGGTGAGAAAATTGTGCAGTACTCAAATAGACTAAAAGAGGTAGTACATGCTATTAGAGCATCAGATGGATTTATTGATGATGAAATAGTGATAAGCAAGATTCTTAGAAATTTACTGCCAGTTTATGCAATCAAGATCTCTACAATTCATGAAACAAGAGCTACATCCAACCTTACTCTTGACACCCTGATTAGTAAACTTACAACCTTTGAATTAAATAACTTTGATAATAGTGTTGT
This sequence comes from Chamaecyparis obtusa, assembly GCA_027943335.1. Taxonomy (NCBI): domain Eukaryota; kingdom Viridiplantae; phylum Streptophyta; class Pinopsida; order Cupressales; family Cupressaceae; genus Chamaecyparis; species Chamaecyparis obtusa. The sequence goes on from BSBK01006848.1 coordinate 6,168,273, forward strand.
TCCTTCTATTGAATCCACTTTCATGTCTTCTTTGAAGCTTGGTAAGTCTAGCAGGAATAATAAGAATAATGATAGTGATAGAAATACTGATGATGAACTTGATGAGCTTGAAGCTCTTATGGCCATAAAATTACCCAAAGGAAAAGGAAGGTATAGAGGTAAGCTACCTTTGGCATGCTTTAATTGTAAAGAAGTTGGCTACATTGCTGCTAGATGTCCACATAAGAAAGATGATGATAGATCCAAAGACCAATCTGAAGGAAGCTATGGGAGAAGAGTTAACAGAGGCTACCGACACAACAATAGAGACAACTGAGATGATAAAGGCAAAAAGGTATGTTACATAGCTAAAGATATTGAATCTGAATCTAATTCTGATGATGACATAGAAGCTGTCTTTGTTGCTATGAAAGATGACTCAGAGGAAGAAGAGAAACATGAAGAGATAGCACTGGTCTCTAAAGTAAGAAGAAATGATACTTGGATCATAGATAGTGGTTGTACACATCATATGACTGGTGATGTAGAGAAATTTGATCAACTTGATGAATACAATGGAGGATCTATGAGAATGGGAAATGATGCACCTTGTATGGTAAGAGGTAAAGGTTCTCTGATGATTAATGATAGAATAAAATGTGAAAATGCATACTGGGTAGATGGACTAAACAATAACTTGTTAAGTGTGGCTCAGCTGAATAATATAGGCCACCAACTTGCTTTTGAGAGAAAAAAGGTGAAGATTTATGATGATGAAGGAAGACTTGTCAGAATTGGTACACAATCCAGAGGTAATATATTTTATCTTGATATTGATCAGTCTTCGTGTTTGTTAATGAAGGATGAAGATACATGGTTGTGGCACAAAAGGTTATGCCATGTGAATTTTGATAACATGATCAAGATTAGTAAAAAGAGAAGAGTTAGAGGATTTCCTAACTTGTCAAAACTTGATCATGCTATGTGCCATGAATGTCAAAAAGGTAAGATGACTAAGTCTAGTTTCAAAAGCAAAGACTACTCAACAAAAAAGATACTTGAGTTGGTTCATACCGACTTGTGTGGTCCTATGAGAACTCAAAGTTGTTATGGTGACAAATACTTTATTCTTTTTGTTGATGACTATACTAGACTGATGACTATTATGTTCTTGAAGGAGAAATTTGAAGCTTTTAAGATGTTTAAATGGTATAAAGCTAAGGTAGAAAAAGAGACTAGTAAAGAAATAAAATACTTAAGATCTAATAGAGGAGGTGAATTTATCTCTGATGAATTTAATAATTTCTATAATGAGCATGGTATTTAAAGATAGGTCTCTACACCGAGGACACCTTAGCAAAATGGCATTGCTGAAAGAAGGAACAGGTCAATAATTAACTGTGCTAGAACACTAATGATACAGAAGAATGTTGCTCAGACATATTTGAGGGAAGATGTCAGCACAACTGTATATGTTCGTAACCGAGTACAACTGAAGAAGGATACCAACCAGACACCTTATGAGCTATGGTTTGGACACAAACCTACTGTAAGTCATTTTAGGATTTTTGGAAGTAAGTGCTTTATTTTGAAAGATGAGAGAAATGGTAAATTTGATTCAAAAGGAGATGAAGGGATATTTCTGGGATATTCCACTAAAAGTAAAGCATATAAATGTCTAAATAAGGTTACAAATAAGATAATTAAGAGTACTAATGTCCATGTTGATGAGTTTGATGATAAGAGTACAAAGGAAAGTACAAAGGAACTAGAAGAATATAGTAGATTCACCTACATTGAACAACCAGAGTATCTACAGAAGCCACAATTTGTGATAACCGGTCAGTAGGAAAATAATGCAGAACAATAGGAAAGACAAATCGACGAACAAGATGGAGCTACCGAGCAAGGAAATGAACCTGAACGGGATGAACAAGAAAGAAGAAACTGAGTTCTGGCTAGTTTTTTCAGAAGACATCATCCTGAGACACAAATTATTGGAGATAGACAAGCTAGAATGCAAACTAGGAGCAAAACAAGACAAGGTACATGTCTAGTTTGTGAATTTGAACCAAAGAATGTGAAAGTTGCATTAGAGAATGAAGAATGGATTAATCCAATGAAAGAGGAAATAGAGAAAATAGAGAAGAACAAAACTTGGTCCTTAGTACCCCGACCAAAAGATAAGAATGTTATCAGTACTAAGTGGATATTCAAGAACAAACTGAATGAAAATGGTGAAGTCACAAGAAATAAAGCTAGATTGGTATGCAAGGGATATGCACAGGAAGAAGGCATTGAATATGGTAAAACATTTGCACCTATTGCTAGATTGGAAGGAGTTAGAATGCTACTTGCATATGCTACACACAAGAAATTCAAATTTTATCAAATGGATGTGAAGTCAACATTTCTGAATGGTATACTTGAAGAAGAGGTCTACATAGAACAACCTGAAGGGTTCGTTGATCTAGAAAAAAAAGATATGGTATGTAGACTACATAAATCTTTATATGGTTTGAAGCAAGCACTGAGAGCCTAGTATGAAAGGATGCATACTTGTTAAGTATTGGATTTGTTAGAATAAGTGAAAACAACAATCTATATATGAAAGGTGATACTGATGATACTATTATTATTGCTAAGATATTCATAGATGATATTATTTTTGGAGGTCAAGATCATGTATGCAAAGCACTTTCTAATGAAATGGAAAAGGAGTTTTAAATGTCTATGTTCGAAGAGATTAAGTTCTTTCTAGGACTACAAGTGATTCAGCAGAGTGATGGGATATTCATCACACAATCTAAATACATAAAGGAAGTTTTGAAGACATTTGGCATGGAAGATGCTAAACCTGTGGGAACATCGATGGCTACTAGATGCAAACTGACAAAGGAGGATGAAACTATAGAGGTAAACCAAACAATTTACCGATACATGATTGGTAAGTTAATGTATGTAGTTCACAGTAGACCAACTATAGCACATGCTGTGGGAATTGTTGCAAGATTTTTTTCTAATCCTAGAGAATCACACATGATTGCTACTAAAAGAATCTTAAGATACCTAAAAAAGATAGAGGATTATGGATTATGGTATCCTAAGAAAGGAAACTTTGAACTAAAAGTGTACACCGATGCTGATTGGGCTAGAAATGTGGATGATAGAAAAAACACCACTGGAGGAGCATTTTTCTTTGGTGAAAGACTTGTAACCTGGACAAGTAAAAGAAGGCTTGTATTTCTCAGTCTATAGCTAAAGAAGAGTATGTTTTTGCTGCTACTAATTGTTCAAACATTGCATATATTAAGCAAGTGTTGGAAGGAATGAATGAGGTAATCACTGACCCGGTGATTATATATTGTGACAACACTAGTGCTATTAATATTTCAAAGAATCTAGTGATGCACTCTAAGACAAAGCATATATCTATTAAGTATCATTACTTAAGAGAAAAAGTGCAAGAGAAGCAAGTGAAGTTAGAATTTGTTACATATAAGGAACAACATGCAGATATCTTTACAAAGCCTCTACTGAAGGATACATTTGAATCCTTGAGGACTAGACTTGGGGTCCGTCCCCTGTCTATCGGTCACTAAGGTGATCTAGATGTTGCATCAGCCTACTTTTATCAGAAGATCACACATGTTGATGTAGCATAGTTCACACTTTGAATCATGTTCAAGGTTGTGATTAAGTTTGAAGAACTAAAATAGATTGGGATATCAGTATACAAAGATGCAGAGGATGTACTGAACAACAAAGAGTTACTTAGATACTGAAAGAGTTGTTTGTTTATTTGTTTCTTTGGCATTGTTGTAAACTTAGAATTACTTAGCTACTAAAAGAGATTGAGTGAACTAGTTAGAAACTTTGCACTTGACCTCAGTTCATTAAAGGTAGGACAAGCATCCTTGAAGGAGTTCATACCTAAGAGAAGGAAGATTATTGCAGATTGCATGAACCAAGATAAACTAAGTGTAGATCTATACTAGAAAATCCAGGAGGCAGAAGCAATGATTGATAATGTAAGAAAATTAGTGGAAGATCCCTCCATTGATGTGAACATGTGCAACAATGTGTACCAAGGGAAAATAGACAAAATATAAAGGGCTAAGAAAGAGATTTCTAAGATAAGGGCCAGACAAACACAGCTCAAGAATGCTCTGGCGCCCTCTCTAGATGTACCTAATCAGAACATCAAGGAGATCGATGCCACTATGGTGATATATTAACAAGGTCTGAGTACAAACTTGGAAAAGATGGAGAAATTGACATATGCCTTATGTTCCCATCTACAGATTGTCAATGCACTGATAGCATTTTGGAAACAAGAGATCCACAACTTGTAGATTGCTTATCTAGATGTACTTTCTTTGTAAGTACTTGTAGATACACTTTTTTTAGCACCTTTGTCATTAATCTCAAAGGGGGAGTATTGTATGTAGAATATGGAGTATTAAATATGATGTAAAGAAGAAGTATAGTGCAGAGTACAAGGGAGATATAAGTTAGAGTATATATTAAAGAATTTTGTATAAGGGTACAGTTAGTAACTTTTCCATATTCCTTTGTTGCCATTAATGAAAAAGGGGGAGATTGTTGGCAAGTTGACTATACTATTGTATATGACTAGATATAGTGTTTTCATTATGGCAACAAAGTCATATAGAGTTTTAGAGTCAGTGCACATTATCATAAGGTCAGAATATGGCTAAGTATAGAAGACTAGACAGTTCGTAGAGCACCAAAAGATTTGAGCATCAGCGCACATTCACATGACCAAGTTATGGTATGTACCCTTCAAGTTAAGCTAGTAAGTGTGTATTCATGCTAAATCTAAGAGCACATGATCAGATGAGATAGTATGACAAAGATATAGTCAGTTGAAGTGGTACAGATAGTGAACACCAGAACAGAACAAAGTATGCAGCTGACTGTTAGTATTTTGATTAGCGGTTATAATAATGTTTTGTAAAGGCTATGTGCCTATTTTAATTAGGTTGTAGACATGTAAGCATCTTTTTTTGTAAACACACTTGAGCCAATTCACTTGGAAGCATTCTATGTAATCGGTTATAGGCCAACCTAGTTAATTGTTTTGTTAGCGCATATAAATATAAGATGTGCCTTTGTAATAAAGCATGGAAGTGGATATAGAGATAAGATAAGCAGAGAAAAGACATGCAAAGTGAAGATAGAATAAGTTAGAGCTTTACAAGGGGATAAAGCATCAATGCACAAAAGGAACTGATCAGATAAGAAGTATCACAACACCAATACATCTAGTAGATATAGTGTGTATTTGAGATCAAAAGGTTGTAGCCTTCACCACTTGAGCAGTGAGCTCTTGGACTATATGTCCCCACCCTTAATAGGGTTATTGTAAAAGACTCCTAACAGGGTTTGACCTTTGACCAGGTCATTGTACTAAAAAAATTGTAAAGGACAACTCCTAACAGGGTTGCAAATCTTCTAACAAGGATCATCAAACACTAGTGCAGTTCTTAGTGGGTGTTAATTCCCACCAAGGTTTTACCTATTTGGGTTTCCCCATAACCATATTGGTGTTATGTGTTGTGATTTTTTATCTTATTTACATTAATGTTCAAATCGATACTTAAGCAATCAAGTTAAGATTCAAGAGTTAAGAAATTGAAAAGATATAGTGAACATTGATTAACCCCCCCCCCCCTCTCAGTGTTCCCATTCCTAACACATATTCTTGTCTTGTATTCATCAAGACTCTTCTTACAACAAGTGTTTCTCAATTTTCTACTTCTTCTAATTGTGATGACTTAGCATCTTCCTCATTCACATTTTAAACTCTCACTTTTCCTTCACAAAATATTAACATATCACAAAACTCATATGAAGACACGGGGTTGAGAGATAGGACCCATGGGATAGAATATTGTATGTAGAGAAAAATGTTTGTTTTATTGATTGAACTGATTACATTATGGTTTTCTTACACATCTACTTTACACCCCCTTTTCCACTTACGTGGATCAACAAAGAAATACACTTAAACTCTTCAAAGAAACTCGACTACAACCACCTAATTTCCTAAAACTATTCCATAACAATCATAAAACTAACTATCAAAACCAAATAGATCAATGATTGAAGTGTTTAGATTCTGAGAACACATATATTTAGTGGAGGCTAGAAGGGATATTTGTGGAGATTTGCTAGATCTCTATAATTCTAGAGAATATCTTCTTTATTGAGTTGAGGTGGGACAAAAGTAACATAAGTCTATGAAACCTTCACAAATATCCTTTCTTTAGCCTGCACTCATACCTCTTCTCACAATCTGGAAACTCTTCAAAGAAATAGGTGATGAACATGCAGATTTGCCTAAGCACTACTGGGAGCCTACCCTATAACATGTGTACTATTGTGAAAATGATCACAAGTCCATTTGTTGTAGGGTCTAGTTCCCATTAATGCTTGGCCAAATCTCCATGTTTGTCACCTGTGCATATACCTTCTCTGATTGATTCTTATATGCACACGTGAAGGTTGTATATGCACAGATTTTACATGATTTTTTTTTACATATATAACACAATAATAATATTAGTTTGTGTTTTACATGATTTCATTCCCCAAATACATTACTGGAAAAATTTTGAACATATATAAATGGAATACTTTGTGCCTGATATACTTAAATGGAATACACCAAGAAGTACCAAATGATGAATGCTCAATTGTTGTAATGAACAGGTGATGAACATGCAGATTTTCCTAAGCACTACTGGGAGTTGACCAAGCAACACATGTACTATTGTGAAAATCATCACAAGTCCATTTGTTTCTGGGCCTAGTTCCCAGTAATGCTTAGTCAATCTACATGTTTGTCAAATTGAAATAGAATACTTTGTGCTTGACATATATAAATGGAATACACCAAGAAGTACAAAATGATGAATGCTCAATTGTTGTAATGGAAAAGCATCAGAACCATCCATTTCTAGAACTTGATTTTGTATAGTCTTAATGATTTTTCTATAGTCCTAATGATTTTTCTTATTTTTTGTGATGCAGGAGCATCCTGGGTGTAAGAGCAATCTTGCATCACCCAAAAATATTTCTATTTTTATTTTCAATAAGGGCTATTTTGTGCAGAGCTGCTATTTATGGAAAGTTACTATTTTTGGTAATTTTCGTATGTGCTCAGAATGATCTGATTTCTTTCTTGGAGGTTCATGTTGGTCATATAAGTCTGCCAGTAAAGTTTCATTGCCAGATCAAGTGTATATTGGAAGATATCAAAGATTTTCGGTATTGGCAGCAGGGTACAGAAACTTTGAACTCAATTTTGAAGGCTTTAGAGGCATCGGATGAGGTCAAAAATTTGGGTGACAAGCGCTTGCGCTAGTCAAGCCTGTAGAGCGCTTCGTGGCATTTCCGAAATGGGGTTATAATAGCCGATCGGGTCAACTGGTGATGACTTATGGTCTTTGGAAGTTGGGTCACCTGAAATGGTGAAAAATAATTTTCTTCAAAATTTATGTTCGGGTTTCAAAGGTTATCTTGAGCTGACTATGATGTAATAAAATGTAAAATAAAATAATTCTAAGTTTGGTCGGCCTTATTGGCTAAAATTCTGGAACCTTCCCAGGCGGTGGAAAATTGCCTATATAAGGAAGGCTGTATTATTGTCTTAGGTAGTTCGGAATAATTCTGGGTAGTAGATCTGGGTATTGATTCGAGGCTTTGTCCTACAGAATATTGTAAGGGAATGTCCATGTGGCTTTGCGTATTGTAATTCTAAAAGTTTGTAATTCCACATTTGTGGAGATAATAAGAAGCCAATTTTTTGTTCTTGCATATTACTGTTGTTGTTTCTCTATTTATGTTATGTGTTTGTGGTATTAAGGGGAGCACCCTTCATCAAGTGGTATCAGAGCAAGTTTTCTTGAGTGTGTAAACAGATCGCCGACTGTGAGGCAGTTTGCACCAGGACCGTGGTTAGGGTTTCAGCGCGCATCGTGAAAATGCCTCCACGAAGGGAACGTGGCGGAAGAGTTGGTGTTATAACACCTGAGGTTAGAGAGCTACAAAGACAAGTGCGAGCATTACAAGAAGAGATTCACAAAGGAATGAATCTTAATGTCAGAGATGAAAGCGAGGATGAAGCTGAAGAAGAATATCAAGAAGGAGAACCTGAAATTGTGAACCAGGAGGAAGAAAAACTTTTTTGGGCGATTTCCAAGATTGGGAAAAGACCTAAGATTGAGGTTCCTACATTTTTTGGAAATCTTAACCCAGAGGAATTGATCAACTGGATCAATGAATGTGAGGAATATTTTGAGTACGAAGATGTTGAGGATCCTGATAGGGTCAAATTTGCAAAGGCCAGATTGAAAGGTCATGCGAAGATCTGGTGGCAAGAAATTCAATTAGAGCGAAATAGAAGAGGGAAAGATAAAATCACAAGATGGGATCAGATGGTGGATATATTGAAGCGACAGTTCATTCCTGTTGATTATGAGCTTGACCTACTGAAGAAAATGCAGAGTTTGAAGCAAGCAGGAAGATCTGTTCAGGAGTATACAGAGGAGTTCTACCGACTTCTCATCAGAATAGGCCATGCAGAAGCTGATAAGGAGAAAGTTGCCCGATACCTTAATGGCTTAAGGCCAAGCATTCAGGAGGAGCTGAATCTGGTTCGAATGAACAGTATTGAAGAGGCATACCAGTTTTGCCTAAAAGTAGAGGAAAAACTGAACAAGAAGTTTGAGAGCAGACAAAACGGAAGAGGTCATGGTGGACAATCTGGTGGACGGTCATATGGTGGCCAAAATGAAGATCTGAAAAAGAAGGATGAGGCCAATAGCAGTCAGACTCAGTGAGGAAATAATTCCAATCATTTCCAGGATCAGAATAATAGAGATCGGAGAGGAAGAGGAAGAGGACAACGATCTGGAAGAGGTGGCTTCCGTGGAACATGTTTTCACTATGGAGAAGAAGGTCATAGGGCATTTGAATGTCCTCAGCGCCAAGGAAGAACAGATAGGAGAAATGAAGGCCAGGCCAGAGTTGCACATGTAGATGAAGATGCCAGATCATCAAATTCTAAAGATGCTGAAAGAGGAGAAACGTTGATTAATAGAAGAGTCCTGTTGAGTGGTGAGAATGAACCTGAGCAAAGAAGGAGCCTGTTTTGCACCAGGTGCAAGTGCGAAGGTAAATATTGTGATGTGATTATTGATAGTGGAAGCACTGACAATTTGGTGTCAGAAGAGATGGTGACAAAGTTGAAGCTCAAGAGACAGAAACACCCACATCCATATCGGATTGCCTAGGTATAGGATGACCACAAGGTCATGGTCAATGAACAATGCCTGGTGAAGTTCAAGATTGGTGGATACCAAGATGAGGTATTGTGTGATATCATATCTATGGATGCATGTCATATGTTGTTGGGTAGACCATGGCAGTTTGACAGATGTGCTGTACATGATGGTCGTGCGAATACCTATTCCCTGACAAATGATGGAATGCGACATAAGCTAAACCCATTGAAGAAGACTGAAGAAAAGGTATGTGGTAATGCAAGGATAACTTTTGTTGATGGAAGAAATTTTCTAGATGGTATGAGGCATGAGCATGTATGTTTTTCTTTAATTCCAAAAGCTAGTAAAGAGGAAGTAGAAGATGTTCCTGTAGAAGTTGTAGATTTGTTGAATGAGTTTCAGGATATTGTATCCGATAACATGCCTGATGGATTACCACCAGTCAAGAAGATCAGTCATCAGATGGACTTGATCCCAGGAGTGAGTTTGCCGAATAAGGCAGCACACAGAATGACACCTGCAGAAAGTGAGGAGTTCAACAGATAAGTACATGAGTTGTTACAGAAAGGATTGATTCGAGAGAGTGTGAGTCCCTATGCTGTACCTACAGTATTAGCACCAAAGAAGAATAGAGAATGGAGGATGTGTACAGATTCTAGGGCAATAAACAAGATCACAATCAAGTACAGGTTTCCATTGTCATAATGGATGATATTATGGACTGTTTGAGTGGAGCTGTGTATTTCTCAAAGATAGATCTGAAAAGTGGATATCATCAGATTCGGATCAGAGAAGGAGATGAATGGAAGACTGCCTTCAAGACAAAGGAAGGACTATATGAGTGGTTAGTCATGCCTTTTTGGCTAACCAATGCACCGAGCACTTTCATGCGGCTCATGAACGAGGTTCTGAAAGAATTTCTGGGTAAGTTTGTCATTGTTTACCTAGATGATATTTTGATCTTTAGTAAGACATTGGATGAGCATATGATGCATATTCGTATGGTATTTGAGAAGTTGAGAGAAGAGAAATTGTTGATTAATTTGAAGAAGTGCAGTTTTGTGAAGAAGGAGTTGGTGTATTTGGGATTTGTAGTTTCAGCAGAAGGTCTAAAAATAGACCCAGAGAAGGTACAGGCTATCCTTGAATGGCCTACTCTGAGGAGTGCTACTGAGGTAAGATCTTTTCATGGTCTAGCTAGCTTTTACAAAAATTTTAGCAGTATTTGTGGACCCTTGACTGAAACAATGAGAGGGGATAGAAAAGAGTTTAAGTGGACTAATGGGGCAGAAAAGAGTTTTCAATTGTTGAAACAAAAAGTTACAGAACAACCAGTTTTAGCACTTCCAGATTTTAATAAGGTGTTTCAAGTAGATTGTGATGCTAGTGGTACTGCAATAGGAGCTGTTATGAGCCAAGAAGGTAAACATGTTGCTTATTTTAGTGAGAAGTTAAATGATGCCAAGAGGAAATATTCTGTTTATGATCAGGAATTTTATGCTATAGTTCAGGCATTAAAAAGTGGAGACACTATCTACTTCCTAAGGAGTTTGTTTTGTATACTGATCATCAAGCTTTGCAATATTTGAATAGTCAAGGAAAATTGAATCAAAGGCATTTGAAATGGGTTGAGTTTTTGCAGAGTTATACATTTGTTTTGAAACACAGGAGTGGAAAGTCTAATAGGGTTGCAGATGCTCTTAGCAGAAGGCAACTATTGCTGACAGAAATGTAGATTGAAGTGGTTGGGTTCAAGGAACTCAAGAATTTGTATCGAGAGGATCCTGATTTTGGTGAAGCTTGGAAAGCTTGTACAGAACCTGTTACTCTAGACAGGACGAAATGGTTGGATTTCATCATCCAGGATGATATGCTATTCAGAGGGAGTCAATTGTGCATTCCACGAAGTTCTATGAGGGAGAATCTCATCAAGGAGAAGCATAGTGGAGGATTGGCTGGACATTTTGGTCATGATAAAACCCTTGCTTTGGTTGGTGAAAATTATTATTGGCCATAATTGCAGCAAGATGTGAAGAAGTTTGTACAGAGTTGCAGAGTATGTCAGATGGTGAAAGGAATGAAGCAGAATATAGGGTTGTATTAGCCATTACCTATACCAAAGAAGCCTTGGGAGGATATCAGTATGGACTTTGTTCTTGGTTTACCGAGGACACAGCGGGGACATGATTCAATTTTTGTAGTAGTTGACAGATTTTCAAAGATGGCACATTTCATTCCCTGCAAGAAGAGTAATGATGTTGTTCATGTAGCAGAATTTTTTTTCAGAGAAGTAGTGAGACTTCATGGTTTGCCAAGGACCATAGTTTTAGATCGGGACACTAAGTTTGTTGGATATTTCTGGCATACATTGTGGAAGAAGTTGAAGATGGATTTGAAGTTCAGTTCATCACATCATCCACAGACTGATGGACAGACAGAGGTGGTGAATAGAAGTTTGGAAAATTTGTTGAGATGTTTGGTTGGAGATAAGCCAACAGGATGGGATTTGATTTTACCATAGGCAGAATTTGCATACAATAATTCTGTCAACAGGAGCACTGGTAAATCACCATTCCAGATTGTATATGGAAGTAGTCCAAGAAATGCATCTGAATTGAGGAAGATAGATAAAGGAGAAATAAGTAGTGCTGAAGTTGAGGATTTTGCAGAACACTTGAAGAACATCCATGGGGAGGTGAGGAAGCATATTACCAAGATGAACGCATAGTATAAGGCTAAGGCAGATGAGAAAAGGAGGTATAAGAAATTTCAAGTTGGTGATGAAGTCATGGTTCATTTGCGGAAGGAGCGGTTTCCAGTTGGTACATATAACAAGCTGAAAATGAAGAAGTTTGGACCATGTAGGATACTGAAGAAACATGATTCAGGAAACGCATATGAGGTAGAATTGCCTACTGAGCTAAATATTTCACCAGTGTTTAACATTTCAGATCTGACAGAGTATCATGAAGGCGGTGTTGAAGATGAGATCACAGCAGCACAGTGGAGTATTCCAGCAACTAGTTCAGACACTAAGGAGATTGAAGATATACTGGACAGTCATGTTGGCAGAAGCACAAGGAACAGGACATATGAAGAATATCTGGTCAAGTGGAAAGGATGACCTGTTGAAGATTCATCATGGCTGACAAAGGAGGAGGTTAGTCGTCTTGGTTTTCCTCTGCACACCTAAGTCGTGACAGGGTCACTTCTCCAATTACCCCGGGTGTCTGATGCAGGAGCATCCTGGGTGTAAGAGCAATCTTGCATCACCCAAAAATATTTCTATTTTTATTTTCAATAAGGGCTATTTTGTGCAAAGCTGCTATTTATGGAAAGTTACTATTTTTGGTAATTTTTGTATGTGCTCAGAATGATCTGATTTCTTTCTTGGAGGTTCATGTTGGTCATATAAGTCTGCCAATAAAGTTTCATTGCCAGATCAAGTGTATATTGGAAGATATCGAAGATTTTCGGTATTGGCAGCAGGGTACAGAAACTTTGAACTCAGTTTTTAAGGCTTTAGAGGCCCTAGATGAGGTCAAAAATTTGGGTGACGGGCGCTTGCGCGGGTCAAGCCTGTAGAGTGCTTCGTGGCATTTTCGAAATGGGGTTATAATAGCCGATCGGGTCAACTAGTGATGACTTATGGTCTTCGGAAGTTGGGTCACCTGAAATGGTGAAAAATAATTTTCTTCAAAATTTATGTTCGGGTTTCAAAGGTTATCTTGAGCTGACTATGATGTAATAAAATGTAAAATAAAATAATTCTAAGTTTGGTCGGCCTTATTGGCTAAAATTCTGGAACCTTCCCAGGCGGTGGAAAATTGCCTATATAAGGAACGCTGTATTATTGTCTTAGGCAGTTCAGAATAATTCTGGGTAGTAGATCTGGGTATTGATTCGAGGCTTTATCCTACAGAATATTGTAAGGGAATGCCCATGTGGCTTTGCGTATTGTAATTCTAAAAGTTTGTAATTCCACATTTGTGGAGATAATAAGAAGCCAATTTTCTGTTCTTGCATATTACTGTTGTTGTTTCTCTATTTCTGTTATGTGTTTTTGGTATTAAGGGGAGCACCCTTCATCATTTTGTCTTTTGTCTCTTTTTGATTTGCTATGTCTATGTTTGGTGACAGGATTTTGCACATTGTTGACAAAGCGTGTTTCTTTTTTTGATAATGGGGTTCCGCATTGTTTGTTGCTCTTGATTTTTTAGGCCTTGAATTTGAATTTTTGTTCACTATTTTATTTCATCTTGATATTTCATTCATTTTTCATATACATAGAGACTACACATGCTGATAAAAAGATGAGCTATTTGATTTAGGTTTACTGTTCATGATTGTAAATGGTCAATATTTCTAATTGTACTCCTTGGTGTATTCCATTTTAAAATAGTCATGTTTCTATGGCTATGATAAATGTCCCTCTGTGTTGAGAAAATTAGAGTTGACAAAATGGTTGTTCAGTGACTATATCTACCATTAGAGCCACTTCATATGCACAGGTGATGAACATGCAAATTTTCCTAAGCACTACTGGGAGATTACCCAACAACACATGTACTATTGTGAAAATCATATCACAAGTCCATTTGATGTTGGGTCTAGCTCCCAGTAATGCTTGGTCAAATCTGCATGTTTTTCACCTGTGCATATACCTTCTCTGATCAACTCTTATATGCACAAGTGATGAAAATTCAGATTTTCCTAAGCAGTACTATGAACTTTCCTACAACACATGTACTATTGGAGGAATGAAATATGATATATTTGACATAGTAAGCCAAACTATTAATATGCAATAATATACATTGTGCACCTTTGGTGATGATCCTACTTAGTTCCACCTAGACATGACATGTTCCTTAGAAGACTTTTAATCTCACAATAGATGAGAAACATAAATGTAAGCATCGTGGTTACAATTCTTCAAAGATACAACATAATTTAGTGGTATACCCAGATGATGCAATGCAACCACTACTCCTCTAGTTCAAATTTGACACTTTAGGATACAGAAACCATAGATAACGATGACTTTTGGACCCTATCTTAATTGGTTTTTGGATCCTATAGTGTCAACTTCAAACCAGAGGAGTAGTGGTTGTGTTACATCATTTGGGTATACTACTAAATTATGTTGTATCTCTGAAGAATTGTGACCATGATGCCTATATTTATGTTTCTCAGATGTTGTGTCCTAGGACCCCTTATGACTCCTTATAACCCTTTATGATCCCTAATAATACATCTTAGAGGTCTTAAAGTGTCATAAGGGGTCATAAGAGGCTCCTAGGAGGGGCCAGATGAGCTTCCATCTTCACGTGGTTGGCTCTGTTAAGTAGAGAATGTTAAAATATTCTCAAAACAAAGAGAAGCTCAATATTTCAAGGTCCCATTGACAAAATAAAATTGTTCAGTCTTTAGTTTATGAAACCGTCCAAACTTGTTACCCTTCTACAACTCACCATGAATATTGGAGGTCTAAAGGAAACAAGAAAATTTTAAGAGTCACGAGTCTTAAGAATGTACTTAATATAGCCAAACTTCATTCAATGGTACATTCAAACATGAAACAAATCATTCTAAGCCAAACTATTAATATGCAATAATATGTATTATGCACCTCATGGAGGGATTTTACAAATGATGATGATGATACACACACACACACACACATATTTAAAATACTCAAATTCTCATCAATTTTTTAACCAACATGACTATTTTTTTCAACGTCGAATCCATGATCATGACATATACAATAGTAGATAATTTGACCAAGGTTGGTAAAAAATGATGAATGTTGGTAATATCATAGCTAGCAATTTGGACATTGTTTTTAGTCAAATTTTCGATGAAATGGTAAGTTGAATATTCAAATTTTAAGGGAACGTGTGGAAAAATCAAAAAATAAAGTTTAACAACAAAAATGGCCATTCTATCAACCATTGTGAGTTGAAAAAGTGACCAACGAGCGTAAAAAATGAGGCTAAAATTTACTAGTGTTTGATTCTGATTTTAGCTGGAAGTCCCTTCTAAATGTCAAGATCAACCAAGAGATAGGCCACAATGGAATGATAAATATTATACAAGTCATGATCCAACATTAAGAAATCCCCCAAGCCCTCACTCACTTTCTCTAGAATAGAATCTTGCCATAGATGAAGAGGGCTATTAGGAATCCTGACCCAAATGGGGATCTTACTAAAGACTTCAAAGGAGGGATTAAAATCAGGGTGCCAGGGCTTAATCATAACCATATATTTTTCCTCCTAGCTGAAAAAAAAAATTCACATGTAAGCTCTTAGTTCTATCCTTAGCCTTGTCAAACTTAGCTATAAAAAACCCCTTATCCATTGGGAATATATGGAGTGTATCAAACAAGATTGGTTCCCATTCCTGGGATACCCAATCATGTAGATGAGGGACTCTAGGCCAGAAGCTCCAAAAGTGGCATATCAAACCATGAGCCTTGAAAATGTCAATGTTGTTCACAAAATCCTCTTTAGCCTCAAAAGAAAGCTTAAAATAAATAGGATTGCACACAGGAACCAGGGCAATAGGATACATTGGGCCAACAAAGCCAGCAGCAACCTTACAACCTTTCCCACAACCAATCTTAGAGACTACCTTTGCAAAGGACTCTGCCCCATGAGGATGCCTACCAGCAGCCCTAGGAGGAACAGAAGGCTGAGGAGAGGTAGGACTAGGAGAAGTAAGAGAAGCTTCACCCCCAAAACCAATGGCCAACCCAAGGGAAGGGATCAAGGGTGAGGAGAGATCACCAGGGATGACACCCATCTTGGACTTTAACCCACCTAAAGCCCCACCAGAGGTGGAGGTAGACTACTTCAAGGAAGCAATGATTTGAGTTTTTGGAAGAGGAAGAACATGGTAAAAGGATTACCACCAATAGTGCAACCCCCTAGTTCATGTGAAAGTTGTATTTTGGAAAAACAACATAGAGAAAGTTTTCCAATAGGAAGTTCATATAGAGAAAGAGCACCATTGGAATTAGTTCAGACTGATATATGTGGACCAATGTAGACTCCATCTTTATGAGTAAGTATATATTTTGTAACATTTATTGATGATTTCAATAGGAAAAATTGGATATACTTTCTCAAACAGAAGTTTGAAGCTTTTTGGTGTAGGGCACCAAGGCACTTCCATGGTGGCCCTAATACCAATAGAAGGTAGGTAGTTGATAGGATCCTTATGGATTCCTAGGATGTAATAAAAGACCATTTGTAAGGTCAATTGGCTCTTAGGTGACATTATGAACCAAGAGGCTCAATTGGACCAAAGGTCTCAAATGCTTAGCAAAGGTTTTTTTTGGGTTGGATAAGTTAGTTTAGGATTTAGATAGATGGATTTGATCTATTTAGGTCTTGGTAAGGCCTAATAGAAGCCTAGGAGCAAGGTTAGCAAAGTTGCAAAGCAACTTATGAAAGTTGCTTGACAACTTTTCAAAAGTTGCTCGACAACATTTGAAAAGTTGTTCTAAATCATGAAAATCAGTTCAAAGCCCCTAAATAGGTGGTTGTAACCATTGGATAGGATTTTTAAATCCAAATATGTGATCAATCATCTAGTTAGAGGATGCATGTATGGAGGCTTGAGATTTTGAATGAAAAAAAAACCATGATTTTCTAGAAAATTTGATTATGTCAGGGAATTGTATGACCTTGTACGATCATAGAATAATTTCCTAAGTGGTGTCTTGGTTTTAGGGGTGAATTAGTGAATCAATGTAATTGGTTTGAGGCATGTTGGAGTTGTGTAACAAAATTTGTGTCCATTTGTTTCTGGACTAGTCTGAATAACCCTGAATTTAAGGGTTTTGCAGACATGAGTCTCTAACTTGCCATTCCACTAGTGGATCCTCATGAAACTGAGGAGAATTCAATTTAGGGACATCCCTTCAATGTTTCAAGAGGCTCGAGGTAGGAGGATTTGGTTTGGTCTTTCTTCATGCCGTCCCTAGGCTAAACATCTCAATGTGTTCGGTCAGGAGAGAAGTTTCAAAGTGGGGACAGTTAGTGTGGGGGACTGTGGGGACCCTATGAAGTGTTATTTGTGGTCATTTGGAGTATGCTAAGGATTTCCAGGTGATTTGGGGAGTTTTGAGTACCCATCTTCTCAAATTTAATTAGTGTTCCTAGTCTAATCTAGCCAATTAGGCATGTGAACCTAATATGGGTTTGGGGGTGCTGGATCAATGTCAACCTAAGGGCTCTTCGGATATTTAGGGGGATCCAAAAGGGTGTTTGGATCTATGATTATTTTCCTTATTCACTTATGATTTTTGGGAACTAAAGACCAAAAATAGGGTGTTTAGGGCTACATTAAGGATTGTAGGCCTAGATTGAAGAATCAATGTTGTGGGTTGTTGGGATTCCTTTTGAGGGTGAATCCTAGTTTGTAATGGTCCCAAAATATTGTCTCCACCATTATTGAAAGTGGGTTAGTGGAGTAGGGTGAAGTTCCTTGTTGGGCTCATCAAAGTGCTTGTCCCCAAGAGTGGGAGTAGCATCAAGTGTGGTCCTAGAAACAAGTATAGAGTGGATTGGGGTGTTAGAAACCATTGGTTTGGTTGGTGGCTACATATCTCTACATCAAGTGGTATCAAAGCCACCAAGATCCTAATCAAATAGAAAGAGTGAAGAAAAGATGTCTAAAAATGAAGAAGGGGAAAGGGAGATCCCTTTGAGAATCACCAATGTAGAATTGGCCAAATTGGTTGAGGAGAAAATGGAAGAAAGTAGAACCATTAGAAAAGAAAATAGGACCCTAAAGAGGGAGATGGATAAATTGAAAAGAAAGATAGGTAGAGAAACCTAGGAGGAATTTAAAGAAGAAGAGGAGGATGAGGAAGAAGGAGAAGAACCTTGGAGGAATAGGCCAGGGATAGATGTTGATTAGAGGGTCTTTTTAGAGGTCCTTGAAAAGGTGGAAAAAATAGACACTAAGGTAGATTTACCTACCTTTTGTGGTAAACTAAATTGTGAAGATTGTGTGGATTGGCTAGAGGCTATGGACAATAATTTTGATTATGAGAGTGTGTCAAAAAGCCAAAAGGTCAAGTTGGCCAAATCCAAGATGAAGGACCTTGCCCTTAGTTGGTGGAACTTCCTTCAGAGTGAAAGGGTAGATGAAGGAAGGACCCAAATAACCACATGGAAGAGAATGAAATCTAAAATTCAGAGACAATGTATACTAGAGGATTATGAAGTCACTATGCACAAAGGGTTTCAGAGTCTAAGGAAAAAGGACTTGTATGTAGGAGCATACATAGAGGAGTTTCATAAACTCATTCTAAGAGCCAAGGTGACTGAGAGTGAGTAGAAGAAGTTGGATAGGTACCTAAATGGCCTCAAATATACAATCCCAGATGAACTAACTTTGTTCAATCCTAAGTCGGTGCATTCATGTTTCCAAATGGCACAGAAGATTGAAGAGAGACAAAGGAGGAAGGGTGACTCCCAAAGCAAGGGAAGAGGAGCCAATAATAGGGGTAGGGGAAGATTTAATGGAAGAGGATCTTTCAACAAATCCCAAGGGGAATCTAGTAATCAAGAAAGCCAAGAAGGGGATGCTAGTCCTAGAGGAGGCTATAGGGGGAGAAGAGGTAACAGTAGAGGAAGGTTAGGAGGAAGGACTCTAGGGTTGTTTACTAGGAGATTCTTCAACTACAATTAGGTAGGACACCAAGCCTCAAGGTGCCCTAACAAAAATGGAAACAACCATCAAGGAGGACATAGAAGGGTGCACCTAGCATAAGAAGATGACACTCAAAGTGTACAAGAACAAAGAGCGAATGCAGATCTAAAACAAGGAGAATTCCTTATGTTTAATAGGACCTTGTTGAAGAACCCTCCAACCAAGGAGCCACCACAAAGGAAGACCCTATTTAGAACAACATGCAAGGTGAAAGGTAAAGTGTGTAAATTAATAGTGGATTTTGGCTCTATTGATAATATAGCATCTATTTCTATGGTTGATAAGCTTGGCTTAAAGAAGATACCTCACCCTAACCCCTATAAAGTGTCATGGATAAACAAAGAGCAACAAGCTTTGGTTAATGAATAGGTACATGTGGAGTTCTGGATTCAAGACTACCATGATAGCATCCTATGTGATGTAACTAACATTGATCCCTATCATCTATTGCTAGGGAGGCCTTGGTAGTATGACGTGAGTGCACATCATGATGTAAAAGCCAATATATATGAGATCACCAAAGGAGGAAGATAGTTCACTATGAGACCCCTGCTAGATGAAGGAAAGGAGAATCCTCGTGCAAGTAGTATGCTAGTTGTGGGAGAAAAGGAGTTCTTGAAAACACTAAAGATAAAGGACACTCTATGCTATGCCATTGTGGTGAGACCCAAGGAAGAGAGGAACGAGTGTAGAATAGAAAATGAAGAACCACTAAGGAAAGTGGGACCCAAATAAGTACAAGAATTTTGTGGAGATACAAGGGTGTTATTGCAGAGAGCAAGACAAAGACCCTACCACCTATCTGAGAAGTAAATCATTGTATTAAATTGATATCAGGTTCTACCTTCCCAAACAAGGTAGCATACAAATTAACCCCT
The DNA here is from genome assembly GCA_027943335.1 of Chamaecyparis obtusa. Classification (NCBI taxonomy): domain Eukaryota; kingdom Viridiplantae; phylum Streptophyta; class Pinopsida; order Cupressales; family Cupressaceae; genus Chamaecyparis; species Chamaecyparis obtusa. Next base: position 6,188,176 of record BSBK01006848.1, read on the forward strand.
AATCAAAATGAGGAGTTGGAAAGACAAGTGGAAGAACTCTTAAGCAAGGGATTCATAAGAAGGAGCATTGGTCCTTATGCAGTGCCAACACTACTAGCCCCAAAGAAGGAGGGTACATGGAGGTTATGTACTGACTACCAAGCTATAAATAAGATAACCATAAGATATCAGTTCCCCATGATAGGGATAGAAGATCTAATGGATTTCCTAGGAGGAGAAAGGTACTACTCCAAGATGGACTTGAAGAGTGGATACCACCAGATAAGGGTGAGGGAAGGAGATGAATGGAAGACAACATTCAAGACCAATGAGGGGCTACTTGAGTGGATGGTGATTCCCTTTGGTCTCTCAAATACACCAAGCACATTCATGAGGCTCATTAATGAGGATCTTAATCCATCCATCAAACAATTTTTGGTTGTCTATCTAGATGACATCCTCATCTTTACTAGGAGCAAAGGAGAACACCAGGAGCATGTGGAACAAGTCTTGAAAAGATTTCTAGAGGAGAAGTTGAGAATCAACTTGGAAAAATGTGTTTTCTTGTAGGAGGAATTTATATTCCTAGGCTTTGTCATCTAAGGAGGAAATCTTAAAATGGATCCATCTAAGGTGGATGCCATACTAGACTGGCCAACTCCAACGATAGCAATTGAGGTAAAAATATTTCATGGATTATCAAGTTTTGATAGAAAGTTTATTAGAGGCTTTAGCAATGTGAGTGCCCCCATGATTGACACCATAAAAGGGGGAAAGAAATGTCATTTTTTTTAGACTCAAGAAGTTGATAAGGCTTTTGATTTTTTGAAGAAGAAAGTTACAGAACAACCCATATTAGTTCTGCCAAACATTGGCAAAGTTTTCACAATTGAATGTGATGTCAGCAATAGGGCCATAGGAGGATTCCTAAGGCAAGAGGGAAAGCATGTATCCTTCTTTAGTGAGAAGCTAAATGAAGCAAAGAAAAGGTACTCCACCTATGATTTAGAGATGTATGCAATGGTGTGGTCCCTAAGGAAGTGGAGGCACTAATTGTTGCCTAAAGAATTTATGGTATACACTGATAATCATGCACTGAGCTTCCTGAATAGGCAGGAAAAGTTAAACCATGGGCATGTGAAGTGGATGGAATAAATCCAATCCTACACTTTCACAATCAAACATAAGAAAGGGATAGAAAACAAAGTTTTTGATGCCCTCGGTAGAAGGAATCTAACCATCCAGGAGATGAGGTTGGAGAATATGGGAATCCATTCCATCAAAGACATGTATGAGTAGGATGAGGATTTCAAGGAGGCATACAAGGTGTATAAGGAAATGACAGGGCAGTATCATAGTACTTTTTTAGACTTCATGTTGTAGGAGGGGCTACTCTTTAAAGGTAGTTAGTTATGTATCCCTAGGGGATCAATTAGAGACAACATAATAAAGGAGAATTATTATGGGGGTTTGGCAGGCCACTTTGGGCTTGATAAGACTTTGGAGTTATTAAGGAGGTTCTACCATTGGCCTAAGATGCCAACTGATGTCAAAAGGTTTTTTGAGACTTGTATGATATGCCAAAGAGCTAAGGGAAGAAGTTCTAATGAAGGTCTCAACACTCCCTTACCTATCCCAAATAGACCATGGGATTGAATGAGCATAGATTTTGTGCTTGGGCTTCCTAAAACCAAGCAAGGATATGATAGTGTTTGTGTGGTGGTGGATAGGTTCTCAAAGATGGCCCATTTCCTATCTTGAAAGACAAGCCATGATGCCTCACATGTGGTAGGAATAATCTTCAAGGAGATCATAAGACTACATGGATTTCCTTTATCCATAGTCTCAGACAGAGACCCCAAGTTCCTTGGTCACTTTTGGAGGACCCTATGGAAGAAGCTTGGGATAGACTTGTCTTATTCATTTACCTAACATCCACAATCAGATGGTCAAATAGAATTTTTTAAAAGGTATCTTTGGAACCTATTAAGGTGCCTAACAAAGAAGTATGACACTACATGGGATTCAGTGATTTCTCAAGTAGAGTTTTCTTATAATGACTCCATGAATAGTAGTATAGGACAAAGTCCCTTCCAAATAGTCTATGACACACATCCTAGGGGAGTAATGGAGTTGAGAGAGAATTCAGGTCTTTGCAGAGGAACAATGCTCAAGCAAGTGATTTTGCACAGGTCATGAGAGACATCCACAAGGAAGTGAAGAGAAGATTGGAGAAGACCATAGAAAAGTACAAGGATGCTACAAATAGTAGAAGAAGAGACGTACAATTGTCTATAGGAGATATGGTGATGATTCATCTTGAAAAAAATGAGATTTCCCAAAGGGAAACATAGTAAGATTATGATGAGGATGATTGGTCTATTCAAAATACTATTGGACTAAATGAGAGGGGGGGTGAACAGTTATCCATGGTCCCAGTTATAAAATGTATATCCAAAATGATTTTACAAAAACTTTCGCAGCTCGATAACATAAAGTAGTATACTATCTATGTATTTACTGATTACTAGTTAAAACATCTAATGATTACTGATCAAATCAAGCATGCAATATGTAAAGTATGATATCCAAACAATCATAACAATCAACACATAACACAAGAGATTTAACATGGAAACCCTGTGAAGGGAAAAACCACCTGAGACCGGCAACCCAAAAATATTCACTCTTCTAAAGTGAGGTCAGTGAAGACCCAACCCTATTAAAGGTTACAAAACACATTGTTAGGTGTGACCTTGTTAGAGAATTTAAGACCAATCATTATCATCCAACTAGCATTCACTATGGGGTTGACAGGATAACAAATGTACATTCTATGAATGACATTACAAGACTTTCCAACTTCACTCTATTAAGAGATTTGTCTATTTACAATGGTAAAACTATAATAGAAATTTGATCTGAATACAATACAACTTCAATTGAAGATTATTAGATCTATTCTTAGCTCATTCAAATCCTCTGATCAATGTATCAATTCTATTTCAATCAACATTCAATAACTTATTGTCACTCGATTATAACTTTCTGATGCAAGGTATTCTATTTTCTACGGTTCAGTTCTCATTAACCAGTTTGATCAGACATGCATGAAAATTTTTCACATGATAATTTTCAGTTTTCTTCTTTTTCTAGCATCCCCCTTTTCATAATGAAATTTCAGTCTCTTAAATAGACATGTAAACCATTTCAATTCTATCCATCATATTTTGCCGCTTAATCACCTTTATTGATTTTTTCATTTAAACCTTCCTCAGCTGATGTATTGATAACATGTTTCAATTATGTTCATTAGATCTTCCTTGAATTTTGCTAGCCATGGATCTTCATAACAAACATTATCCATTACTTAATTTGAGGTACTTTATAGCCCATTAATCCTTGTTGGCTAAACTAATCATTTAGTTCATTTCTTCTACTCAGTTAACAAAAAAATGCATCAGTAGACACAGACTCATTTTATACTGTGTTCATTGGTATACACTGCACTCCATCGGTGTATACTGTGATGCTTCATTAATTGACCACACTGCTTTGTACATTTTTCTCTTTTCCTTCATCTTAGATGAATGCAACATAATCAAGTCAATAACATAAGGTCATAGACTTGTGTGCAATAAATGTGTCACACTTCTATGGATCATTACATGCAAGGAAACTCAAGAATGAGGCCTCACAAATCGATCCATACCTCCCTAGGCATGGAGTGCAAGGGTTTTAAGAATGCTCTCAGCTAGAGCTATTTAGCCAATAACCTTGCTAGTAAACCATGCAATGGGAGATTCAATGAAGACAAGGGCAAGAATGCCAATATCCTCAAGAATCAAATGAAATGCAATGCAATGCAAGCTAGCTAAGAATGGAAATGCAAGCTAAACTATGGAAATGAAAGATGCAAGTATTACAAAGCCTCCTAGTTAAACTAGATGAATTAATCTAAAGCATAAAGGAAATCTAAGCTAAGAATGCCATGAAAATGAAGCTACTATGCAAGAAATGAAATCTAACTATGAAGCAAGAAAGCCATGATGATGCAAGAATGAAGACAAGAAGATAGAGTGTTGATGAAGATCCAAGATGAATGCCAACAATGCTCCAAATCTTCAAACCCTAGATGCAAGAATGTCTCTAAAAGCTCCAAGATGACCTAGAAAACCTGTAGCATAACAATAGCATAAAAATTGTGTGTGCAAATGAGGAAGAGAGCTCTCCTTTTATAGGAAATGAGAAGGAATGGACCATGGAGATTAAGAGGCAAAAGATTTAATCAGCGGTGGAGCTTGAAAGAGGAGCAATCCATGTGCACACATATCCTCCAATAGGAAAATAGGAGTTGACTTTTGTGTCCATATGAGACAAAAAGTGCTTTTCTCCTTTTTATAAATAAGAATAATGCTTTATTTGTGCAACTTAGGATAAGAGGAAAAGTGGGCTTTTTATTTATTAAAAGGGGAGGAAATATTCCTTTTAAATAAATAAAAACTTAGGATAAGATGGTTAGCCCATAGAAAATAATCGAATAAATGATAGAACTAGGATTTGATCAAGAATAAGCAATTTATGATTTAGCAAAAGGGGCTAATAGTCTAGATGACCATTTTTAGGTGTATACAAGACTCATTCATAAGCTACTTAGTGTATTCCTTATCCTCATCTGACATGTCCATCTTCCTTTATGTAGATATATCTATTCTTCATCTCTTTTCTTCCTTTCTATAGATGTTTAGGTATAGTAACTTACAAGATAAGTACTGTCAAGGTTAGTTGACATGAATGACAACATATTACTGATTTAATCATCTTACATATCCAATCAACAACTCAGTGATCTTCAAATCATAGATCTTCAATTCAATTCATCAATCTCTCTCTTTGGTTCAAATCAATTGTAGTTCATCAATCTCTCCCTTTGGCATTGATGGCAACACAAGTAATATGAAATATGCCATACATACCAAACATGTAATCTACAACTCTGTCAACAAATGTTGTAGCAAGCTCTCCCTCAACTTGACATATAATATGTTTAATCACTACATTACTCAGCAGCATTATCAGTGCAAACTTTCTTTTGTTCTTCAATAACCGATCTTCAATACTCTCCCTTTTTTGATATCTCTCTCCTTGTTGTTATCTCATTCTATTTCTCTCCCTGTGCATATTATTTATTCATTTCATATTGATATTTCTCTCCCTTTGAGAACAATGCCAAAGAGAAATAGAAATATATAGCTTTGTAGTAGCCATCTAACTCTTTGTTATCTAGTGCATTCTCTATATCTTTGTATACCGATATGCCAATCTATTTCAGTTCTTCAATTCTTTCACAACTCTAGATATAAATCCAAAGTGTGAACTCTGCTTGCATCAAAATGTATGATCTTCTGATAATATTAGGTTGATGCAACCTCCAGATTACCTTAGTGACCGATAGACATGGGATAGACCCCAAGTCTAGACCTCAAGTATTCAAATGTGTCCTTTGGTAGAGGCTTTGTAAATATGTCAGCAAGTTGTTATTTTGATGTAAAAAATTCTAGCTTTACTTGCTTCTCCTGTACTTGTTCTCTTAAGTAGTGATACTTAATAGATATGTGCTTTGTTTTAGAGTGCATCACTAGATTCTTTGAAATATTAATTGCACTGGTGTTGTCACAATATATAATCATAGGCTCGGTGATTACCTCAATCATTCCTTCCAACACTTGCTTGATATATGCAATATTTGAACAGTTTGTAGCAGCACCGACATACTCTGCTTCAGTTGTAGATTGAGAAATGCAAGATTGTTTCTTACTTGTCCATGTAACAAGTCTTTCACCAAAGAAAAATTCTCCTCTAGTGGTACTTTTCTATCATCCACATTTCCATCCCAATCAGCATCGGTGTAAACCTTAAGTTCAAATTTGCCTTTCTTAGGATACCATAGTCCATAATCTTTAGTTTTCTTCAAGTATCTTAAGATTCTCTTTGTAGCAACCATGTGTGACTCTCTAGAGTTTGCATTAAATTTAGTAACTATTCCAATAGCATGTGCTATAGCTGGCCTACTATGAACTACATACATTAACTTACCAATCATGGATCGGTAGAGTGTCTAATTTACCTCAGTAGTTCCATCATCTTTAGTCAGTTTGCATCTAGTATCCATTGGTGTTTTCATAGGTTTAGCATCTTCCATGCCAAATATCTTCAGTACTTCCTTTATGTATTTATATTGTGTGATAAATATCCCATCATTCAACTAAATCACTTGTAAGCCTAGAAAGAACTTAATCTCTCCAAACATTGACATTTCAAATTCAGTTCTCATTTCATTAGCAAAAGATTTATGGATTTGATCTTATACTCCAAATATTATGTCATCCACAAATATTTTAGCAATCAAGATAGTATCATTAGAATTACCTTTCATGTATAGATTACTATTTTCACTGGTTCTAACAAATCCAATACTTAGCAGATAGTTATGCAGTCTTTCATACCATGCTCTCGGTGCTTGCTTTAAACCATATAAATCTTTATGTAATCTACATACCATATTCTTGTTGTCTAGATCAAAGAATCCTTCTGGTTGTTCTATGTAGACTTCTTCTTCAAGTATTCCATTCAGAAATGCTGATTTAACATCCATTTGGTAGACTTTGAAATTTTTGTGGGCAGCATATGCAAGTAACATTCTGACTCCTTCTAATCTAGCAACAGGAGCAAATGTTTCACCATAATTTATTCCTTCGTCTTGTGCATATCCTTTGCATACTAATCTAGCTTTGTTCCTCGTTATCTCTCCATTCTCATTTATCTTGTTTCTGAATGTCCACTTGGTACTGATAACATTTTTATCTTTAGGTCTGGGTACTAAACTCCAAGTTTTATTCTCCTCTATTTTCTCTATTTCCTCTTTCATTGCATTAACCCATTCATCATTTTCTAATGCAACTTTCACATTCTTGGGTTCAAATTCACAAACTAGACATGTACCTTGTCTAGCTTTACTTCTTGTCATCATGCCAGCTTGTCTATCTCCAATTATTTGTGTCTCAAGATGATGTCTTCTAACAAATCTAGCTAGTATCCGATCTCTTCTTTCTTATTCATCCTGTGCAGGTTCATTTGCTTATTTGGTAGGTTCTTCCTGCTCATTAATTTCTCTTTCCTGTCTGTCGGTATTGTTTGACTATTGACCAATTGTCACTGTCTGAGGTGTCAGTAGGTACTCTGGTTGTTCAATGTAAGTGAATCTACCACAATCTTCCAGTTCCTTTGAGCTTTCCTCTACATTCTTGTCATCAAACTCATCAACTCTAACATTAGCACTTTCAATCATTTTATTATTAACTTTGTTAAGACATTTGTAAGCTTTACTTTTGGTGGAATATCCTAGAAATATCCCTTCATCACCTTTTGAGTCAAATTTTCCATTTCTCTCATCTTTTAGAATAAAGCATTTACTTCCAAAAATTTGGAAGTAACTTACAGTCGGTTTGTGTCCAAACCATAACTCATAGGGTGTCTTGTTAGTGTCCTTCAGTTATACTCGGTTTAGCACATAAACAAAAGTGTTAATAGCTTATCTCCAGTATGTTTGTGCAACGTTCTTTTGTAACATCATTGTCCTATCACAATCAACAATTGACCTATTTCTCCTTTCAACTATCCCATTTTGTTGAGGTGTCCTTGGTGCTGAGACCTATCTTTTGATTCCATGCTCATTACAAAATTTAGTAAATTCATCAGAGATGAATTCACCACCTCTATTAGATCTTAAACATTTCAACTCTTTTCCAGTTTCTTTCTCAACTTTGGCTTTATACCACTTGAACATCTTAAATGCTTCTGATTTTTCTTTCAAGAATATGATTGTCATTAATCTAGTGTAATCATCAACAAAAAGAATAAAGTATCTATCTCCATAATAGCTTTGAGTTCTCATAGGACCACATAGGTCGGTATGCACTAACTCAAGTATTTTATTTGTTGAATAATCTTTTCTTTTGAAACTAAATTTTATCATTTTACCTTTTTGACATTCATGACACATAACATGATCAGGCTTTGATAAGTTAGGCAGACCTCTAACCTTTCTCCTTTTACTGATCTTAATCATGTTATCAAAATTTACATGACATAACTTTTTATGCCACAACCATGCATCTTCATCTTTCATCATTAAACAAGAAGACTGATCATTATCAAGATAAAATAGATTACCTTTCGTTTGTGTTCCTGTTCTGACAAGTTTTCCTTCATCATCAAATATCTTCACTTTCTTTCTCTGAAAATCAACTCAGTGGCCTAAATTGTTCAGTTGTGCCACACTTAGCAAGTTATAGTTTAGTCCTTTTATATAGTAAGCTTTATCACATTTTAGTTTGTCATTTATCATCAGAGATCCTTTTCATTTAACCATGCAAGGTGCATCATTTCCCATTCTTATAGATCCTCCATTGTATTCTTAAAGATAATCAAATTTTTCTTCATCTCCAATCATGTGGTGTGTACAACCACTATCAATTATCCATGTGTCATTTTTATTAACTTTAGATATAAGTTTTGTCTCTACATACCTTTCATCTTCTTCCAAATCATCCTTCATTGCAACAAATACTACCTCCACATCTTCGTCAGTGTTGGTGACATCTTCTTCAACAATGTAGCATACCTTGTTGCCTTTATCATTTTTGTCTCAGTTGTCTTTGTTGTGGTGTCAGTAACTTTTGTTGCCTCTTCTCCCATAGCTTCCTTCATTAGATTGTTCTTTTTTTGATGCAGGAGCATCCTAGGTGTAAGAGCAATCTTGCATCACCCAAAAATATTTCTATTTTTGTATTCAATAAGGGCTATCTTGTGTAGAGTTTCTATTTATGGAAACTTGCTATTTTTAGTAAGTTGGTCTTACGATCTCAGAATTTTCTAATTTTACATGTGGAGGTTCATCTCAGTCATATCAGTCTGCCAGCAAAGTTTCATGGCTAGATCAGGTCTAGTTTTGAAGATATTGAAGATTTTCAATATTGGCAGTAGGGTACAGAAACTTTGAACTCAATTTTGAAGGCTTTAGAGGCCCTGGATGAGGTCAAAAATTTGGGTGACAAGTGCTTTGCACAAGTCAAGCCTGTAGAGCACTTCGTGGCATTTCCAGAATGGGGTTATAATAGCCAATCAGGTCAATGGGTGATGACTTATGGTCTTCGGAAGTTGGGTCACCTGAAATGGCAGAAAATAAGTTTTCTTCAAAATTTCTATTTGGGTTTCAAAACTCATTTTGAGCCGACTTTGATGTAATAAATTGTAAAATAAAAGAATTCTAAGTTTGGTCGGCCCTAAGGGCTAAATTTCTAGAACCTTCTCGGGTGGTGGAAATTGCCTATATAAAGAAGGCCCGTAGTGTTGTCTAGGGAAGTTTTGGGTAGTAGATCTGGGTATTGATTTGAGGCTTTGTCCTACAGAATATTGTAAGGGAATGCCCATGTGGCTTTGCATATTGTAATTCTGAAAGTTTGTAATTTCACATTTGTGGAGATAATAAGAAGCCAATTTTCTATTCTTGCATATTATTGTTATTGTTTCTCTATTTCTGTTATGTGTTTATTGTATTAAGGGGAGCACCTTTCATCAAGTGGTATCAGAGCAGGAGTTCTTGAGTGTGTAAATAGATCACCGACCGTGAGGCAGTTTGCACCAAGACCATGGTTAGGGTTTCAGCGCGCATCACAAAAATGCTTTCACGAAGAGAATGTGGTGGAAGAGCTAGTGCTCTGACACCTGAGGTTAGAGAGCTACAGAGAAAAGTGCGAGCATTGCAAGAAGAGATTCACAAAGGAAAGAATCTTAATGTCAGAGATGAAAGTGAAGATGAAGCCGAAGAAGAATATCAAGAAGGAGAAGCTGAAGTTGTGAATCAAGAGGAAGAAAGACTTTTTCGGGTGATTTTCAAGATTGGGAAAAGACCTAAGATTGAGGTTCCTAAATTTTCTGGAAATCTTAACCCAGAGGAATTGATCAACTGGATCAATGAATGTGAGGAATATTTTGAGTATGAAGATGTTGAGGATCCTGATAGGGTCAAATTTGGGAAGGCCAGACTGAAGGTCATGCAAAGATCTGGTGGCAAGAAATTCAATTGGAGTGAAATAGAAGAGGGAAAGATAAAATCACAAGATGGGATCGGATGGTGGATAAATTGAAGTGATAGTTCATTCCTATTGATTATGAGCTTGACCTACTAAAGAAAATACAAATTTGGAAGCAAGCAGGAAGATCTGTTCAGGAGTATACAAAGGAGTTCTATCGACTCCTCATCAGAATAGGCCATGCGGAAGCTGATAAGGAGAAAGTTGCCTGATACTTTAATGGGTTAAAGCTAAGCATTCAAGAGGAGTTGAATCTGGTTCGAATGAATAGTATTGAGGAGGCATACTAGTTTTCCCTAAAAGTAGAGGAAAAGCTGAACAAGAAGTTTGAGAGCAGACAAAATGGAAGAGGCCATGGTGGAAGATCTAGTGGATGGTCATATGGTGGCCAAAATGAAGATTCGAAAAAGAAGGATGAGGCCAGTAGCAGTCAAAATCAGAGAGGAAATAATTCCAATTCTTTCCAGGATCAGAGTAATAGAGATCAGAGAGGAAGAGGAAGAGGAAAAGGATCTGGAAGAGGAGGCTTCCATGGAAAATGTTTTCACTATGGAGAAGAAGGTCATAGGGCATTTGAATGTCCTCAGAGCCAAGACAGAACAGATAGGAGAAATGAAGGCCAGGCCAGATTTGCACATGTAGATGAAGATGCTAGATCGTCAAATTCTGAAGATGCTGAAAGAGGAGAAATGCTAATTAACAGAAGAGTCTTGCTAAGTGGTGAGAATGAACCTGAACAAAGGAGGAGCCTGTTTCGCACTACATGCAAGTGTGAGGGTAAATGTTGTGATGTGATTATCGATAGTGGAAGCACTGACAATTTAGTGTTAGAAGATATGGTGACAAAGTTGAAGCTCAAGAGACAAAAACACCCACATCCATATCGGATTGCCTGGGTGCAGGATGACCACAAGGTCATGGTCAGTGAACAGTGCCTGGTAAAGTTCAAGATCAGCGGGTACCAAGATGAGGTACTATGTGATATCATCTCTATAGATGCATGTCATATGTTGTTGGGTAGATCGTGGCAGTTTGACAGATGTACTATACACGATGGTCATGTGAATACCTATTCCTTGACAATGGATGGAGTGTGACATAAGCTAAAGCCATTGAAGGAGACCAAAGAAAATGTATGTGGTAATGCAAGAATAACATTTGTTGATGGGAGAAAATCCCTAAATGGTATGAGGCATGAGCATGTGTGTTTTTCTTTAATTCCAAAAGTTGGTAAAGAAGAAGTAGAGGATGTACCTGTAGAGGTTGCAGATTTGTTGAATGAGTTTCAGGATATTTTATCTGATAATGTACCTAATGGATTACCACTCATAAGGAAGATCAGTCATCAGATGGATTTGATTCCAGGAGCCAGTTTTCCAAACAAGGCAGCACACAGAATGACACCAGCAGAAAGTGAAGAGTTGAACAAACAAGTACACGAGTTATTGTAGAAGGGGTTGATTCGAGAGAGTCTAAGTCCCTATGCTGTACCAATGGCATTAGCACCAAAGAAGAATGGAGAGTGGAGGATGTGTATAGATTCCAGAGAAATAAACAAGATCACAATCAAGTATAGGTTTCCATTGCCACGAATGGATGATATTATGGACTATTTGAGTGGAGCTGTGTATTTCTCAAAGATAGATCTGAAGAGTGGATATCACCAGATTCAAATTAGAGAAGGAGATGAATGGAAGACTACCTTCAAGACAAAGGAAGGATTGTATGAGTGGTTACTTATGCCTTTTGGGATAACCAATGCACCGACCACTTTCATGTGACTCATGAACAAGGTTCTGAAAGAATTTCTGGGTAAGTTTGTCATTGTTTACCTAGATGATATTTTGATTTTTAGCAAGACATTAGAGGAACATATGATGCATATTTGTATGGTGTTTGAGAAGTTGAGAGATGAGAAATTGTTGATTAATTTGAAGAAGTGCAATTTTGTGAAGAAAGAGTTAGTGTATTTGGGATTTGTAGTTTCAGCAAAAGGTCTAAAAATGGACCCAGAGAAGGTACAGGCTATCCTTGAATGGCCTACTCCAAGGAGTGCTACTGAGGTAAGATCTTTTCATGGTTTGGCTAGCTTTTACAAAAATTTTATCAAAAATTTTAGCAGTATTTGTGGACCCTTGACTGAAACAATGAGAGGGGATAGAAAAGAGTTTAAGTGGACTAATGGGGCAGAAAAGAGTTTTCAATTGTTGAAACAAAAAGTTATAGAACAACCTATTTTAGCACTTCTAGATTTTAATAAGGTGTTTCAAGTAGATTGTGATGCTAGTGGTACTGCAATAGGAGTTGTTATGAGCCAAGAAGGTAAACCTGTTGCTTATTTCAGTGAGAAGTTAAATGATGCCAAGAGAAAATATTCTATTTATGATCAGGAATTTTATGCTATAGTTCAGGCATTGAAAATGTGGAGGCACTATCTACTTCCTAAGGAGTTTGTTTTGTATACTGATCATCAAGCTTTGCAATATTTGAATAGTCAAGGAAAGTTGAATCAGAGGCATTTGAAATGGGTTGAGTTTTTGCAGAGTTATACATTTGTTTTGAAACACAGAAGTGGAAAGTCTAACAGGGTTGCAGATGCTCTTAGTAGAAGGCAACTATTGCTGACAGAGATGCAGATTGAGGTGGTTGGGTTCAAGGAACTCAAGAATTTGTATCGAGAGGATCCTGATTTTGGTGAAGCTTGGAAAGCTTGTACAGAACCTGTTACTCTAGACAAGATGAAATGGCTGGATTTTATCATCCAAGATGATATGCTATTCAGAGGGAGTCAGTTGTGCATTCCATGAAGTTCTATGAGGGAGAATCTCATCAAGGAGAAGCATAGTGGAGGATTGGCTAGACATTTTGGTCATGATAGAACCCTTGCTTTGGTTGGTGAGAATTATTATTGGCCACAATTGCAGCACGATGTGAAGAAGTTTGTACAGAGTTGTAGAGTATGTCAGATGGCGAAAGGAGTGAAGCAGAATACAGGGTTATATCAGCCATTACCTATACCAGAGAAGCCTTGGGAGGATATTAGTATGGACTTTGTTCTTGGTTTACTGAGGACTCAGCAGGGACATGATTCAATTTTTGTGGTGGTTGACAGATTTTCAAAGATGGCACATTTCATTCCCTGCAAGAAGACTAATGATGTTGTTCATATAGCATAATTGTTTTTCAGAGAAGTGGTGGGACTACATGGTTTGCCAAAGACCATAGTTTCAGATCAAGATACTAAGTTTGTTGGATATTTTTGGCAGACATTGTGGAAAAAGTTGAAGATAGATTTGAAGTTTAGTTCATCACATCATCCACAGACTGATGGACAGACAGAGGTGGTGAATAGGAGTTTGAAAAATTTTCTGAGATATTTGGTTAGAGATAAGCCAACAGGGTGAGATTTGATTTTACCACAGGCAGAATTTGCATACAATAATTATGTCAATAGGAGCACTGGTAAATCACCATTCTAGATTGTTTATGGAAGTAGTCCAAGAAATGCATCTGAATTGAGAAAGATAGATAAAGGAGAAATAAGTAGTGCTGAAGCTGAGGGTTTTGTAGAACACTTGAAGAACATCCATGAGGAGGTGAGGAAGCATATTACCAAGATGAATGCACAGTATAACGCTAAGGTAGATGAGAAAAGGAGGCATAAGGAATTTCAGGTTGGGGATGAAGTCATGGTTCATTTGTGGAAGGAGCAATTTCTGGTTGGTACATATAACAAGTTGAAAATGAAGAAGTTTGGACCATGTAAGATATTGAAGAAACATGATTCATGAAATGCATATGAGGTAGAATTGCCTAGTGAGCTGAATATTTCACCAGTGTTTAACATTTTAGATTTGATAGAGTATCACGAAGGAGGTGTTGAAGATGATGTTGCAACAGCACAGTGGAGTATTCTAGCAACCAGTTCAAATATTAAGGAGATTGAAGACATACTGGACAGTCGTGTTGGCAGAAGCACAAGGAACAGGACATATGAAGAGTATTTGGTCAAATGGAAAGGATGGCCCGTTGAAGATTCATCATGGCTAACAAAGGAGGAGGTTAACTATCTTGGTTTTCCTCTACCCACCTAAGTCGTTATAGGGTCATTTCTCAAATTACCCCAGGTGTCTGATGCAGGAGTATCCTGGGTGTAAGAGCAATCTTGCATCACCCAAAAATATTTCTATTTTTGTATTCAATAAGGGCTATCTTGTGCAGATTTGCTATTTATGGAAACTTGCTATTTTTAGTAAGTTGGTCTTATGATCTCAGAATGTTCTAATTTTACATGTGGAGGTTCATCTCAGTCGTATCATCCTACCAGCAAAGTTTCATGGCTAGATCAGGTCTAGTTTTGAAGATATTGAAGATTTTCGGTATTGGCAGCAGGGTACAGAAACTTCGAACTCAGTTTTGAAGGCTTTAGAGGCCCTGGATGAGGTTGAAAATTTGGGTGATGGGTGCTTTGCGTGGGTCCAACCTGTAGAACACTTCGTGGCATTTCCAGAATGGGGTTATAATAGCCAATCGGGTCAATGGGTGATGACTTATGGTCTTCAGAAGTTGGGTCACCTGAAATGGCAGAAAATAATTTTTCTTCAAAATTTCTGTTTGGGTTTCAAAACTCATTTTGAGCCAACTTTGATATAATAAATTGTAAAATAAAATAATTCTAAGTTTGGTCGGCCCTAAGGGCTAAATTTCTAGAACCTTCTCGGGCGGTGGAAATTGCCTATATAAAGAAGGCCCGTAGTGTTGTCTAGGGCAGTTTTGGATAGTAGATCTGAGTATTGATTCGAGGCTTTGTCCTATAGAATATTGTAAGGGAATGCCCATGTGGCTTTGCATATTGTAATTCTGAAAGTTTGTAATTCCACATTTGTGGAGATAATAAGAAGCCAATTTTCTATTCTTGCATATTATTGTTGTTGTTTCTCTATTTCTGTTATGTGTTTGTGGTATTAAGGGGAGCACCCTTCATCATTTTTTCTATCATCATCCTTCTTGTGTGGACATCTAGTAGCAATATGACCAACCTCTTCACAGTTAAAACATTCTAAAGGTAACTTACCTCTATATCTTCCTTTACCTTTAGGTAACCTTTTGGCCATGAGAGCTTCTAGTTCATTAAGCTCATCATCGGTATTGTTGTTACTATCATCATTCTTACTTGTGCTACTAGACTTACCGATCTTCAGAGAAGTCATAAAACAAGACTCAATAGATGGTACAATACTATTATCAAAATTATTCATTTCAAACATTGTAAGCTTACTGATTAGATTATCAAGAGTCAGTGTGTTACCAGTTGTAGACCTTGTCTCATGTATTGTAGATATTCTTATTGCATAGACTAGTAATAAGGTTCTCAAAACTTTGCTTGCCACTATCTCTTTATCAATTACACCATTAGATTCTCTTATAGCGTGAACAACTTTTATTCTATTTGTGTACTGCATAATATTCTCACCTTATTTCATTTTCATGTCATTGAATCTTCCCCTTAAGCTTTCAGCTCTGGCTCTTTTGACATTCACATCTCCACTATAAACTTGAGCAAGTTTATCCCACATTTCTTTAGCAGTAGTACAGTCCTTGATATCTTCAAATTCGGCATCGGTACAGGTAGCAGCAATCTCCATCATAGTAACATTATGTTCATGCATGTCTCTTAGTTGATCAAGGGTTAAGGGACCAGTGGGAGGTGCAAGGTAGCCATTCTCCATCAATGTAAGGTCAGAATTCCCAATTCTAGATACATGCAGCTTCATTTGACTTTTCCATATTGTGAAGTTATCCTTGTTTAGCTTTGGCACTTCCCTCTTATACATTTTGTGACCTTTGTGCTAAAGTCCTTAAAACTCTATTCCAAGCAACCAATGAGATCTGATACCAATTGTTGGAATAACTGAGAGGGGGGGGTGAATAGTTATCCATAGTCCCAGTTACAAAATGTATATCCAAAATAATTTTACAAAAAATTATGTAGCTCGATAACATAAAGTAGTATACTATCTATGTATTTACTGATTACCAGTTAAAATATCTAATAATTACTGATCAAATCAACCATGCAATATGTAAAGTATGATATCCAAACAATCATAACAATCAACACATAACACAAGAGATTTAACATGGAAACCCTGTGAAGGGAAAAACCACCTAGGACTGGCAACCAAAAAATATTCACTCTTTTGAAGTGAGGTCGGTGAAGACCCAACCCTGTTAAAGGTTACAAAACACACTGTTAGGTGTGACCTTGTTAGAGGATTTAAGACCAACCATTATCGTCCAACCAGCATTCACTATGGGGTTGACAAGATAAAAAATGTACATTCTATGAATGACATTACAAGACTTTCCAAGTCCACTCTGTTAAGAGATTTGTCTATTTACAATGGTTAAACTGTAACAACAATTTGATCTGAATACAATACAACTTCAATTGCAGATTATCAGATCTATTCTTAGTTCATTCAAATCCTTTGATCAATGTATCAATTCTATTTCAATCAACATTTAGTAACTTACTGTCGCTAGCTTATAACTTCCTGATGCTCGGTATTCTATTTTCTATGGTTCGGTTCTTATTAACTAGTTTGATCAGACATGCATGAAACTTGATCATATGATAATTTGTAGTTTTCTTCTTTTTATAGCATCCCCCTTTTCATAATGAAATTTTAGTCTCTTAAATAGACATGTAAACTATTTTAATTCTATCCATCATATTTTTCCGCTTAATCACCTTCATTGATTTTTCCATTTAAACCTTCCTCAGCTAATGTATTGATAACACGTTTCAATTCTGTTCATTAGATCTTCCTTGAATTTTGCTAGTCATGGATCTTTGTAAAAAACATTATCCATTGCTGAATTCAAGGTTCTTTACAACTCATCAATCCTTGTTGGCTAAACTAATCATTTCATTCTTTTATTCTGCTCGGTTAACAAAGAAATGCATTGGTAGACACAAGCTTGGTTTATACTATGTTTGTCAGTATACACTGCACTCCATCGGTGTATACTATGATGCTTCATTAACTTACCACACTACTTTGTGCATTTTTCTCTTTTCCTTCATCTTAGATGAATGCAACATAATCAAGTCAATAACATAAGGTCATAGACTCATTCATAAGTTACTCAGTGTATTCCTTATCCTCATCTGACATGTCCATCTTCCCCTATGTAGATATATATGTTCTTCATCTATTTTCTTCCTTTCTAAAGATGTTTAGGTATAGTAACTTACAAGATAAGTATTATCAAGGTTAGTTGACATAAATGAAAACATATTACAAATTTAATCATCTTACATATCCAATCAGCAACTCAATGATCTTCAAATCACAGATCTTCAAGTCAGTTCATCAATCTCTCTCTTTGGTTCAAATCAGTTGTAGTTCATCAAATTCTGCAAAAGTGTGGCTAGAATGTATATAAAATTGACTTTCCATGAGACATTGGGTAATCAAATACTTTCAATGTCTCTGATCTTTATGCCTATAAAGGCCCAAAGGTATTGGATGCAAATGGAGAGACACTACCCAAGTATGACACTATCAAGACCCTTCCAAAAACTCAAGTACTAGAGATTGCATGTATCCTTAGGAAAAGAGAAGGTAAGAAGACCAGAAGGAAAACCTACCTTTAATACCTCATCAAGTGTAGAGAGAAGCCAGTAGAAGATGCTAATTGGTTGATAGAAGTAGCAATTGAAAAGATGGGGTACAAGGTACCAAACCTATCAACTCAAGAGACTTGAGTTTTATTGGCCTAGGGAGTATGGTGCAGGGCACCAAGGCACTTTCATGGTGGCCATGATACCAAGAGAAGGTAGGTAGTTGATAGGATCTTTATGGATTCCTAGGATGTAATAAAAGACCATTTGTAAGGTCAATTGGCTCTTAGGTGACATTATGAACCAAGAGGCTCAATTGGACCAAAGGTCTCAAATGCTTAGCATAGGTTGTTTTTGGGTTAGATAAGTTAGTTTAGGCTTTAGATAGATGGATTTGACCCATTTAGGTCTTGGTAAGGCCTAATAGAAGCCTAGGAGCAAGGTTAGCAAAGTTGCAATGCAACTTTTGAAAGTTGCTTGACAGCTTTTGAAAAGTTGTTCTAAATCATGAAAATCAATTCAAAGCCCCTAAATAGGTGGTTGTAACCATTGGAGAGTATTTTTAAATCCAAATATGTGATAAATCATCTAGTTAGAGGATGCATGTACAGAGGCTTGAGAATTTGAATGAAAAAAAAACCTTGATTTTCTAAAAGAATTGACTGTGTCAGCAAATTGTATGACCCTATACAATCATAGAATAATTTTCTAAGTGATGTCTTAGTTGTAGGGGTGAATTAGTGATTGGATGCAATTGGTTTGAGGCATTTTGGAGTTTTTTAACAAAATTTGTGTCCATTTGTTTCTGGACTGGTCAGAATAACCCTAAATTTAAGGGTTTGGTAGAGATGGGTCTCTAACTTGCCTTTACACTAGTGGATCCTCATGAAACTAAGGGGAATGCAAGTTAGGGATATCCTCTCAATTTTTCTAGAGGCTTGAGTTAGGAGGATTTGGTCTGGTCTTTCTTCAAGCTGGCCCTTGGCTAAACATCTCAATGTGTTTAGCCAGGAGAGAAGTACCAAAGTGGGGATAGTCAGTGTGGGGGACCGTGGGGACCCTATGAAGTGTTATTTGTGGTCATTTGGAGTATTCTAAGGATTTCCAAGGGGTTTGGTGAATTCTGAGTACCCATCTTCTCAAAGCTAATTAGTGTTCATAGTCTAATCTGGCCAATTAGGCCTGTGAACCTAATAGGGGTTTGGGGGTGCTGGATCAGTGTCAACCTAAGGGTTCTTGGGATCTTTAGGGGGATCCAAAAGGGTATTTTGATCTTTGATTAGTTTCCTTAGTCACTTAGGAGTTTTGGGAAATAAAGACCAAAAACAGGGCGTTCAAGGCTACAAGGATTGTAGGCCAAGATTGAAGAATCAGTGTTGTGGGTTGTTGGAAATCCTTTTGAGGGTGAATCCTAGTGTTTAATGGTCCCAAAATATTTTCTCTACCATTTCTGAAAGTGGGTTAGTGGAGTAGGGTGAATTTCCTTGTTGGGCTCATCAAAGTGCTTGTCCCCAAGAGTGGGAGTAGGATCAAGTGGGGTCCTAGAAACAAGTATAGAGTGGATTAGGGTGTTAGAAACCCTTGGTTTGGTTGGTGGCTACATAGATCTACATCACTTTTGATAAATTCAAGGATTTTAAAGCTCAAGTGGAAAAACAAAGTGGTCTATACATCAAGGTATTACAGTCTGACAAAGGTGGTGAGCTTAGCTCTAATGAATTTTTGGATTTTTGCAGATATCATAGAATTAAGAAACAATTTACAACAAGGTACACACCACAACAAAATGGTGTAGAAGAAAGGAAAACATGACCATAATGGAGATGGCTAGGAGTATGTTGAAGTCCAAGAATTTATCCAATGTTTTTTGAGCAGAAGTAGTAGCATGTGTTGTTTACGTCTTGAATAGAAGCCCTACAAAGAGTGTTGAGAACACAATACCAGAGGAAGTATGGAATGGTAAGAAACACAATGTATCTCATTTTAGAGTTTTTATGTGTTTCTTATTCATTGGTGCCATCTAAATTGAGAAGGAAATTAGATGATAAAAGTGAAAAATGCATCTTTATTGGTTACAGTGAACAATCAAAATCTTATAGATTGTATAACCCTATTTCAAAGAAATTGATAATTAGAAGAGATGTTGAATTTAAGAAAGAAGAATTATGGGATGGAAATTATAACAAAATAGTCACAGGAGGAGCACCAATATCTCAAAGTGAAGAAGAAAAATAAAAAGAACAAGATGATCAATCATTTCAAACACCACCAAGTACTCCATCAAGGAATTTTGTGCAAGGAGCATCATCTGATCATCTAGAAGATTCTACTACGAATTCAAATATAAGTGATGAATCAGATTCTACATCCATAAGGCCAAGGTATAGAGGTAAGAAAATAAGAAGTTTAAAAGAAATATATGATCAAGCAGAAGAGAATGTAGACATGTGTTCAAATTTTGCTTTATTTTCTTATGATCCTTTATATTTTGAAGAAGCAATTAAAGATGATAAATCGATCAAGGAAATGGATGAAGAGATTAACTCTATTGAAAGAAATCAAACATGGGAATTAATGGATTTACCTAAAGGAAAAGAATGTAGAGGAGTCAAATGGGTTTATAAAATTAAATTTGATGCAAAAAGTAAACTTGTAAAACATAAGGCAAGGTTAGTTGCTAAAGGATTTTCACAATAGTACGGAATTGATTATAATGAAACATTTTCTCTAGTTGCTAGACTTGATACAGTTAGAATTATTTTAGCAATAGCTGCACGTAATAATTGAAAAGTGTATCAAATGGATGTAAAATCAGCCTTCTTGAAAGGTCTTCTTGATGAAAAAGTTTATGTTCAACATCCACTTGGTTATGAAGTATGTGGGAATGAAAATAAAGTATATAAACTGAAGAAGGTGCTTTATGGTTTAAAACAAGCAGCTAGAGCTTTGTATACGAGGATTGATTCATACATGATAAGTAATCACTTAAATAGAATTAATAGAGAGCCCACATTTTACATAAAGACTAATAAGCAAGGTCAAATTTTGATTTTTTTTTTATATGTTGATGACTTGATTTTCATTGGAAATTTGTCAATAAACATGTTCAAGTCAACAATGATGAAATAATTTGAGATGAAAGATTTAGGATTGATGAGATACTTCTTGGGCATTGAAGTTATTAAATTTGACAAAGGTATCTTCATTTGCGAATCCAAGTATATAAATGATATTTTGAGGAGATTTAAAATGATAAATTGTAATCTAATATCAACTCCAATTGCAATAGGAACAAAGCTTAGCAAGGAGGATAAGGGATCAAATATTGATCCAGCTATGTTTAAAAGATGTGTTGGAAGTTTGATGTATATGATAGCCACTAGGCCTAATATTATGTATGGTGTAAGTTTGATCTCAAGGTTCATGGATTTATTGCAAAATTCTCACTGGCAAGTTGGGAAGAAGATATTGAGATATCTTTCAGGAACAACAGGATATGGAATCCTATATTCCAAAGCTAACAGTTTTGGTTTGATTGGTTACACTGACAGTGATTTTTTAGGTAACATAGATGATAGGAAGAGCACTTTTGGGTATGTATTTCATCTAGGATCAAACATTGTGTCATGGGCATCAAAGAAGCAACCTATAGTGAAACTTTCATCAAATGAAGCAAAATATGTAGCTGCAACCACCACATTATGTCAACCAGTATGCATGCGTCAAATTTTATCAGATATGTTGCACAATTAGGAGGAACCAACACCAATCCTTTGTGACAAAAATTATGCAATTTCATTATCAAAGAATCATGTATTTCATAAGAGATCAAATATATTGATATGAGGTACCACTTCATCTAGGAATTGCTTAACAATGGAAAAATCTACCTTGAGTTCTGCAAATCTGAAGATCAATTGGCAGACATTTTTACTAAGGCTTTACCAAAGAACAACTTTGAATATCTATGAACAAAAATGGGAATTATTGATATTTCATTTGTTAGTGGTAGAAATTAAGGGGGAGTGTTGGCATGTATTAATTACTACCACCAAACTACAATGTATCATCAAACAAAGTATTTAATTCATAAGCTTCATGTCGCCCATTGTCGACCTTTGTCCATAATGACTGATGTGTTATGTTCTAGAGTTTTCTCCTACCAACATATAGATCTTTCTCATGAGTATTGACTGTATTGCAAGACTACAAATTTATAGTATGTTCTAAGACCTCTATAAATAAGAGGCTTTTGTAATCAGTCAAGCAAGGAAAATAAAAAGATATTTTTTGTGTTATTTGGCTTGCTCTATTTTCCTTCAAAAAATATTGATATTTATTAAAAATAATAACGATTGATATTTATTCAAACTAGTATGAAGTGTTAGTTATTTTTAATTATGTTTTCTCTAATTATAGTGTTGGATTAGAGGATCCATCAGTCTACTTCTAGACTACATATCATACGTGCAATATGATTACCCAGAAACTAGATCAGGAAAGAAATAATCATTGACAATAAGAAATAAAATTAATCAACTTCTAAAATTAATTAACTTCATCAATAAGATAATTTGAAGTAGTCTGTAAAAATTGACAAGTCAAAGTACAACAACTCAACCATGCAAATTCTTTTGAATTCTAATGTTTCATTGAGTTTTGCATTAACAACTTCATGAAGTTTTGTAGCTGGTTTGCATAGGGAAAAACATAGATATGTGAGATTGATGTTTCGAAGCACATAAATATAAGCTTAAAGGCCTTGCAAAAAATCTCAATAATGTTGAAAATGAAGGGGTAAAATTATTATGTTTATTTAATATTTCAATATTTTAGTTTTTCTTAGAGTAAAATTTGGGCAGAGATATTATTATGTATGTTTTAATTCTGGAAGAACCAAAAAATATGTTTATTTTAATATTTAAGAGTTTTTTAAATAGAAGTTGATTAAGAATGTTATTATGCTTTTAAATTATTTTTTATTATAATTTTAAATATTCAAAAGAATTCAAAATATATAAAAAATGGATAGCATTATTTCTCAAACATTTGAGAATATAAACAGAAATAAGATTATAAATATCTTCAAGTTCATTCCAAAATTTAATCGCTATAATTAACACTTAACACATGAAGATTGTGCATCCTTGTCATGATAAGCTGAGGGAAACATTATCAACACACCTTCTTAAATTTATTGTTTAATTGATGTCATGTGTAAAATAATTGAATACCCAAAGTGTATGTCCATGAAAACACTTCATTTTGTTATGTAACTGGGAAGGCCTTACAGTCTGGCATGTTGCAATAAATTGAATCTTGTTCTATCTTTGTGTTGTGTAAGATTTATGTTGTGTTGTTCATTGCATCAAGGTTTGGATTATCCATCCTTGGATCCTCCATCCACCCTGATTGTGTCAGGTGGTATCAGATCTTTAAGATTCTGAGTGTGTGGAGAGAACGCCTAAGGTGAGGCAATTTACACTAGGACCTTGGATTGAAGATGCCTCTGAGGAGAGCTCATGAGATCTTAGAGGTAGAACCTTTTGGAGAAGTCAATCATGATGAATTTAGGGCTTTGCAGAAACAAGTGCAAGACTTACAAGAGGAATTGAGAAGGAAGAGTACATTAAAAGGAGATAGTGATGATGACTCTAAGAAGAAAGATCATTTTGAAGAAGCCATAGAAGAAGTAAGGGATCCAGAAGAAACTAGAATCCTAACGGCTATGTCAGAAATTGGGAAAAGACCTAAGATTGAAGTTTCTACATTTGTTGGGAGCCTTAGGCCAGAAGAATTGATTGATTGGATTAATAAGATGGATGAATACTTTGAGTATGAAGAAGTAGAATATCCTGATAGAGTTTGATTTGCAAAGAATAAGTTGAAAGGTCATGCAAATATCTGGTGGAGAGAAGTACAATTGGAAATGAATAGGAGAGGAAATGAAAAGATCACTAGGTGGAATTGAATGGTTGACAAGTTGAAAAAGTAGTTCATACCAATGGATTATGAGTTAGAGATGTTTAAGAAGATGCAAGCCTTGAAGAAGGAAAACAAATTAGAGTAGGATTATACTAAGAAGTTCTACTGAATCTTGATTAGGACTGGTCATTCAGAAGCTGATAAAGAGAAGGTTGCTCGGTATCTTTATGGCTTGAGACCTAGTATTTAGGAAGATTTACTGTTTGGATGAAAACTATAGGAGATGCTTATCAGATGGCATTAAAGATTCAAGAAAAGATGAATAAAAAGTTTTAAGGAAGACAGAACAATAGGAATCGAGGTGGTAAGACTGGTGACACAATGGTTGTAGGTAATGGGGTTGAGAATCCTAAGCAAACCAAAAAGGGATCTGGTAGTAGCCAAAACACTAACATAGGACAGAGAGGAAGGTGGAGAAATGAGTTCACAAGTACTTTATTTTAGTGTGGAGAGAAGGTTCATAGAAGTTTTCAATGTCCTAAGAAAAGTGTTGCACTAGCTACCGAGGAAGACATAGAGAATGTTGCAAAAAAAGTTGATTTTCTTGTCACTAGGAGGTTAGCTGCATGTGTTAATGAACTAGTACAAAGGAGAAATATATTTAGAACCAGATGTAAGTGCAAGGATAAGGTATGTAATGTTTTTGTTGATGGTGGCATTTCTGAGAACTTTGTTTCAAAAGAGATGGTTAGTAAGTTGAATTTGGAAAGGAGGAAACACCCTAACCATTATCAGATTAGTTGGATACAAGATATTTCCTAGGTTAAGATTGAAGAGAAATTCTTGGTTAATTTTTAGATTGGATCTTATCATGATGAGATATTGTGTGATATATTGCCTATGGATGTTTTTCATTTGTTTCTTGGAAGGCCTTAGCAGTTTGATAGACATGTTATGTTTGATGGTCGTGCAAACACATATGTGGTAAGGCATGGTGGATCCAAGAATAAGTTGTTACCTTTGTAGGAGACAGGGACTAAGGGATGTGGAGTTGTCAGGTGTTGTATGTGTGACCATAAAAATCTTAGGAGTAGAGGGTTGATGAACCTATTCCTGTAAAGTCTAATTTGAAAGGGAAGGAGAATGACTTATCTAAGGAATTTTCTGAGATTAAGAGGTAGATGATCTTTCTGACAGAGATAGTACATCAGATAATGACATTAGTGATGCAGAGGGATGTAGATGATACCAAGTCAATTGGTGAGTCTGAAGAAGATGTGATTTACTGGAGTACTGATGAGATCAGTAGAGGAAGAGATTGTCAGGGTCAGTTGTTGTCAGTTGTAGATAGGAAAGATGAGAAAAGTAGGAAGCAGGAAAACTTTCCAAGTGGGATGTTGGATAAAGTGAAGACAACATGGAATGAAAGACAAGAGGAGATATTGGTTAAGAAAAAATATGGCATACTTGTTCTGATTCCCTTAAGATGTTCCTAATTTCCTTATGAGAAAATATTCTTTATTTGGGGTGTCAGATGCAGGAGCATCCTTGGATTCTTGGCAATCTTGTATCACTCAAAAATATATTTGTTTTGAAATGTACTTAGTAGGTTTTTTATCTTACTTGGTGAAGTGTTACTCGGTCATTGAGTATTATTGCTCAATTACAATGTTACCCGAGAGGCTCTGTGAAGTGGTGTTGCTCAATTGCAGTGTTAATCAGGGTGTTCAGTTTTTGAAGGGAACTTAGTAATTGAAGGTGTTTGGTTATTCCTGGCGCTTGGTGGAATTTTTTCTTGGTAATTCTTGGCTCACTCAGTTATTTTGTTGATGCTTAGTAGTTATAGTTTACCAACTGGAGTTCTTGGCAGATCTTATGGTGGACTTGATGTATTTAATGTTGGTAGCTGATGTTACATTCTCCTAGATAGATCTTGAGGCTGACATGGAGAATTAAATGTTTTTAAGGCTATTTGTGAGCCAACTTGTATTACATTTAATATTTTTTTGTAGTAGAAGTCAACTTGGCTTAGGAGTTAATTGTTTCTTCCAACCAACTTGTGGCTGAGGAAGTAGTATTTAAGAGGGTCTAGCGTAGAGTTGTAGAAGGAGAGGGGAGTAGACAGATATCTAAATAGATAGAGATTTGAGTGGTAGGATTGAAGGCATGATCTGTAGAAGGATGATGTGATCAAATCTGAGGGTTTAAAGTAGTGGATCTAAGTTGCATGTTTGGGAAGAAGGTGTATGACCTAATTCTTGCAGAAGATCTATTCTAGATCTTGGTTTTATCTCTTTGTAATTGGTCATAATCAAGAAGGCCTTACAGCCCAACATGTTGCAATAAATTGAATCTTGTTCTATCTTTTTGTTGTGTAAGATTTCTGCTATGTTGTTCATTGCATCAAGGTTTGGATTATCCATCCTTGGATCCTCCATCCACCCTTATTGTGTCGAATAGGGAGCACATAATGTTGGAAATGATTGTTCCAGGTGCTTTTTCATTTAATAGTCATCTAAATTAATTTTTATAAATAATCCATAAAATGGTCATAATAATTATGTAATGTTTTTGTTCATTCGACTAGGTAAGTACCAAGTTAAAGATATGAATGCATATATTGAGCCCCTTATCAATGAGTTGATGGTGTTATGGAATGGGGTCACTATGTATGACATCTCTAGACCAATAGGACAAAGACAATTTCAATTTCATGAAATGCTTGTATGGACAATACATGATGCCCCTGGGCTAACACATTTTTA
Source organism: Chamaecyparis obtusa (assembly GCA_027943335.1). Lineage (NCBI taxonomy): Eukaryota > Viridiplantae > Streptophyta > Pinopsida > Cupressales > Cupressaceae > Chamaecyparis > Chamaecyparis obtusa. The sequence continues at coordinate 6,214,629 of BSBK01006848.1, forward strand.
TGGCATGTTCTCTTCTTAACACCTCTTTTTTGGTATGTTATAGTGCTAACACAAAATTAACATATTTAATCCAATTATACACTATCTTGTAGGTCTTTAGACAAAGGGAAAATTGGCATGTCCAGTTTGTGGTCCAAACATGAAATCTCATCATTCAAAAAAATTAGGAAAGCAAGTGTTTGATGAGTGTAGACACTTTCTCCAGAGAAATCATAAGTACCGAATTACCAGAAAACATCTTTTCAATGGGAAAGAAGAGACTACATCAAATCCATGGAGAATGACACCTCACCTATGAAAGTTGGAATACAATAGATTAAATCATTGAGGTAATGTCATTCCATCTAATAGTTTTTGTTTGAAATTTATATTTTGATATTGTGTTTTGTTTATTGATGATGTAATTAATGCTTGTGAAGGTCATCAAGGCATTAATGACCAACTTCCAAAAGGACTATAAACTTATCCTACACAATTTAGTAGGTTGTCATACTACGAGCAACTCCCAATCATTCATTTGTTTGATGCTATGTATATTGGAAAGAATGTAGCAAAGACACTATGAAAAGTATTGGATGGAAGGCATGACAAAGACAAAAATGTCAAAATTTGTAGTAACATTGAAGAATCCAACCATGCAATGAAAAATGTCATTCAATCAAATAATAATGGAGACTAGATTGATATAAGTTCCCTTACTTGGTTATTGTCAAAGCAATAGATAAATGCTATAAAAGATGTCATAAAAAATATATGATTTCCCACAGGATTTGTTGCGAACATAAACAATCTCATCTCAAAGAAAAGTGAATTTGGGCCAGGGATGAAAACACATGATTGGCATACATTTATTAAGGTAATTCATGCTATTTCATATTCACTATATATTTGTATACTACATGTAGTTTTCATTGTATTATTTTATAAAATATTGATAAGATCATTTTATAATTATTGCAGTATGTTCTACCTTTATCTCTCCCACACCACTTCGATAATAGTGTCAAACAAGTTATATATGATCTTGGAAAATACATGAGGTGGTTGTCATCAAAAGAAATCAATAAAGAAGATATAAAATATTGGAAGAGAAAAATTCCTCATCTTATCTGTAAAATGAAAAAGTGTCTACCTTCAACTTTTTTCAATGCACAAGAACACTACCTCATACATCAAGTTGAGGAGATTGAATTGTGTGGACCTGTACAAACTAGGTCAATGTGGATGGTTGAGAGGCACTTGAAATTTTTGAAGGGCTTGGTTTGATAGAGAGAACATGCTGAGGGTTCTATGGTGGAGGGATATATGGTATATGATGTAGGAGCATCTCGAATCCTTGGCAATCCTATGTCACCAAAAATAAGCTTGAAGTTTTTTGTGTTGCTTGATTCCTTCTTTGACTAAGTTGGCCCAATTTTTTCTTGGTTTCCTTTGTTAACTAGGTTTTTCGATTATCTCTCTGGTGCTCAGTTATTTCCCTGGTGCTTGGCAATGTCTATTTGGAACTCAGTTATCCTTTCTTACTGAGTTGTTTCTTTTTATTTCTTGTTGAGGCTGACTTGTCATTTCCTTTCATTGATGGTGGATATGAAGACTGACTTGTTCGATAGCCTCTTGTATTTAAGTTAGTTGTTGGTTGTAGTTTTAGGCAAGAGTTTGAAGGATAGATTTTGGGTAGGACATTAGTTTTTAAGTTAGAAGATTGAAATAGTTTCAGATCCTCACATGTTAGAGGACATTTGCAATTGAATTATAATTTTTGGCCCTAACTAGGAAGGCCTTACAGCCTGACATGTATGAATCAATTTGATGAAATAAGGATCTGAACTACATTCTCTCCCTTTATTTTTGTGTAATTTCTTCTATGTGTGATCTCTAAAAGGTGGATTTTGGATTAGGGTGTGCCTTTGGCCCCTCTTCTTACCCTACCTTGTGTCAAGTGGTATCAGAGAAAGTGTGAGATCTGGATCTAGGTTTATGAATCTAGGTTTGAGGGTTCCTTCTTGTAAAACCCTAGTTGATATTTTGTTGTGGGGTAGCAGATTGTGATCTGACCTACAATTGTATAGGGTTTCAAGATGTTTCATGAAAGGTGAGATGCAGATCCAGGATTGGTAGACATGTTGAGACAACTTACTACTAGGTTAGAAGCTGTTGAAATAGCCTAGTGAAGAGGAAGACATCTTGATGATGTTAGTGATGAATAAATTGAAGAAGAACAAGGTGAAGTCAAACCTGCACCTATGATGGATCAAGGTGAGGAAATATTGTTGAAGGCTTTGACAAATATGAAGTCTACACCACATTTCAATCCTCCTAAATATAGTGGAAAATTGGATTCTAATGAATTGGTGGATTGGATCACTGAGATGGAGAAGTACTTTGAGTATGAAAATGTCCCTAAAGAAAAGAAAGTAAAGATTTCAAGCAAAAATTTGAAAGTTCATGCATCCTTGTGGTGGGAGCATCTGCAGTTGGACCGAAAGAGGAAAGGCAAAGATAAAATCAAGGTATGGAATAAGATGGTAAACAAGCTGAAGGGAAAGTTTTTACCATGTGATTATCAAATTAACCTACTTAGGCAAATGCAAAGCTTGAAGTAGAAAGATAGCTTGGTAAAGGTCTATACTAAGGAATTCTATAGATTAGATACCAGAGTTGAACATGATGAAGATGAAGTAAAAAGAATTTCTAGGCACCTAGATGGGTTAAGAGTTTCCATCTAAGAAGAAATCAATTTGGTTAAATTGGAAAGCATTAAAGAAGCCTATCAGTTTGCCTTGAAGAATGAGGAGAAGTTGAAAAAAAGACATGAGTAAAGACAAAGAGGTAGAGGTGGTAGATTCCCTAGGGGAAGAGGTAGATCTTATTGTGAAAATAGTAGATCTAATCAAGAGAAAACAAATCTGGATAAAGGCAAGACCGAGTGGAAAGGTGAAAGTTCATCTAGAGGAAGAGGCAGTAATCATCGAGGTGGTTATGGAAGAGATGCATTCTAAGGAACCTATTACAATTGTGGAGAGAAAGGATATAGATAATTTGAGTGTACACATGCAAGTAAGAAATTTGGTAGTAGTAGAAATTATTTGGTGCAAGAAGAATCACTGAATGAACTTGAGAAGGAAAAGAAATTGATGGTAAGAAGAGCACTTTGGAGTGAAGGTAAAAAGGAAGATCCGATAAGGAAAAGTTTGTTCAAGACCAGGTGTAGAGTCTTTGATAAGGTATGGAAGGTAATAATTGATAGTGGAAGCTCAAATAATTTGGCATCTAAGGAAATGGTTGCAAAGTTGCAATTGGAAAGGTTGAAACACCCGAAGCCTTATCAGATTTCATGGATCAAGGATGAATGCACACTCTTGGTAAGTGAACAATGTTATGTGAATTTGAAGATTGGGAAGTACTATGATAAAGTATTATGTGATATCATGCCTATTGATTTTTGTCATATTTTGTTGGGTAGACCTTGGCAATGTGATAGACATGCTAGATATGATGGGGGATTGCATAAGTATACTATTTGGGCTGATGGGAAGAAGAAAATCTTGTTGCCTTTGATTGAACAAACTATTAGTAGTGTTTGTACATCTATGAAAATTTGTCTAATGGAAGGAAGAAATTTTGTTAAGGATTTGAAGAAGAATGATATGTGTTTTACTGTGATTCCTAACAAATCAAGTGGGAAAATCGAGGATAGCATAGCAGAAGAGATTGATAAGATACTCACCGAGTATAAGGAAATCATTTTTTATAATGTACCTGATGGTTTTCCACTGAAGAGAAGCATTGATCATTGCATGGATTTAATCCCTAGAGCTAGTTTAACGAATAAGGCACCACATCAATTGGAACCTAATGAGAATCAGGAATTGAACCAACAGATTCAAGAATTGTTGCAGAAAGGTTTGATCTGAGAAAGTTTGAGTCCTTGTGTAGTACTAGTTGTATTGGCACCTAAGAAGAATGGAGAATGGTGGATGTGTACTAATTTTAGAGCAATCAACAAGCTAACAGTGAAATATAGGTATCCTGTACCAAGAATGGATGACATAATGGATAGTTTGACTTGAGCAAAGTATTTAACCAAAATTGATCTGGAAAGTGGATATCATCATATTAGAATCAAAGAAGGTGATGAGTGGAAGACTGATTTTAAGACAAGAGAAGCTTTTTATGAGTGTTTGGTTATGCCTTTTGGTTTAAATAATGCACCAAGTACTTTTATGGGGCTGATGAATGAATTTTTGAAGAAATTTTTGGGTAAATTCATGATTGTATACCTAGATGATATTCTGATATTCAGTAAGACCAAAGAAGAACATGTGTTGCATGTTAGATATGTATTAGAGAGATTGAAAGAAGAAAAGTTGTTGATTAATTTAAAAAAGTGTTCCTTCATGAAAGAGGAAATTGTGTATTTGGGATTTGTGATTTCAGGTGATGGTTTAAAGATGGACCCTAAAAAGGTTGAAGCTATTTTGAATTGGCCTACACCTGAAAATGCTAGTGAGGTAAGATCATTCCATGGTTTAGCAAGTTTTTACTGAAAGTTTATTAGGAATTTTAGTTCAATTTGTAATGTTATGACTGAGACTATGAGAGGAGATAAAAGAGAATTCAAGTGGACACATGGAGCTAATAAAAGTTTTGAGACTCTGAAGCAGAAGGTTTCTAAATTACCTGTATTGGCATTGCCTAATTTCATAAGGTATTTCAAGTGGAATGTGATGCAAGTGGTAGTGCAATAGGAGTTGTATTGATTCAAGAAGCTAAACCTATTTCTTTCTTTAGTGAGAAGTTGAATGATGCAAAAAAGAAATATTTTGTGTATGATCAAAAGTTCTATGCTATTGTTCAAGCCCTAAAGAAATGGAGACATTATTTGATACTGAGTGAATTTGTGTTGTATACTAATCATAAGGCTTTACAATATTTGGGTAGTCAGAATAAGTTGAATCAGAGACATATGAAATGGGTTGAGTATTTGCAGAGTTATACATTTGTGATAAAGCATAAGAGGGGAGTCACTAATTGAATTTTTGATGCATTGAGTAGAAGAAGCTCTTTGATGATGGAGATGAGAATTGAAGTTCTTGGTTTTGATGACATGAAAGATTTGTATGAAACTGATCCTAATTTTTTTGAGCTATGGAGAAAGTGCAGAGCACCTATTCGAGATCAACAGAGTACTAAATGGGAAGAATATTTCATTCAGGAAGGTATGTTATTTAAAGGTATTCATTCATGTATACCAAGAGGATCAATGAGAACTAATTTGATAAAGGAGAAACATAGTAGTGATTTGGTTGGACATTTTCGGATTGATAAAACATTGAATTTTCTTAAGGAGAAATATTTTTTACCACAGTTGTATAAGGATGTTCAGAAATTTGTGAGAAGTTATGGAATTTGTCAAGTTGCAAAGGGAGTAAGTTAGAATACTAGATTGTATACACCGATTTCTATTCCTGAGAAACCTTGGATTAATATCAGTATAGATTTTGTTCTTGGCTTACCGAAGATAGTGAGAGGTAATGATTCTATATTTTTTTGTTGTGGATAGATTTTCTAAAATAACACATTTTATACCTTGTAGAAAGACATCAAATGCAGTGCATATAGCAAATCTTTTCTTTAAGGAAATTATCAGATTGCATGGATTACCGAGTATCATCTCTAACCAAGAGAGTAAATTTGTTGGATACTTTTGGAAGACTCTTTGGAGAAAATTAGGCACCAAGTTGAAGTATAGTTCTACATCTCACTTGCAAACTGATGGACAGACAAAGGTTGTAAATAGAAGTTTGGGTAATCATTTGAGATATTTAGTTGGAGACACACCAAGTAATTGGGATTCTATGTTGGCACAAGAAGAGTTTGCATACAATAATTTAGTGAATAGGAGTACTAGAAAGTCACCTTTTGAGATTGTTAATGTCATACAACTGAGAGGTATATCAGATTCGAAGGATATTGTTGGTGAAGAAAAGAGAAGTGTTGAAGGAGAATAATTTTTTGAGTTCATGAAGACATTGCATGAAGAAGTGAAGCATAAGTTGGAGAAAAGTAATCAGAAATACAAAGATAGAGAAGATAGATCAAGAAGACATAAGACTTTTGCAATTGGTGATGAAGTAATGGTACACTTGAAGAAAAGTAGATTTCCTGTTGGAACATATGGGAAGCTGAAAATGAAGAATTTTGGTCCTTGCAAGATATTGAGGAAGTTTGATAGTGGAAATGATTATGAGATTGAGTTACCTAATGATATGGATATATCACCCATATTCAACATTGCAAATTTGTATGAGTATCATGAATCAAATGAAGAAATGGCAGTACTGAATGATTATCCTAATAAGCAGACTGAAGAAGTTGAGTAGATTTTGGAACAAAGAATTGGTAGAAGTACAAGAGGAAAATAGTATATGGAATATTTGGTAAAGTGGAAGAACAGACCGATATAAGATAGTTCATGGATTTCACAATCTAAGTTGGATTCAACTTGGGTTATACCTATTGCATGATTCAAAGAATCATTTCAAATAACCCTAGGTGTCTGATGCAGGAGCATCTCAGGTCCTTGGCAATCCTATGTCACCAAAAATAATTTTGAAGTTTGTTGTGTTGCTTGGTTCCTTCTTTGACTGAGTTGGCTCGGTAGTTTCTTAGTTTCCTTTGTTAATTAGGTTGGTCAGTTATCTCTCTAGTGCTCGGTGATGTCTATCTGGTGCTTGGTTATCCTTGCTTACCAAGTTGTTTCTTTTTATTTCCTGTTGAGGCTAACTTGTGCAATTAATTATGGTCAGAGATTTAATGCTGGTATCCATCATTGGGATGTGTGTAGACCTAGATTTCATCATTTCCTTCCATTGATGGTGGATCTAAAGGCCAACTTGTTTGGTAGCCTCTTGTATTTAAGTTAGCTATTGGTTATAGTTTTAGACAGGAGTTTGAAGGATAGATTTTGGGTAGGACATCAATTTTTAAGTTAGAAGATTGAAGATAGTTTCATATCCTCACATGTTGGAGGACTTCATGCAATTGAATTGTAATTGTTGGCCCTACCTAGAAGGCTTTATAGCCCAGCATGTATGAATCAATTTGATGAGATAAGGATCTGATCTACATTCTCTCCCTCTATTTTTGTGTAATTGCTTCCATGTGTGATCTTTGAAAGGTGGATTTGGGATGTGCCTTTGGCCTCTCTTCCTGCCTTGCCTTGCGTCAGCATACCAGACCATGGTGTACATTAGTGAATATCTTCCTAAGTTTGTAGCAAAGATCCATGTAGATCATATTTGGGATCCCAACTCCATTAACAAATTTGAAGGGGAGTACTTGATAGGGAAAGGTAGATTGATGAAAGTGAGAGGTAATTATAATATGTTATTATAGTTAATTAATTCTTATAAATCTTCAATATAAGTTATTTGTAATTGGTCTATTTTTTTATATAGTTGGTTGAGAGTGGGATGCAATACATTTGTATATTACGAACAATCATGATTGGATGACATTATGGATTGAATGATGTCAACAAAATGGTTGCTTACTAACATGGGAAGATGTTGCTTCATTGGTTAGAGAAGCTCATCATAATGGAGATTTTAATGTTATGCTAATGGTAATTGATCTAGCATATGGTCTAAGAGGTAGACAGGTACGTAAAAATTTATTAATGATCATGATCCATATGTTTCATATCAACTCACGATGCAAATAATTTTTACACGCTTGAAAAATTGCAAGTCAAGCACCACAAATAAATGCACTATCATGGCCACAAATTTCTCATAAAAAAGTTGGATGACATAAAGAAAACTTGTGATTATGGGATAACTGCAATCTTCGAGGTCACTAATATATCATCTAGAAATGACATACATCCTCAACAGTCTCAAAATTGATACTATGGCATCTTGGATGATATACTTGAGTGCGACTTTAACTCCTTCAAATTAGTTCTATTCATCGTGATCAAATGGTACAGGCTACAACTGAATCAAAATGATCCTAGAACTGTTATTCAACATGATAATGGATTTACAATGATTAATACAAGTTCATTTGAGCAAGTTGGAGATGAGCCCTATGTTCTTCCAAGCTAATGTGATGTAGGAGCATCCAGGGTGTAAGAGCAATCTTGCATCACCCAAAATTATTTATGTTTTTATATTCAATAAGGGCTATCTTGTGCACAGCTGCTATTTATGGAAACTTTCTCTTTTTAGTAAGTTGGTCATACGATCTCAGAATGTTCTAATTTTACATGTGGAGGTTCATCTTAGTCATATTAGTCTGCCAGTAAAGTTTCATGGCTAGATTAGGTCTAGTTTTGAAGATATTGAAGATTTTTGGTATTGGCAGCAGGGTACAGAAACTTTGAACTCAGTTTTGAAGGCTTTAGAGGCCCTGAATGAGATTGAAAATTTGTGTGACAAGCACTTGCGCAAGTCAATCCAGTAGAGTGCTTCGTGGCCTTTCCAAAATGGGGTTATAATAGTCAATCAGGTCAACTAGTGATGACTTATGGTCTCTGGAAGTCGGGTCACCTGAAATGGCAAAAAATAATTTTCCTTCAAAATTTTTGTTCAGGTTTCAAAAGTTATTTGGAGCCAACTTTGATGTAATAAATTAAAAAATAAAATAATTTTAAGTTTGGTCGACCCTAAGGGCTAAATTTTTGGAACCTTCTCGGGTGGTGGAAAATGCCTATATAAAGAAGGCCAGTAGTGTTGTCTAGGTAGTTCTGGGTAGTAGATCTAGGTATTGATTTGAGGCTTTGTCCTACAAAATATTGTAAGTGAATGCCCATGTGGCTTGCATATTGTAATTCTGAAAGTTTTTAATTCCACATTTTTGGAGATAATAAGAAGTGAATTTTTTGTTCTTGCATATTGTTGTTGTTTCTTTGTTTCTGTTATGTGTTTGTGGTATTAAGGAGAACACCCTTCATCAAGTGGTATTAGAGCAGGAGTTCCTGAGTGTGTAAATAGATCACTGACTATGAGGTAGTTTGCACTAGGACCATGGTTAGGGTTTCATTGCACATCATGAAAATGCCTCCATGAAGGGAATGTGGTGTAAGAGCTGGTGTTGTAACACCCAAGGTTAGAGCACTCCAGAGACAAGTGCGAGCATTGCAAGAGGAGATTCATAGAGGAATGAATCTTAATGTTAGAGACAAAAGCGACGATGAAGCCAAAGAAGAAGATCAAGAAGGAGAAGTCAAAGTTGTGAACCAGGAGGAAGAAAGACTTTTTTGAGCCATTTCCAAGATCAAAAAAAGACCTAAGATTGAGGTTCCCGCATTTTTAGAAAATCTTAACCCAAAGCAGTTGATCGACTGGATCAATGAATGTGAAGAATAATTTGAGTATGAAGATATTGAGGATCTTGATAGGGTCAAATTTGTGAAGGCCAGACTGAAAGGTCATGTGAAGATCTGGTGGCAAGAGATTCAATTGGAGTGAAATACAAGAGGGAAAGATAAAATCACAAGATGGGATCGAATGGTGGATAAATTGAAGCAATAGTTCATTCCTATTGATTATGAGGTTGACCTACTAAAGAAGATGCAAAGTTTGAAGCAAGTAGGAAGATTTGTTTAGGAGTATATAGAGTTCTATCGAATCCTCATCAGAACAGGCCATGCAAAAGCTGACAAGGAGAAAGTTTCCCATTACCTTAATGGGTTAAGGCCGAGCATTCAGGAGGAGCTGAATCTAGTTCAAATGAACAGTATTGAAGAGGCATATCATTTTTCCCTAAAAGTAGAGGAAAAGCTAAACAAGAAGTTCAAGAGTAGACAAAATGGAAGAGGTTGCGGTGGACAATCTGGTGGAGGGTCATATGGAGGCCGAAATGAAGATCTGAGAAAGAAAGATGGGGCCAGTAGCAGTCAAAATCAGAGAGAAAATAATTCCAATCATTTCCAAGATTAGAATAATAGAGATCAGACAGGAAGAGGAAGAGGACAAGGTTCAGGAAGAGGAGGCTTCCATGGAACATGTTTTCACTGTGGAGAAGAAGGTCATAGGGCATTTGAATGTCCTGAATGCCAAGGAAGGATGGATAGGAGGAATGAAGGCTAGGCCAGAGTTGCACATGTAGATGAAGATGTCAGATCATCAAATTCTAGAGATGTAGAAAGAGGAGAAACACTGATTAACATAAGAGTCTTGTTGAGTGGTGAGAATCAACCTGAACAAAGGAGGAGCCTATTTCACACTAGATGCAAGTGTGAGGCTAAATGTTGTAATGTGATTATTGATAGTGGAAGCACTGACAATTTGGTGTCAGAAGAGATGGTGACAAAGTTGAAGTTCAAGAGATATAAACACCCACATCCATATCGAATTGCCTGGGTGCAGGATGACCAAAAGGTCATCGTCACTGAACAGTTCCTAATAAAGTTCAAGATTGGTGGGTACCATGATGAGGTACTGTGTGATATCATATCTATGGATGCATGTCACGTGTTGTTAGGTAGGCTGTGGTAGTTTGATAGATGTGTTGTACATGATGGTTGTGCAAATGTCTATTTCCTGACAAAGGATGGAGTGCGACATAAGCTAAAGTCATTGAAGGAGACTGAAGAAAAGGTATGTGGTAATGTGATAATAACTTTTGTTTATGGAAGAAAATTCCTAGATGGTATGATGAATGAGCATGTTTGCTTTTCTTTAATTCCAAACACTAGTAAAGAGGAAGTAGAGGATATACTTGTAGAGGTTGCAAATTTGTTGAATGAGTTTTAGGATATTGTATCTAATAATGTACCTAATGGATTACCACTGGTAAGGAAGATCATTCATCAGATGGATTTGATTCTAGGAGCCAATTTTCCAAACAAGGCAGCACATAGAATGACACCAGAAGAAAGTGAGGAGTTGAACAGATGAGTACATGAGTTTTTACAGAAGGGATTGATTTGGGAGAGCCTGAGTCCATGTGATGTACCAGTAGTATTAGCACCAAAGAAGAATGGAGAATGGAGGATGTGTATAGATTCCAAAGCAATAAACAAGATCACAATCAAGTATAGGTTTCCATTGCCACGAATGGATGATATTATGGATTGTTTGAGTGAAGATGAGTATTTCTCAAAGATAGATCTGAAGAGTGGATATCACCAGATTCGGATCAGAGAAGGAGATGAATGAAAGACTAGCTTCAAGACAAAGGAAGGATTGTATGAGTGGTTAGTCATGCTTTTTGGGCTAACCAATGCACTGAGCACTTTCATGTGGCTCATGAACGAGGTTCTGAAAGAATTTCTAGATAAGTTTGTCATTGTTTACCTAGATGATATTTTGATCTTTAGTAAGACATTAGAAGAGCATATGATGCATTTTCATATGATGTTTGAGAAGTTAAGAGATGAGAAATTGTTGATTAATTTGAAGACATGCAATTTTGTGAAGAAAGAGATAGTGTATTTGGGATTTTTAATTTTAGTAAAAGGTCTAAAAATGGACCCAGAGAAGGTACAAGCTATCCTTGAATGGCCTACTCCAAGGAGTGCTACCAAGGTAAGGTCTTTTCATGGTTTGGCTAGCTTTTACAGAAAGTTTATTAGAAATTTTAGCAGTATTTGTGGACCCTTGACTGAAACAATGAGAGGGGATAGAAAAGAGTTCAAGTGGACTAATGGGGTAGATAAGAGTTTTAATCTATTGAAACAAAAGGTTACAGAACAACCTATTTTAGCACTTCCTAATTTTAATAAGGTGTTTCAAGTAGATTGTTATGCTAGTGGTACTGTAATAGGAACTCTTATGAGCCAAGAAGGTAAACCTATTGCTTATTTTAGTGAGAAGTTAAATGATGCTAAGAAAAAATATTCTATTTATGATTAGGAATTTTATGCTATAGTTCAGGCACTAAAGAAGTGGAGACACTATCTACTTCCTAAGGAGTTTGTTTTGTATACTAATCATCAAGCTTTGCAATATTTGAATAGTCAAGGAAAGTTGAATCAAAGGCATTTGAAATGGGTTGAGTTTTTGCAGAGTTATACATTTTTTTTGAAACACAGAAGTGGAAAGTCTAACAGGGTTGTAGATGCACTTAGTAGAAGGCAACTATTGCTGATGGAGATGCAGATTGAGGTGGTTGGGTTCAAGGAACTCAAGAATTTTTATCCAGAGGATCCTAATTTTGGTGAAGCTTGGAAAGCTTGTAAAGAACCTATTACTCTAGACAGAACGAAGTGGTTGGATTTCATCATTCAGGATGATATGCTATTTAGAGGGAGTCAGTTGTGCATTCCAAGAAGTTCTATGAGGGAGAATCTCATCAAGGAGAAGCATAGCAGAGGATTGGCCATACATTTTGGTTGTGATAAAACCCTTGCTTTGGTTAGTGAGAATTATTATTGGCCACAATTGCAACAAGATGTCAAGAAGTTTGTACAGAGTTGCAAAGTATGTCAGATGGCAAAAGGAGTGAAGTAGAATACAGGGTTATATCAGCCATTACCTATACCAGAGAAGCCTTGGGAGGATATTAGTATGGACTTTGTTCTTGGTTTACCAAGGACACAGTGGGGACATGATTCAATTTTTATGGTAGTTGATAGATTTTCAAAGATGGCACATTTTATTCCCTGCAAGAAGACTAATGATGTTGTTCATGTAGCGGAATTATTTTTCAGAGAAGTGGTGAGACTACATGGTTTGCCAAAGAGTATAGTTTCAGATAGGGATACTAAGTTCGTTGGATATTTTTGGCATATATTGTGGAAGAAGTTGAAGATAGATTTGAATTTTAGCTCATCACATCATCCACAGACTGATGGATAGACAGAGGTGGTGAATAGGAGTTTGGGAAATTTGCTGAGATGTTTGGTTGGAGATAAGCCAATAGGATGGGATTTGATTTTACCATAGGCAAAATTTGCATACAATAATTTTTTCAACAGGAGCATTGGTAAATCACCATTCCAGATTGTATATGGGAGTAGTCCAAGAAATGTATCTGAGTTGAGAAAGATAGATAAAGGAGAAATAAGTAGTGTTGAAGCTGAGGATTTTGTAGAGCACTTGAAGAACATCCATGAGTAGGTGAGGAATTATACTACCAAAATGAATGCATAGTATAAGGCTAAGGCAGATGTGAAAAGGAGGCATAAGGAATTTTAGGTTGGAGATGAAGTCATGGTTCATTTGCGGAAGGAGCGATTTCCAGTTGGTACATATAACAAATTGAAAATGTAGAAGTTTGGGCCATGTAAGATACTGAAGAAGCATGATTCAAGAAATGCATATGAGGTCAAGTTGCCTACTGAGCTGAATATTTCACCAATATTTAATGGTTCAAATCTAACAGAGTATCATGAAGGAGGTGTTGAAGATGAGGTTATAGCAGCACAGTGGAGTATTCCAACAACTAGTTCAGATAACAAAGAGATTGAAGACATACTAGATAGTCGTGTTGGTAGAAGCACAAGGAATGGGACATATGAAGAATATCTTGTCAAGTGGAAAGGATGACCTATTGAAGATTCATTGTGGCTAATAAAGGAGGAGGTTAACCATCTTGGTTTTCCTCTGCACACCTAAGTCATGATAGGGTCAGTTCTCAAATTACCCCAGGTGTCTGATGCAGGAACATCCAAGGTGTAAGAGAAATCTTGCATCACCCAAAAATATTTATGTTTTTGTATTCAATAAGGGCTATCTTGTGCATAGCTGCTATTTATGGAAACTTTCTATTTTTAGTAAGTTGGTCATACAATCTTGGAATGTTCTGATTTTACATGTGGAGGTTCATCTTAGTCATATCAATCTGCCAATAAAGTTTCATGAGTAGATCACGTCTATTTTTTAAGATATTGAAGGATTTTGGTATTGGCAGCAAGGTACAAAAATTTTGAACTCAGTTTTGAAGGCTTTAGAGACCCTGGATGAGGTTGAAAATTTGGGTGACAAGCGCTTGCACAAGTCAAGCCTATAGAGCGCTTCGTGGTCTTTCTAAAATGGGGTTATAATAGTCAATTAGGTCAACTGGTGATGACTTATGGTCTCCAGAAGTTGGGTCACCTGAAATGGTGAAAAATAATTTTCCTTCAAAATTTTTGTTCGGGTTTCAAAAGTTATTTTGAGCTGACTTTGATGTAATAAATTGAAAAATAAAATAATTCTAAGTTTGGTTGGTCCTAAGGGCTAAATTTCTAGAACCTTCTAGGGCAGTGGAAAATGCCTATATAAAGAAGGCCCATAGTGTTGTCTAGGCAGTTCTAGGTAGTAGATCTAGGTATTGATTCGAGGCTTTGTCCTATAGAATATTGTAAGTGAATGCCCATGTGGCTTGCATATTGTAATTTTGAAAGTTTGTAATTCCACATTTATGGAGATAATAAGAAGCCAATTTTCTATTCTTGCATGTTGTTGTTTCTCTGTTTCTGTTATGTGTTTGTGGTATTAAGGGGAGCACCCTTCATCACAATGTGAGAAAGTTTTTTACTTAGACATTCCACATAAACCGGGTTGGTCAATTGTTGTTAGACATGATCCAAGAGGAAGGTCCATAAAGTATAATGTGATGAAAGAAGAAGATACTAAAGATGATGAAGAAGAAGATGATGATGATGAAAAAGATGATGATGATGATGATGATGATGATCAATGACATGATTCAAATGTATAAGGTATGTGATTTAACTATTTATATATATTTATATTGATTAGTATATATATTTAATATTAATTTATTGATGTATTCAACTATAATGGCATGGTAACATTAATTTATTGTGTTCAATTCTAATGATTAGAACATATATGATTTATGATTACCAATGTATTGCTTATGATGCTCAATTAATTGTTGTTGATACATGTATATATTTTTTTTGATTGTCACCCTTTCTAGAAATAGGAAATTGACTACACACATCGTCACCCCTTTTGTTGATGATCTTGCATTCCATATATAAGGTAAAGGTAATATGTTCATGTTTACAATCTTGCATATCATTCATGTTGTCTTCTACATAATTTGTAGCATATGTATCATGTAATTTTTAGCTAACTTAAGAAAAATGATTCACATATCCAAGAAATTGAACCCCTTTGACAAGGATCCTGCACAGTGACATGGATCAGTAGGTATAAGTCAATACACCCTATATATATATAACCTTTTGTCCTTATTCTCAATGTTTTCTACCTTAGTCAATAAAATTATTAATTTTCTTATATTCTTCTTGTTTATCAGTGAGCATGTACTGTGGTTGCCTTTTGCAATGACTGTCTCAACTCCTTAACACTGACTTAATACCAATGCTCCCATATGTTGTTGACCCCTTATTATCTATTCCTTGTTCGGTTCTAAAAAATGCCAATTTTATAAATTAATACCTCAAATGTTACTTGACCGAATTCAAGTCATATGTTGCTTGCGTGCTATGCTAAGGATATGACTTGTCTTCATCACTTTTTTTATCCTTTTATATGATTTCTATTTTTTTGTGTCTTTCCTTCATTTTCAACTTACATTTTATATCTCCCACGTATGGAAAAAGAAGAACCATATGGGTCATGACTCTATTCAAGACTTGATTATTCTATTTATTATTTAATTATTAGAATTATATTGACTTGATTAATATCATGAATTGATAAACAATATGGTTGATTATTTATTCATTTGTCTATTTTTAATATTATTATTTATATAATAATATTTTATTATTTTATTATTATCAAAATTCTATTTGAAGTGAGGACATGAAAATATCTCATTTGATGGATTGAAGGAACCACCAAATAGGTACTTGTAAAATCTATCTTCCTTGAATGAGGGAAATGCGGGAATAGTAGATGAAAGTTCAACATGTAGTACGGCTAAAATAGGGAGATCAACTAGAGGTCAAAAGATTAGAAAAAAATTCAATAAATGCATGCATTTTTTCCTTTTTGAAGGGGGGTCATGTTCTTACGATGATGAGTCCAAAGGTGACATCAAGATTCCCTTTCGGTACACACATCTTGAGAAAGAATGGGTACCCAATGAGCTACCTCCCATTAACACTGATTTTTGTGTTAACAAAAGGATATATTGCATAGCTCCATCTACATTACATGGTTTAGGCCTATTTTCCATGGATGGGATAAAGGTATGTTACAAAAAAATTGATGAATTGATGGAGTATGTTGGACCTTGTTACAATTAGAATTATTGGATGTGGATTGTTCAATATAAAAAAAGTATGCGTAGGTATGCACTGTAAGCAAATTATATACAATGGAAAGAAAATGATCAAAGTAAAAGATCTACTATGTACATTGATGGGAGACCAAAAGCAATAGGGAATATTGAGGGTTTTATAAATAGTACGTAGCTTGGGTCAACTAATAAGCAACCCAATTGCATATTTAAGGTGCGTGAGGGGAATCATGTTTTTGTATGTGCAATAAAATCGATAAGTGAAGGGGAAAAACTACTAATAGATTACCATTTAAATCACATAGATACAAACAAAGTTACTATCATGGAGGTGGTAACTACTATATACCATTTAAACCAACCTCAAGTTTATGACTCCAATATAACATTTTTTTAATATTTTTTTTGCTAAGTCTATTGCTTTTAGTTCATTGAAGTTTTTATATTGAATCTTTGTCATGGGATTACATGGATCCTTCACATGATAGAGGTTGCGGGGATGCTCCTCCCACCCATTCTTCAGAAATGGTAAACCTTATTGTAATTGTACAAATTAGATAGTTGAAAAATGTTATATTATTAAGTTATTTTATTTAGGGTTTTGGAGTTATTCTGATAGTTTTACTGATATTCCTATCACAAATTGATGTTCAAGATAGGATAAAATCACCTACAAGATTAGAGGCAATAGTTGTAGATACAAATGAGGATATCCCAGATATCCCTAACCCTATAAATATGGTGAAGAAAAAACTAAAAAAAGTCAGTGCAGAAATTATTAGCATTTTGGATGATCCAAATCCAACTGAGGAGATGTTGAAGAGGAAAGATGAATTGTTGTCGCAAGCATGTCATTATGAATTAAGTAGTAATGAATCTTTAGTTATAACAAAATTTCAATAAAGGTTTATATTTTATTCTCTTTTATGTCTTGAACTAAAATATGTATGTGTTCTTGTTACAAGATTGTTTGTTTGCTCAAGTACCTGGTCATGAACATCACGGTGAGTCTGGTACTAATAGAACTCCAGCCACCTTGGGTGGGGCTAAATGAGCTTCCACCTTCACATGGTTGGCCTTGTTAAGTAGAGAATATTAAACTATTCTCAAAACTAAGGGAAGCTCAAACTAAACCAATGACATAGATTCAATGGTCAAAAACACCTACTAGTGATCCATTACCTTGTTGTACTAGTTCTTTTCCCAAGGTCTTCACTAAATTACATTGCCTTCAATGCAACTCTAATGGTCAGACACTCTCAAAAATCCTATTCCTCTAGGTACACTCAAGTCTTATTCTCTTTGCATACAATTCTTATAATTCCTTCAATAGGATAGTATCATTTTGATGCTTGACTTGTCATCATTAACTAATGGGTTATTGTTGATTGCTCATTGCTATCATTCTAGATCACTATTTTTTGATCTCATAGTTTATCTTTGATTTTTCTTACTTCCCAAATAGTGGATAGCTTTAATCTTACCTTCACTAAACAAAATTTTCAACATTGATTGTTTTCATTGTTCACAACAATTTCTATTCACTTCCCCCTTATTGTCCACTTCCCCCATATTGTACCAAGTACTCCTCCTTTCACCATATATTTTCCTTTACAAAATCAGAACATTTTTTTATTGCTAATTCTTTCTAGTAGAATCTTATTTTATGCAACATCTTTATCAATTATAAGGATTTATGGATTATTAGGGGACCTTAATGTGAATAAACAATGATTTCATTTCTTGTAGGCTGCTTGAGCCCTATTAATGGTAGAGGAAAATCTTGATGACTTCTTAGATGCTAAGAACATTTTAATACAAATGGGAGTAATTCTGAGTCGCGACTATTATTTGTTCTTTTATTCTTGTAAAAGCTTCCACTTTATTCTTATTATTCTTCTCTGTAACAAATACTTTTTTGTGTTCTTCATGGGATGATTATCTTAATTGCTTCGGTGATCCAGAGACTATTGGAAAGGTGAGGCCATTCTCTAATCTAGATTCTAAATCTATCTCAAATATGGTTGCTTAAGTTGCTAACGACACATTTTTATATCAATGTAGTTTATTATATCAATGAGTTGGAGTTGCAACTAATTTCTCATGTAGGTTATTATATTAATAAGTTTGAGTTGCAATAGATTTCTTAGCAGACCCTGTGGTACTTTATCATCCAAGGTTGTGAGTTCTTGTATAAGTGGTGCATCTAATCAATATGAAGCCTCTACAAAAACTTTTCAAAGGTCATTCTTGAAGGATAGTTGCTACCCCACGCAAAAACCATGCATGCACAAGAAAAGGTTTGCATCATTGATCTCATTGCTTTTCATGGAAACAAGTTGATTCAAAGTCTTCTCATGGAGAATTGAATTGAGTGCATATATATATATATATATATATATATATATATATATATATATATATATATATATATATATATATATATATATATATATATATATATGTGTGTGTGTGTGTGTGTGTGTGTGTGTGTGTGTGTGTGTGTGTGTGTGCATATATATATATATGTGCATATATATATGTATGTATATGTACATATATATATATGTATATGTACATATATATATATGTGTGTGTGTGTATGTGTGTGTGTGTGTGTACATATATATATATATGTACATATATATATGATGCAGGAGCATCCTAGGGTAGTTGGCTATCCTGCATGTTTGGGAGATTTGATGGATTCGTGTGGACTTATTTTCATATGTGAGGGGTTTGGTAGAGTTTGATAGACCTACTTGGGTCTTGGGTAATTGGTTTTGATGTATTTACTGGTCTTAGTTTCTCAGCATGGCCTAGGAGGAGCTTGGCCTTGCTTGGGATTTTGGTGCCTATTTCAAGCCTTATAAGTAATTTTCCATAAATAGTTAGAGGCTTCAAATTTCAAGGATTGAAGAGGGCCTATATTTCTCTCTACAGTTTGAAGCACGAGTTCTAATTCATCCGAAGCTAGGAGATATCGTGATTTTACTAAGACATCTATTTTGGGAATTTAATTGTTGTTGTTGGCCGACTTGTGGCATTTAATTTCGGTATTTGTATTTAATTTATTTTCAGGGCCGACCTGTGGCTTAGATTGGTATAAGTAGGGGTTGTGGGGGAAGTCTTTAGGCAATCATTCATCCATCTTGGAGAAGAGGAAGAGGTAGAGGAGCGAGTTTTGAGGAGAGCTAGTAGCTGCGGCTTGGGAAACAAGGAGATTGCTTGGTGGGCTTGCGAGCACAAGTTTAGATCTTCCTTGGGGGTTCCTACCAGTGTGTGGATCTGGGCTAGCTAGGGTTTGGTTTGGATCTTGCGAGATCTTATGGAGTTTCTATTGTAATTTCATTGTATTTGGCCGTAACCCGGAAGGCCTTACAGCTGGGCATGTTGGATGAAAATATAATGATTCTATTATGAGTATTGGCATTGTGTGGATCTATATCTCTGTATTGTTATTATATTCTTGTGTGTGGTTATTTGCTGGGGGCTAGGACATCTCCATCGGGGATCCTCCTACCTTGCACTACATCAAGTGGTATTAGAGCATAGTTGTTCCTGAGTGTGTGGACAGAGCGCCGAATGTGAGGCAGTTTACACCAAGACCTTGGGTGGAGTTTTTCAGAGTGAAGGTTGTTCTGAATGTGAGGCAGTTTGCACTAGGACCTGGTTGAAGGTTAGATCTAGTTGGTGATTTGTTGCAGAGGGTTTGCGAAGATCTTAGAAGATGGCTCTAAGAAGATGGGACCCTGAGATGATTGCAAAACTCCATGATGTGGTGGAGAAGAATATTTCAAAGACTTGTGCTCGGTTGGAAGCTAGATTGACTAATCAAGTTAAGGAAAGGATGGTTGAGAGTGATCCATCTCTGGATAAATTTCGTAAGAGAGTTCGAGAGATCTTGAATCCATGGAGTTGGAGTCTACCGATCAGGAAGCGAGTTGTGTGGCCGGTTAGAAGACTTGTTCGAGAGAGAAGAGGGCATAGCAAGGTCGAGATGGAAGTTGGTTTTGTTGATCAGTGTGTGAAGGCTGATGCAGAACCTGTGGAGAAACTTGTGGATGTTTCTATGGAGCTTCCTAACCTTGTTGATGCTATGATTGAGATTGGTTTTCATGATCAGTTGGTTGAGTCTGACATGGAAATTGTGGAGCACTTGGTCATGGATAATCAGGTTGCTAAGGGTGGTGATC